>OU015755.1:91284751-91304279 GCA_907169655.1 Acomys percivali | reverse complement strand
TGTGTGTGTGTGTGTGTGTGTGTGTGTGTGTGTGTGTGTGTGTGTGTATTTGTGTGTATGAGTGTTAGTATGTAACCCACAGTGTGCATGTACAGGTCACAGGGAGACTTTGCTGGTACTATCTTCAACCTTGTTTTAGATGGGATCTCCTGTTCTTTGCCTCTGTATATACCAGGCTATCTGGTCCATGAGCTTCTAGGGGTCCTCCTGTCTCCAACTCCCATCTCGCCTCCAAAGCTCTGGAACACAGACATGAACTGCATTCAGCTTCACACCGGATCTGGTATCTGAACACCACTTCCTCGGCTCCCTTAGTTCGTCTTTAAAGTGTCCTTTTCTAGCTTTCTTTCTTTCTTTCTTTCTTTCTTTCTTTCTTTCTTTCTTTCTTTCTTTCATGTGTGTGTAGGAATTTTAATTCAGTACATGGCTGTTCTGGCAACAGATCATATGCAAAGACCTTCTAGGTCTGTGTGATCCAGTGGAATGCAAACATGCTTTTAATCCAGGAGATAGAGGCAAGCAGATCTGAGTTCAAGGCCAGCAAGTTTCAGATAAAAAAAAAAAAAAAAAAAAAGCTTAGGTCCAGGCATGGTGCTACACACCCTTAATCCTAAACAATGAAGGTAGATATAGTTTGTAGAAGGAAGCACCCAAGTTTGAAAGTGATGTTTAATTGAGAGGCAGAAAAAGTGATGAGTCAGAGACGATTTGACAGAACTGGATATGCCCAACTCTCCTGAGAAAAGAGAGGAAAAGGAAGCTACTTAGGGGGCAGTGGAGAGAGGAAGGGGGTGGGAGGAGGGGGAAGAGAAGGAAGAGGAGGAGGAGGAGGAGGAGGAGGTGGCGGCTGCAGTTTTTACGGAGACAGTAATAGAGAGGTTGCAGAGAGGGAGAACTCAGGTGAAGACTGAACAAGCCAGAGAATAAGGAGGCAGGAGATTAGAGCAGATTGCTGGAGTTATCTTGAGGCCAAGCAGAGCAATTCAGAGGCTGAGTGAAAAGTCAGATTGAATAAGTCAGCTGTGAGAGGAGTTTGAGCCACAACAGCTGAATTGAACCAGCCCCCCAGAGCTCAGAGAGAACAAGTAAGGGGGAGCTTGTTAAGCAGTAAGTCTAGGAGGTTTAAAACATTCTAGGCCTAGATTAGATTGTATGGAGACAAAAGCTTCCAGGACTAGGCCTAGGTTAGCAGACAGAGGCAGTTAGCCTTGGAAATGACAATTCAGGAAAAAAAAAAAAAAAAAAAAAAAAAAAGATGCTGGCCTGCCTCTGCCTCCTGAATGCTGGGATTAAAGGCGTGCACCACGACATCCAGCTTAATTTTGGTTTCTTAAAAAAAAAACAAAAAACAAAAAACAAACCAAAAAAAAACACAGACATAAAAATATGTTTTGGGGGCTAGAGAGATGGCTCAGCCATTAAAGGCTAGCCTCACAACCAAAAATGTAAGAGTTCAGTTCCCAGCACCCATGGCTGGGAACAACAACAACAGAAAAAAAAAGAAAAAGGACATGTTTTTGTTTTAATCCCTGGTGTGGGACTGTGGGGTTGCTTTGCAGCAGCTGACTATGATTTGCCTCACGCTCTGGCAGGGCCGTGATTTTGCCAGCTGCAGATAGTTTCTGTGATGTTTGGAATTCTGGGGACTCCTCAGAGGGTATATAAACGCTAGGGACACAAGGAGGTGGGTTGTAGGTCACCGCTGGTCACAGTTTGCTTAGTAGTGCAAGGAAGAAAACAGAAGGCATTAGATATCCTGATACCCAAGATCAAACTCGCCCCAAAGAGCTCAACACCCGTAATCAGCAGGAAGTAGTCTAACAATAATATTGCCCCTTTCTGACCCCTGCTTTTGTCTAAGAATCTCTTTCCTTTTCCTCTCTATCCTTTTTTCTTCTCATATTTAGTGTCAGGGGGTTGAAACGGAAGAAGAAAAGGGGTGGAAGACAGAAGAACTCATTAAGTAGCAACACGCTGGTTACACGCCCACCATGATAATAAGGCGAGTGGACTAAGCCTTTGAAGCTGTCAGCAAGCCCCCAATTAACTGCTTTCTTTTATAAGAGTTGCCTTAGTCATGGTGTCTCCACACAGCAATAGAAGAGTGACTAAGACTCCGACTGCCTTTTTCCTGCCAGCCCTCCAGCTAAAACTTTATGAGGCAAGATGAGCATCAACAGATGTATTCCTGGCCACCGAGTCAGGCTTTTAAACGTGTGCACCACGGGCTTACGAGCTGGAAGCCGGGACTTTAGTCCTCTTTCTGATCTCACAAGATGCCGGGTGAAAAAGCTGAGAAGCCAGACACAAAGGACAAGAAGCCTGCAGCTGAGAAGGCTGGTGGTAATGCTGCTGCAGCCCCTAGCGACCCCCGCCGCTGGTGCAGCCAAAAATGGTGACCCTAAGTAAGGTTAAGAAGCCCAAGAAGACGCCGGGTGTGGTGGCGCACACCTTTAATCCCAGCACTTGGGAGGCAGAGACAGATCTCTGAGTTCGAGGCTAGCCAGGTCTACAAAGCAAGTCCAGGACAGCCAAGGCTACACAGAGAGACCCTGTCTCAAAACAGCAACAACCCCCTCCCCAAAAGAAGCCCAAGAAGTGGAGGCCCCATTGCAGCCGAAACCCTGTCCTGGTTAGAGGAATTGGCAGGAGCTCCCGATCTGCAATGTATTCCAGAAAGGCCTTCTACAAAAGGAAATACTCAGCTGCGAAGTCCAAGGTTGAGAAAGGAGAAGGTCCTTACTACTGTCACAAAAGCAGTCTGTGGTGCCAGGAATGGTGGTACGCAGGTAGTGAAGCTTTAAAAAATGCCTGGTATTATCCTACTGAAGATGTGCCTCCTCGGAAGCTGCTAAGCCATGGCAAAAAGCCCTTCAGTCAGCCCGTGAGAAAGTGCGTGCCAGCATCACTCCTGGGACCATCCTGATCATCCGCTCTGTGCGCCACAGGAGGCAAGAGAGTGATATTCCTGAAACAACAGGGAAGCGGCTTGCTGCTTGTGACTGGACCTCTTGCCCTCAACAGAATTCCTCTGCGTAGAGCACACCAGAAGTTTGTCTCACCACATCTGCAAAAGTTGGTGCCAGTGATGTTAAAATCCCTAAACACCTGACTGATGATTATGTTAAGAAGCCGCTGGCCAAGCTCAAGCACCGGGAGGGCGAGATCTTTGACACAGAGAAGGAGAAATACGAAATTACAGAGCAGAGCAACGCTGATCAGAAAACCGTGGACTCGCAGATTTTGCCAAAGATCAAAGCTGTTCCTCAGCTGCAGGGCTGTCTTCCATCTCAGTTCTCCCTGACAAACTAGTGTTCTAAGTTGCTAATGACCTAATTAAGCAGCTTCATACCTTTAAAAACCAAACAAAAACCCCAAACAAACATGTGCACCATAACCTTGAGCTAAGTATGGCAAAACAAAACAAAATGTTTCTATCATCTCTCCATTTTTTTCTGTTTTTGTTTTAGGGGACAGGGTTTCTCTGTGTAGCCTTGGATGTCCTAGGACTTACTCTGTAGACCAGGCTGGTGCTTGAACTCGCAGAGATCCATCTGCCTCTACCTCCTAAGTGCTTGGATTAAAGATGTGTACCACCATGGTCCAGCTTCACCTCTCCTTATAGTCAGTCTCCTTTCACTGAGCATGCGCAGGCTACCCATAAAGGGATTTCCTATATGTGCACATAGGCTTCCTGAATAAAGCTCTCATATTTCCTTTGTTTGAGAAGAGTATTGCTTTGGAAGGAACTCCTTGTTATCCTTACTGGCTGCACATGATGTACCTTTCTTCTATGTCTTGGCTATGTGTGCTTGGGCTTTGCACACATAACAATACATTTATCCAGTATTCAGTTACAGTTGGACTGGATATGGGGTGTGTAGAGGAATTTTAATCCAGCAACATGGCTGCTCCAATCACAACCAAAGACCTTCTAGGTCTGTGTGATCCGACTGGAATTCAGACATTCCCTTAGCACACACCTTTACTCCCAAGTAATGGAGGCAAAGCTAGTTTGTAGAAGAAGAAAGCACCCATGTCTGAAAGTAGTGTCTAACTGAGAGACAAAGTCACAAATCAAAGAAAGATTTAACAGTAGAGGGTATGGCCAGCTCTCATGAGGACAGCAGGGGAAAGAGAGGTGGGGAGAGAGAGAGAAAGACACACACACACACACACACACACAGAGAGAGAGAGAGAGAGAGAGAGAGAGAGAGAGAGAGAGAGAGAGAGAGAGAGAGAGAGAAGAAGCCGCTTTACTGGGACAGTTTTACAGAGACAGGTTGAAGACAGACCAAGCTAGACACAAGTGAAGACAGAACGAGCCAGGAGCCAGAAAATGAGAAGAAGCCAGAAGATTAGAGCAGACTGCTGAGTTAGTTTGAGGTCAAGCAGAGCAATTATGGGCTGAGAAAGAAGCCAAATTAAATAAGTCATCTGGGAGAAGAGTTTGAGCTGAAATAGCTGAGTTGAACCAGCCAGCCCAGAGCTCAGCAAGAACAAGGAAGGGTGATCTTGTATTAAGCAGTAAGTCTCAGTGGCTGGCACATTCTAACGTTAGAATGTACAGAGGTTAGAAGCTTCCAGGACTAGGCCTAGGTTAGCAGAAGGAGGCAGTAAGCCCTCCAGACAACAGTTGAGCCAGGAGAATAAAAGTTACTTGTTACAATTTCTAGTATTTTCTTGATGTGATATTAAGGAAGAGGCCAGGAGGCTTAAAGAAGGAGGCAAAGTTAGAACTAATTTTCTATGCCAGACCTGAGCAGTCTTGACAAGAGGCTGTCTGCATGACTTGATGGTGGCTGTCCTCCACTGGTGAGAGATTGATTAGAGTGCTACCTCTGCCAGTGGGGAGGATGGATTCTGTCAAAGATCAGGCAACTGTATTTAAGTAATGAAGGAAAATCAATTAACTTAAGCATTCCTACTCTGAAAATCCAAAAGCAGAAACACTCCCAAATCCTAAACTATTTAAGGACTAACAATATGTCATAAATGGAAAATTCTTTACCTGGCCTCATGTGATGGGTCACTATAAAAACACACTAAAATGGGCGTTAGGTTCTATGTATCAGGTCATAAGAAATATAAAAGAATTTCATGTTTAGACTTGGGTTTCATGCCCAAGATATCTTACTATATGTATGTATTAAGTTTTTTGTTCTGGTTTTTTTTTTTGATTGGTTGGTTTTTCCTCAGACAGGGTTTCTCTGTGTAGCCTTGGCTGTCTTGGGCTTGTTTTGTAGACCAGGCTGGTCTTGAACTCACAGCGATCTGCCTGCCTCTCTGTGATTTACACTTACAGCTAGCTATCTGGGTTCCATACTGAATTACACCCGAATAGCTACATGTGGCTAGTGGCTACCATATCAGGCTTCAGAATGCAGATCTAAAGAAGCTGTGCTTGGATACTCCTTAAGAACATCACACTAGGCCTGGAGAGATAGCTCACAGGTTAAGAGCACTGACTGCTCATCCAGAGGTCCTGAGTTCAATTCCCAGCAAACCCACTGTGGCTCATAACCATCTATAGTGAGATCTAGGGCTCTCTTCTGGCCTGAAGGTGTACATGCAGGCAGAACATTGTGTACATAATAAACAAACAAACATCACATTAAACTGGTTGGCGGTGGGTGGCACACACCTGTAATCCCAGCACTTGAGGAGGCAGAGGCAGGAGGATTTCTGTGAGTTCGAGGCCAGCCTGATCTACAAAGTGAGTTCTAGGACAGCCGTGGCTACACAGAGAAACCATGTCTTGCAAAAACAAACAAACAGAACATCACACTGGAGCATTGTTTCAGGGGTCATATTCATTGGATTCAGTGAGCCATGGCAAGTACTCTAACTATGCCAGCAGGAGCTCACATGACAGCAGAGATGTGTGACCTTAGTGCCACTGTAACAAAAGTGTTGAAGGGAACAACTTAAGGAAGGAGGGATTTTTTTTTTTTGGCTCATAGTTTCATGGTTTTTTGTTTTGTTTGTTTACCTTATGCCCTTGGACAGAAGATCAAAGTGTGTGGGAGGAAGCTTCCTCAATGGCAGACACGCAGCAAACAGGAACATGTAGAAAGCCAGGCTGCCCCGGCTTGCTGGGTTCGACTAAAACTCGGGAGGAAGGTCACCTGTTGAGAATGCAAGACACAAAGAAGGAGAGCAAGTCTGATTGATCAAACTCTCAAACTTTATTAGTCAGGCAGCAGCTTTTATAAGTCAGAAGGCAGGGGAGCATATTGCTATAGCAACCGAACTGCGGGCCTTTCTCAAAACACAGAGAATTCCAGGCAGGGTCATAATGTCCTGCCACACAGGGCATCTTGCTCTGTTTTCATCTAGCTTTGGTCTAACTGCTGACCCACAACAGGGTCACTCCATCCCTATCTGTCTTTAGTCTAACTGCTGACTCACAACAGGGTCAGCTAGTTTCTGGTTAAAGGCAAGCTCTGGGAAAGACAGAGACTTAAAGGTGCAGACTCTGACAAGATGGCTGAACATTGGCCATATAGCCTATCGTCCCTAACACCAGGCCAGATACAGCTCCCAAAGACAAGACCCCAGGGACCTACTTCCTCCAACTATATCCTACCTTCCGCCTTTCATTACCACTAAAAACATCAACAAAATGATAAGCCCATCAAGGGATTAATATGTTAAATCAAAGACCCCATACTATATCTCTAGAAACACTCTCCCAGGGGTGTGTCTTACTAACCCCTGGGACATTGCTT
Organism: Acomys percivali; assembly: GCA_907169655.1. Classification (NCBI taxonomy): domain Eukaryota; kingdom Metazoa; phylum Chordata; class Mammalia; order Rodentia; family Muridae; genus Acomys; species Acomys percivali. The sequence goes on along the minus strand of OU015755.1, from coordinate 91,297,548 downwards.
GTTCCAATCAAACTGACCATCGACGTTAACCTCAAAATGTTTTTGCCCAAGAAATGTTTGCAGAATCTCAAATATGTAAGAACATAAAATAGACATATAAAAATTTACTGATAACAAATCATAGAGAAATCTATTTGAAATAAAATTATTTGACAGAAGTACAATTTTGCTATTTATCTAAAATGAGAGCAAATCTGCACACTAATGAATGTTTATTATTTTGTTTATTTTTATACAATGAATTAAATATTTGTTAAATATTTGATACCGTAGGACACAAAGCATCATCACTGTCTGTCAGAATTGAATGATATTTTGATTTTTATAGTTGTCATTGTTGACACTGCTGCTTTGCAGAGTACAATAGTATATTTGGGGCTACTTCAGAATTTTGGGGAATTTCTCAGGCCTTATCCTAATCAAAGTTTAACAACTTTTTATGAAATTCAAGTTAGAAAATCAAACAGCAAATTTAAAAATCAAGCATTAGGGGCTGGAGAGATGGCTCAGTGGCTAAGAGCACTGTCTGCTCTTCCAAAGGATCCAGGTTCAGTCCCTAGCACCCAGCTCATAACTGTCTGTAACTCCAGATCCAAGGGATCTGACACTTACATACCATGCACATAAAATAAAACTAAAATAAAAAAAATTAAACATTATAACATAGTGCAATCCAAAGACACACTAACTAATTTGGTATTTCCACACTGAAGTATGCGGTAGAAAATATCGAACGTTTTGTTTTCCACAGTGAAAGCACTGTGCTTCTTGTTTTTGCTTTTTTTGTTTTGTTTTTTGTTTTTTTGTTTTGTTTTGTTTCTTTGAGACAGGGTTTCTTTGTGTAGCCTTGGCTGTCCTGGACTCCCATTGTAGACCAGGCTGGCCTCGAATTCACAGCGATCCGCCTACCTCTGCCTCCTGAGTGCTGAAATTAAAGGCACACTGTGCTTCTATAGAATCAGAAAACTTGATAAATACAATAAAGAACAATGTGCTTCATAATATACAGCAGTCTCAGCTCTGAGCTGAGGTCTTTCAGGCATGATTTATTGGTGTTCTGTGGTTGGAAATTACTCTTTGTCCTAAGTGCATCATGTTTTGTGTTCAGAAGCAAGACTGCATAAAAGTCTTGGGGACTTATCACACCTTTGAACCTTAATTTAAATTAAATTTTTTTATTTAAATATTTATTATTATGTATACAGTGCTCTGCCTGCACATACACCTGCAGTCCAGAAGAGGGCATCAGATCACATTATAGATGGTTGTGAACTACCACGTGGTTGCTGGGAATTGAACTGAGGACCTCTGGAAGAGCAGCCAGTGCTCTTAACCGTTGAGCCATCTCTCCAGCCTCTTAATTTTACTTTTAACTGATTTGTTTGGTCATTTATAAGTAGACGTGTGTGTGTGTGTGTGTGTGTGTGTGTGTGTGTGTGTGTGTGTAGGCAAAATAAGGCATCAGGTGTCCTCCTCTATGGCTTTTGAGGCAGGGACTCTTCCTGAATATGGAAGCAAGCAAGCCTGAGCAATCCCCCTGTTGCTACTTATCTGGGAGCTGACGTTATAGGTGTGCGCTGGCTATTCAGCTTGCTATTTCACTTCTGTGTTACAGGTGTGCGCTGGCTATTGAGCTTGTTACTTTGCTTCTGTGTTACAGGTGTGTGTGGGCGCCATCTAGTCAGCCTGCCATTTAGCTTCTGGGATCCAAACTTCAGTTCTCACGATTACACAGCAAATGCTCTCAACTGCTGAGCCATCCCTCTCGCCCCCAATTTTTAATTTTTAGCCATTGTACATTCAGAAACATCTTGCTATACCCTCCACATTTCAGTTAAGTGACTCTTTATGGGTCATAATTTAAGAAGTTCACCTAAGCGTATCTTGCCCAGAATGGGGTCTTCCAAAGCAGGTGCAAGTTGTCTGGAGTAGTCACTACTAGAGCAAGGCTTCCTGAAGTGGGAGTCACAGCTTCACCAACAGCCGTGGTTGTGTGGTCCTAGTGTCTGGAGTAATTTTCTCCAAATGATTGTGGAGTGCTCAAAGCAGCCACACTGCCCTCTGCTGGTTACCAAAAACAAAAACATGTTTTTGTTTTAATCCCACGTGTGGAATTTTAGTTTGGGTTTTGGTTTGTGCGTAGCTGGTAATTGCCTCGTGAGGGATGTGGTCTTTGCCAGCTGCAGTTAGTTTAATTCTGAGGACTCTGAGGAGCATAAAGAAGAAAGAGACTGTGTGTTCCATCAACTCTAAACAGTTGGGAGAAGGTCTACACCCCCTCTCTCAACTATCTTCCTCTCATACCTAGTGTTGGGATGTCAGAAGGGATTGGGGTGGAGAAGGGAGGTAGAGGCAGTAAATACCCCAAATAAAATAGAGTTTAAAAGCTAGTATCAACTGGGGCTGCTTGGCTGACAGCTCAACACAGCCAGGCATAAATGGGAGAAGATCTGTCAACTGTCACTCAGGAGACTGAATTCTTGACATTCCTGTCAATGTAGCTTATCTAACTAACTAACTATGATTATAATAAAAACCAAACATAGGGTTACTATTCTCAATAGTACTTAACTGTAAGCATAAGGTTATTGTGTAATTCAAATCCCGATTTCTAAACTGCCCTCACACCCCCAATCTGATTGGAATCCTTGTTCTGAGAATCTCCTGTCTCAATGTTGTGTAAACACTGCTCCCCAATTGTCCCCTGGTATGCCAATAAAGCAGCTTACAGCCAATCACTGAGTAGGGGGAGAGAATAGGGATGGACTTCCTGCCCTCCAGGGGAGGCAGAGATTGCAGAGGAAGTAGGAGATTCAGCCTACATACAAAGGTCCAGGGGACAGACACTAGGAGAGTTGAGCAAAGAAAGTGCCAGTATCTCTGGCATTTACTCTGGAAGGAAGCCAGACTAGCCTAGAGAGTTAAGAAAAATTGCTGTTCAGTTGTTGTGCTGTGAAGCTTATCATATAAATAATATAACAGAGTCTCAATTATTTGGGTGATGGCCAGGTTAAGAGAGAAACTGAGAGCTGGGTGGTGGTGGCACATGCCTTTAATTCTAGCACTCGGGAGGCAGAGGCAGGTGGATCCCTGTGAGTTTGAGGCCAGTCTGGTCTACAACGTAAGTCCAGCCCAGCCAAAGCTACACAGAGAAACCCTGTCTCAAAAAACAAAACAAAACAAAACAAAAAAGAGAGAGAGAGAAACTGAGAAACAAACACAATTTTATATATATATTGTTTCCTTCAAACAAAAGCCTTTGGGTGGCCTGTTCAGGTCCAAACTGTAACAATGATTATGATGCTGAAAGCACCTGAAACACCTGGGCTGCTAGCATCCTCTGCAGGTGACCAAGAGGCATCCTGTTCTTGAATACTAGATACAGGAGTGTTAGCTAGAGGTGGACCCTGTCAGCCCCAAAACACAGTTTCACCTCAAAAGAAGTAAGAGTTTGTCCTAGAGCCAAATTTAAGTGATCACTGCCCAGGAATCTAGAGTCTGGGGCCCCTCCCCCACTCCAATCCATACAATGTTACTGTAGAAGCAGTTACACGAGATTTTTATTGGTTACAAGGTAAAGTTATAAATCAAAGTATTTACCCACCTCTAGGTGGGTTACAGCAAAGCAGGAAAGCTGTGCTGTAGGTTTCAGAGCCTAGCTGATGACATTCTTAGCTTTTGGATGGGTGAAAGCTGACACTCTGCTAAGAATACATTTTAAGGTTTTAGTAGCTATAGGCTGTTAAGCCAGACACAGGTTGGACAACAGATAGCTTTCAAAGGGACTAAAAGTAGTTTAAGATAATTTGGTTCTATGAGGCAGGTGTAGGTTGCTGGCCTTCTTTCCTTCCTCCTTGTCTCTACCTCTTATTAGCTTTATGATCCTAGGTCATTACAAAGAACTCCAGACCATCTACTGTAAACAAGACGTAATGAAGGCAGGGTCTCTTACCGGGTGCTAGTAATAGTAGTGGTGAGGTGTGTGTGTAAAGGATTAAGTGAGGTCGTGATTGTAAAGTGCTAGGCACACAGAGAGCACATGACGTTTATAATTAGCTGGCTGCTATGTTTAGCTGTATGAGAGATAGTGAAAATAGTATAATTTACTCAAGAAACTAATAAAATGAAGCCATTTTTAATATACAACTTTGCAGAAAGCAATGCCAGCACAAAGAAAAGGCAAAAATCGTTGGTGCAATGCTTTGGTACAAAGCAGTGTGGGGTTTTTTGTTGTTGTTGTTGTTTTGTTTTTTTGTTTTGTTTGTTTTTGTTTTTTTCGAGACAGGGTCTCTCTGTGTTAGTCTTGGCTGTCCTGGACTCACTTTGTAGACCAGGTTGACCTCAAACTCACAACGAGGCAGTAGTTTTTAAGGTCCGCCATGTAGGGGTTTTAAGTCCCCCCCCACCCCCCCGGAATTCCTGTCTTCCAATCCATTGACTTGGACTTACCACCTTCCCAAATTCCCCTTTTTATTGGCTTAGGCCACAGAGCCTTACCTAATGAATAATGTGTGGCCTGAGACAGTGCCCCTGTGCCCCTTTCTGACCTTGAGCAGCGAGGCAGCAGACTACCAGTAACTTTATCTTAGAGTTCTGCACCATGCCACCAGCAAGGGATCCTATTGCTTCCGGCTTATCCGTCAATGGACCATAACATGCATTTCTTACAGAGAATAAAAGCAACTCCAGAATTTCCGGTAGGAGGGACTCAAAGGTATCAATCGCATTGGGAATTAAACTGAAACACTCCCTCAACACTGATCTACGTTTAGCCAGAGAGAATGAGTAAGACTTCAGGAAGTCTTAGGGGAACAGAGCCCTGCCCTCAGCCCCTTCGGCATTCTGATCACTCAAGGGATTTTTTTTCCCCCCACACTTATCCTTCTGGCGTTCCTCCTGCCCTGATCAACTAACCAGCCAACAAGTACAAAACAGTCTCTGCCAAGATTAGAACTTCAGAAGGGGAAAGGAATAACATAAACACTGTTCCATTCTCCCTAAGAAGACGGTAAATGCTCTAAGCATGGCTCGTTGGAACTGATGCCTGTGCTTTTTCTAATTGCTAAACCATCCCTTCAACAACTTTTTTTTTTTTTTCAAGACATGGTCTCTCTGTGTATCCTTGGCTGTCCTGGATTCACTTTGTAGACCAGGCTGGCCTCGAACTCACAGCGATCCGCCTGCCTCTGCCTCCCGAGTGCTGGGGTTAAAGGTGTGCGCCACCATGCCTACAACTTGTTTTATTTTATGTTTGAGATAAGATCTCACTACACACCCCGGCTGGCTTAAAATTCTCTAAGTAAATCAAACTGGCCTTGAACAAGGGATCCACCTACTTCTGCCTTACAAGAGCTGGCATTATAAGCTTGTGCCATCGTGTCACCTAGCCCGCCTTATCTTATTATTAGGCACAGAAAGGCTCGCAAAGGTGGGAGGTGGGTGTGAGCCGCTGATACTGCCCCCACTACTGCCTCACACAGCCAGTCTCTTCTCTTCTTTGAGGCTCCTGCCCAGCGTTCTTAGAAATGTTCTTTTTACCTGGAGAAGGTTTGACCTTGAAACCTGGGCTTAAGGTCTAGTTAGTTATGACCTTGGGGAAACGGAATGTGCCTAGTTTCCTCCATACCAAGGAGAAGCTTAAGACTGTCCCTAGGGGATAGTAACAGTGCCCATGTACAGTTTTTGTTTGTTTGTTTGAAATTTGGCTCTGGTGGTCTTTCATGCTTTCGCATCAAGCTTGGAAATAAAACTGATGAACTTATTAATTTAATAATATGGCTAAGCGTCCTGTTTTAACACACCGAATAATCAGGCAAGTTGTCTCTTCTGGACTTTCTCCTTCTTGTAGACTTCACTGATCCAACATAAAAATCAGCAAATGTGTGAGTCTGAGCTCCTGGTTCCTTTCTGAGGGGAGCTGCAGCCTAGTGGCCATCCACTCAGGGCGCTAAAGGTGGGGAGGCTTTAAGTGTTGAAGGAAGCCAGGAGACTCACAGGAAGCTAGCATTAGAATAAAACCAGAAAACGGTTCACTGTCGAGGCTTTTATGCTGCTGGCTCTTTGGGTTTTGAGCATCTGTAGGGATCTCATCTGGAAATAAGCCTACTCCTTTTCTTCCTCCCATCTTGCCGAGGTCACTCTGAGGGACAGAGCTTCAAGTGTAGATTACTGCCCTCGATTCCTGGTCCTGCTGGTTCGCCTGCATCCCCGGGAGACCTGGCAGGGTAAAGCTGCCAGTCAGTCCGCACCATTCAGCAAAATTCCACGAAAAGGCTGCATGGCAGTGCTGGCCCTGGCTTTCCGAAGAGGAGGCTCAGCAAAGGGACAACATCATCCGAAGCCTCCAGCAAGAAGGGCTCACGGACGCAAGGACGCCGGGTCACGTGGGCTGGGCGGGCGCGCGCCCCAGCCCCGCGGGAGGAGGTGCGCAGGAGGGGGCGGGGCCGGGGCCTCCCGTGAAGCCCCGCGCGCGGAAGGACCGGAACTCTAAGCGGGTGGCTTGTTGATAACATGGCGGCAGCAGCTGCCCGGGCATCCCGAGGAGGCGGCAGCGCCCACACCCGGAAGAAGGGGCTGGTTTCGGGCTAGTGCGGCGGCTCCTGCGGACCCGGAAGTCCCGGCCAGCTGCTGAATGAGGGGAGCCGGGCCCTCCCCGCGACAGTCCCCCCGCGCCCTCCGCCCCGACCCGGGCCCCGCCATGTCCTTCTTCCGGCGGAAAGGTAGCCGAGGGGTCGCCGGCCGGGGGCGAGCCGGGCCTCGGGCGGCGGTGGGGCGGCCAGCCTGTAAGGATTTAGTGAGGGCGGCTGCCAGGCTCTCGGGGAGCCGCTCGGCCTCCGCGCCGACACCCGCGGTGCGGTGTACTGCCCGGGACTCCGCAGGGTAGAAGGTGGCCTCCTCGTGCGAGGTCGGAGGGGCATTGTCGCGCCGGGCTAAAGTGCTTGCTTAAACCCATAGAAGTTAGCGCTTGTTTGCTAAGGAACAGGTTTTCTGGTGGGTTTGGTTTCCAGGGGTTTGTATGTGTGTGTTGTCTATGTGCACGCGCGCACTGTGGATCAAGATCAAGAAAACCTCTTTACTTATAGGAAGTCTGACTTTTCCGACTATTGAGGGGCTTATACCTAAAACCACGTGAAACTTGTTGTTTCTTCAACTAGTGCTGTTTTCTAGTTTCCTCTTTTGGGGGGCGGGGGTGGAGAGCGGAAGGGGGGCCCCACTGTTATTCCTAAAATAAAATTTCTTACTACTGAAGTTCCCTATTCAGAAGACTACTGCTTTTGATGATTTAGCAAGTTTACTAATTATTGGAGCCGTTGTTGTTTTTATAGATGAACTGCTTAGATTTCTAATGTTCAGTTGTAAAAGCTTGCTCAGTTTTTTAAAGTAAGAGGCAGGGTGATTTTGATCCTGGAGAAGGTTGTTGCATTTCATTAAATATACATACACAAATTGAGCAAGCAAATCTCCTCAGATGATGATGGTTCTATCTGTCCATTCTTGTTGCTTCAGAGATGTACCAGACATGTTTTTTAATTTTTTTTTAAAATCAGACTCCACTCACATGATAGCTTTTTCATAAAGTCTGTATCCTGGAATGGCCAGTTAACCCACTTTTCTCCCCGCTGAGAATCAGATGATTCCTAAAGGCCTCATAGGATTGATGCTGGGGGATGAATGAGTGAACCTGGTAAAATCGTAGGAGGCTTTATCATTAAAGTATCCTAATACCTCTGGAGTTATTAACTGTACTTAGTTTGACAGTGTTGAGGTGCTTTTTTTTGTTTTTTGGTTTTTCGAGACAGCGTTTCTCTGTGTAGCCTTGGCTGTCCTGGACTCACTTTGTAGACCACGCTGGCCTCTCGAACTCACAGCGATCTGCCTGCCTCTGCCTCCAGAGTGCTGGGATTAAAGGTGTGCGCCACCATGCCCAGCCGGGTGCTTATTTTTTAAGGGAGAAAATTTATTCTAAGTATGGGACTAATTTCATGGTACACAACAACAGACTTGTTTATCCAACACTGTGGAGTTTCCAGTCTGCCAGACACTGTCCTAGGATGTCATTGAGCGGTCACCTGGACATTGTCTCTGTGCCTCTGAGGAGGCTCATTGATGCTGGAGACAGACAACACACAAGCAAAAGAAAAGAAAAGAAAAAAGCACTTAAACTGAATGATGTGTAATGAAAGAGTAATTTATGAGGAGAAACCTGTTTTGGTTGGATGTTAGATGAAGAACTCAGTATATAACCTTGAAACATAAAGCTAGTGGATCAGTAGTAGGATGTAACTTTAGAGAGGCCTGGAAAGACGCTGTTGGCGCCAGGAATAGAGAGCTGGTGCCCTTTAGGAAAGGCAAGGCAGGTGCTGTGACTTAGAGAGGCATGTGGGCAGACACATCCCGAATGCAGACAGAATGTATTGTTAAACCCTTAAAAGAGGGATAGCCGGGGCTGGGGGGGGGGAAGAGTGCTCTGATTATTGGCCTAGAACTCTCACTCTAGAGCCAGATGGCTCAGCAGGTTGACCCTTGCCGTGGAGCCTGACCATTTGAGTTTGAGTCCTGGGACCCACAGTGTTAGAGGGAAAGGTAACTCCCAGATTATTCCAGATGAGTTTTGTAGACTGAGTGTGACAAAGAGAAGCTAGAAACAACCCTTTTAGGGGGTGGGCGTTGCGGCAGTCTGGCTTTGTGGCCCCGGTCTGTAGCGTTCACTGGTGCAGTCAGGGTGCCCTCAAACTGTTGCTGTTCTGCTCTTTAGTATTTGGATAACAGGTGTGTGTCACCACATGTCTCCTGGAAAACCCCCTCCCCCGCTTCTCCAGACAGGGTTTCTCTGTGTAGCCTTGGCTATCCTGGACTCACTTTGTAGACCAGGCTGGATTTGGAGTGATCCACCTGCCAATGTCTCCCTGAGTGCTGGAATTAAAGACACCCGACTCAAAATGGTCTTATAAAGATCCTCATCATCATTTTATGTTTCTTCCTCTATAGAGGTTTATTATGTTATATTTTATTGAAAATGGGAAATTTAAAAGCAGGAAAAGGGCGCTGGGAGTGCCTGGGCCCTTAAGAGCACATGTTGTTCTTGCAGAGGGCCTGGGTTTGGTTCCCAGCACCCACATGGCCGCTTATAACTATCCGGAACTCCAGATCCAGGGAATCCTGTATCCTTCTCTGGCCTTCTTGGGCACTAGGCATGCACATGGTATACATACATAGATGTAGGCAAACAGCAACAATAAGATAGGAAAAAAAATTCTAAGAATTACCTCAGTGTTTTCTCATTGCACTTCTCTGTCTCTGTTGTGTATCTAAGTCTTTTGAGATATGCCGTTTGTAATTCTACTGCCACATTTTTTGGGTTTATTTATTTATTTTTTGTTTTCAAATCATTAACTTGACACGTACCATTACTGGCCTTAAATGTGCAGCAATCCTGTCTCAGTCTTCTGAGTGCTGGGATTGCAGGAATGTTACTCAGCCTGGCCTGTCTGTCTCTTCTGGTATACATGTCTCAGAATGGATGGATTAGAAGATTCTCATGTGTCTTTAATAGTATAGTCTCTTAGCCGGGCATGGTGGCGCACGCCTTTAATCCCAGCACTCGGGAGGCAGAGGCAGGCGATCTCTGAGTTCCAGGCCAGCCTGGTCTACAAAGCAAGTCCAGGACAGCCAAGGCTACACAGAGAACCCTGTCTCGAAAAACCAAAAAATAAAAATAAATAAAGAGTATCGTCTCTTAGATCTCCATCCTTTTATTTCTACTTTCACAGAGAAATGCCCCATAGGAATTAACACTGACTTTTAAATTTTATGTTATGTGTATGGGTGTTTTGCCTGTGTGTGTTAGCATGTGCACCATGTGTGTGCCTTTGCCTGAGGAGGCCAGAAGAGGGCGTTGAAGCCTGTAGAACTGGAATTACAGATGGTTGTGAGCCCCCACATAAGTGCTGGAAATTTATTGTAACTACTCAGTTCTTCCGTAATTGTATTTCTGTTTACCCATTTTCTATTAAGTTTGTTTCTTAATTTTTGCTTACAAACATTACTGTTGATCACTTAAGTAGGTATCTTCTTATGCAGCTATGCAAGAATACCTATCACCGGGCTGAGACAGCAAATGCAGTGGGTAGACAATCACCCCACTGCAGCCTTGCCTCTTTTAATCTCATCTGTGCTATTTTTAACTGGTGCCAGCTTTCTCTTTTTGAAATGTTATTGATAGGCACAGTTGCACCCTGAGAAGCCAAGATACAGCTCCCAGAGCATAAACTATCACACCTGGCTACTTGGCACTGTGCTTCTCACCAGCTGACTAGATCGGCCTCTCAAACCCAGAGGACTCAGCAGAAGGGAGAGCGCCTTCTTCAGTGCAGTGACCACAACCTCCAGGGGCCCCCCAAAGATCCTGCCTGCATTTGCTGGACCTACAGAAGAGCAGCAAACTAATTTCAACCCACTCCAGAACACTCAGAAACTGCATTTGGGATGGAGCCCTTTTCTCCTAGAAACTTGGTTTTTCAAATTCTATAAGTTAAAAGTGTATGTGTGGGCCGAGTATAGTGGCTCTGACTTGAGAAGCATGTCAGATCTTCTCGAACTAGAGTTACAGTCAATTGCAAGTCTCTCAACATGAGTGGTGGGAATCTATCTATCCATCCATCCATCCATCTATCTGTTTATCTAAGCAGGCTTTCTCTCTGTAGTCCAGGCTGTCCTGGAACTCAGAGAACCACCTGCCTTTGCCCAAGAGCTGGGATTACAGGTGAGTACCCCCACCATAGGCAATAGTGTGCTCTTTAACTACCAAGCCATCTCTTCAGCCTGCTTTCTTTAAATACCATTCTCTACCCTAAGATCAGATTTTTCCTCTGTATATCATTTCAAATTTTGCTTTATTCACATGCTGTGCTCCTTTCTACTTAGAGGTGTGTGTGTGTGTGTGTGTGTGTGTGTGTGTGTGTGTGTGTGTGTGTGTGTACACACAGGTGTAACTGGGCATGTAAGGAGATCTAAAGACAACTTTGTAGAGTCTATTCTCTTCTCCCAACTTAATGTGGGTTCTGAAGATGGAATCTGGGTTAATCAAGCTTATGTGGTACACACTTTATGGATTTGGATCAAGCCATCATCTCTTTAGTCCTTGGGATTTATTTCTGTATTTCAGAGACAAGATATAGTCCATTTATCAAATCTCACACCACACATGTTTTGTTTTTGTTCTTTAGATTTATATATGTATGTGAGTGTTTTGCTTACATGTATGCATGTGTACCATGTGTGTTCGTGGTTCCCTAGAAGGTCAGAAGAGGAGGTTGGATCCTCTGGAACTGTAGCTATGGATGGTTGTGAGCTACATCGAGAGTGCTGGAAACTAAACGTGGGTCCTCTGGAAGGGCCGCACATGCTCTTGACCACTAAGCCATTTCAACAGCCCAGTGCACCACCAGCTTTTAAAACAAGCTCTTACTGTAACAGACATGTCTTTATGTTTGATAGTTTAAACAGAGACCTTTCAGGTCAGTAAAACTTAAAAGTAGTTATAATTTGGGACTAGTGGAATGGCTTAGCAGGTCAAAGTGCTTGCTGGGCAAGTCTGACAACTTGAGTTTAGTCCCTGGAATTCATAGTGAAAGGAGAAAAGACTCACAAACGTTGTACTCTGATCTCCACACGTGTATATTCACATGGACACACACACACACACACACACACACACACACACACACACACAGTGTATTGAGTGAAATAAAAGTTTGAGATTTAAAAAATGTGTATGGATGTTTTGCCTGCATATATGCTTATGCACCAGGTGAATGCTGTGCCCTAGGAGACCGGAAGAGAGACTTGATCACCTGTATCTGGAGTTATAGTCAGTTGTTAGCCACTATGTGAGGTGCTAGAAATCAAGCCTGGGCCCTCTGGAAGAGCAGCCAGTGCTCCTAACCATTGAGCCTTCTCTCCAGCCCCAAATAAAAATAAAAAAAATATTTATACTCTGGCCCTTCTCAAAATAAGTCTGTGAACCTTTAATACAGGTATAGGTGTATAGATACAGATAGATAATGAGAAGTAGGAGGGGGATTTCTTCCCCAGGTAGATAGATAACCAGTTGCGTCTTAAGCAAGGTGAGAGCAAAGCACTGCTGCTTTCTCCAGCTCATAAAATCAGCTCCCTCTTGACATTTAGACTGAAGTTCAAGTAACATCTCAGCCTAAACTGAGGTGACTACCTCAACCAGTGTTAACTGTCAAGAGTGGTGACACCTGCTTGCGTTCTGGGAGACCCTTTAATAAACCTGCTGACCGATGGGATACAGAGCAGGAAAGAAAGGAGTTCAAGGATGCACTGAAGTGTTACCTGAGAAAGTAAATGCTAAAAGCCTGCTGCTAGGTCTTCATGGACCAAGTTTGAAGTTGTCAGGTCATTTAAGCAAACCTGTCAAGGATAGAAAGTGGACCAACGGTTAGCTGCACGAATCTGGAGCAAAGCTGGGAAGTTAGAAATACGCAGCTGATGTTAAAAGACAATATTGGCCTTGCCTCCTGGCTGTTACAAGGTTAAGTGGTTACCTTTTCACAAGCCCACAGCAACAGCAAACATTGGATTCAAATCTCACTCAAGTGACATGACAGAAACAATCCGTGATTAAAAATTGGTGACACACACCTTTAATCCTAGCACAGGCAGGCTGATGCCTGAGTTCCAGGACAGCTTGGGCTACACAGAAAAATCCTGGTAGGGGGAAGGAATACACACACACACACACACACACACACACACACACACACACACACACA
>OU015755.1:91273825-91284741 GCA_907169655.1 Acomys percivali | reverse complement strand
CTCTCTCTCTCTCTCTCTCTCTCTCTCTCTCTCTCTCTCTCTCTCTCTCTCTTTAAAAGTCAGGGCTAAATGGCATAGTTGTATGTGAAGATGGAAATAAGCACCATAGTGGCAGGTCTCAAGATAATATTTAAAAAGACAGCTGAGAGTCTTGTAATTCCATCCATTCTAGAGCACTGGCTTCACCATTTCCTTGTATCAGAAGAGACGTAAGCCATTGTGGGGTGGTGGGTGGTACATTTATGCCACGGCAGCACTTGGAAGGCTGAGGCAGGAGGACTCCTGTCAGCTATTGGCCACTCAGTCACGCAGGCCCCACAGCAGTGACTAGTAACAGCAAGCACCTTATCTTTCCCATGTTGATGCGCACATGCTTGGAAGTAAATTAGCTGCCGGCAAGGGTGCTTATCTGGCGCAGGCGAGTCAAGTACACACCGGGGAGTTAGCTTGTTGATGGGTTGACTTTAGGGAGATACTTGAGAGTCAGCTATTTTTTGCTACTGGCCTTTTCAGCTTTAATAGTGTTTAGAACGTGGAGACATGGGCACATTCTGAGATTTCTTACTTTGATAAGCCACTCAAGATGAGTTCAAGGAAATTTAATGTTTAAAACAAACACAAGAAAAGTAAAGGAGATTAAAAATAACCTCCTGTCAGGTCTTATAATAGAATCCACACTTGCCTACAGCAGCTTTGCAGCTCTCTTGCTTACTGTTGTGAGCTTATCTGCTATAGAATTTTCACTGTTGTGTGTAATAAAGGAAAGATTATGTAATCATTTTAGGGACAATTTGTTAGAGTTTAGGCTTAGGAATTGAGGCTGTAAGTTTGGGGTGTTTATACCCAGAGCTAGAGAGGGCGTACAAAGGAAGTAAGATGCTATATCTAACCAAAGGAGTCTTTCTCTTTACTGTGCTTGTAGGCAGCGTAGTGGGTGACTCGTACTATTAATATTGATCCTAAATTCATCGAGTGCCTTTTGCAAGTATTTCATTTTTCATCAGCAACCCTCTTAAGTTTTATTAATGACCTGATTTTACTACTTGAGGAAATTAACATTCAGTGAAATAAAATAACTTGTCCAAGATTACATGGCTGATAAGTAGCAAGCGGCAGAACTTGAGTATAGATATTTTGAAGGTTGGCTCCTCAGAAGCCCTCCCAGAGGTTTTGATGGATTGCTGTTCAAAGATTACTTCCTCAGAGAATTCTTTTGAGAGGTGGCCCGCCCCAGGGCACAGAGTTTAAATGTTCTGGAACTCAGAACACTCATTCTGTTAGATTCAAGTGTCTCTGATATTGACAGTATGTAGACTGGATCTCTTTCACTGCAGAAGTTGGTCATGATGCCCTTTTGTATTCTAGTGAAAGGTAAAGAGCAAGAGAAGACCTCAGACGTCAAGTCCATTAAAGGTGAGTGATTCTCCTTGGTATTCGCGGTGGTGGTGGCCTTTGTGATTGTGTTGCTCTGGTTTTTATCTCCTCTTGTGATGACATTGATTCTCCACTGTCGTTACTACTACTTGTGATTTATGTCTCTGTTTAGCATGTGTATTCTAGCAGACTCTTCCTGAGCGTTTGCGGGCTGCTCTAAAGCGCACTAGTTCCTTCTTCATTACTCACGCGTTTGATTGTTCCCTGACAGTCATCAGTTGCCTTTTTCCAGTAAAACAAACACTGAGCTGTGACGGCTCTAGAGGCCTTCATTTACAAGGCTGGTTTTCTGTCCAGAAATGTGATGAATACAGTTTTCCCTGTGTTACTTAGGACCCGTGGCCTTCATTTAAGTGCATTCACAGTACATTGTAGACTTAACACACTGTTCTTGTTTATTGGTCTAAGTAGGCTTTTTTGTTGTTGTTATCTTGTCTAGGTTTTTTATTCAATGTCTAGTGTGCTGAGATTCGAATGAAAAAATTTATAATGGAAAATTATTTCCCTAGCCTGTACACATAAAATTTTATTGTATAGCATAGCTAAAATATGAAGACTGCTACTTATATTTTTTCTAGTATTTTATGATACATGGCTAGAATTGAGTGTCTGCTAAATTTGCCAGAGTTTCAGAGTTTAGTAATAACATATACAAGATTTGAAGATTAGAGAAAAAATGCCCCAATAGCCATACTGTAAACTTATTGCTGATAATTTAAACTAGCCTCTTTTTCTTTTCTTTCTTTTTCTTTTTTCCCCCCAAGACAGGATTTCTCTGTGGAGCCTCGACTGTCTTGGACTTGCTTTGTAGACCAGGCTGGCCTCAACTCACAGCAATCTGCCTGGCTCTGCCTCCCTGAGTGCTGGGATTACAGGCATGTGCCACGCCCAGCTTTAAACTACTTTCTTTTCTTTCTTTTTTTCTTTTTCTTTTTTTTTTTTAATTAAAGCTGTATTTATTTATTGTGTATACAGGACAGAAGAGGGCATCAGACTGGATTGTAGATGGTTGTGAGCCACCTTGTGGTTGCTGGGACTTGAACTCAGGACCTCTGGAAGAGCAGTCAGTGCCCTTAACCTCTGAGCCATTTCTCCAGCCCTTAAACTTTCTTTAAGCCAGATGTGACTGGCATTTGGTAAAGGCCAAAGGCCCTAAGCAGAGGCCATAAGACAGATCTGACTGGTGGAAGGAAGAGACTAGAACGTCAGGCCGTCGGAACTACAGTCACCCAAAACTGACACTAGTAACCTGACTTTGGAAAGTCATGGAACTTTCTTAAGATTCTTCATTTGTACAGAGAAGAGATTGACCTCATTTTGTTTTCCAATGGGTGTATAATTCTCTAAAATTGAGATGTAAAAACTTCATGGTAGGAAGGTAAGGGGGAAACACGCCTTTAATCATAGCATTCAGGAGGCAGAGGCAGTCAGATCTCTGAGTTTGAGGCCAGTCTGGCTTACATAGTAAATTTCAGGGCAGTTCAGGCTACATAATGAGACCCTGTCTCAGAAAAACCAAGTAAATAAATTATGTCTCAAAAAAAATGCCAAAACAATATATAAAGTACAATAAATTTCATACTCACTCACTCACAATTGCTACTTAGCAGTTTAGGACTTGATCTTAGGATAATAGCAGAAGCATTAAAAGAAACAGCCCCTTGGAACCCTGCCTTGAAACAAAAACAAAAACAGAAACAGAAACACCACCCCCGACCCTTCAGGAGCTTTGCACTCAGAGGGCCCCCAAAAGGCTCAGTGGAGAGAACTGATTCCTAGAGCTTATCCTCTCATTTCTACAAGCACTGCTGCCATGTATGCACCCACACTCATTTGCATGTATGAACACACACGTGCACACACAGATATACATAAGGGTAAAAGTAAAGCTGCAGCCTGATGAGCACGGTCTGCTTAGATGTACATCAGCAGATAAAGCAAAAATAATTGTGGCTGCCATTGATAGAGCACTTTAAAAATTCTTGGTGTTTAAAATAGTTGGGTGGGGCTGGAGAGTTGGCTCAGTGGTTAAGAGTACCATCTGTTCTTCCAAAGGACCTGGGTTCAATTCCCAACACCCACGTGGCAGCTCACAACTGTCTGCAACTCCAAGATCTGACAGCCTCACACCAATGCTCATAAATTTTAAAAAATTAATAAAAATATTTTTTAAAAAAATCGTTGGGTGTAAGAGACCATGAAAAACTTGATATTGTCTTTATTGAGTTCATAGATTGGGTAGAGGAGAGGAAAATTTGCTAAACAGTTTTACAGGTGGCTTGAACTAGTGATGGGAATAAAGACGTCAGGTCCTTCAAAATTGAAAGTCCAGAAGGTTAAATGAATTGAGGTTTGTTATTGATTAGACCTGAGACGTGAGAGACACAGATGTAAGGTTTTGACTTGCTACCTTTCTGGCTTGCCTCACAGAACCCAGTGGGAATTACATGTTCAGTTGTGGTGTATTGTGTGGGAAGTGCTTTTGAGTCAGTCATTTGCATATGTTTCACACTCAGTAATTTTAGGATCTGAGGTTTTAGCCAAAGGTATGAGACTCTAGGTGACCTAGGTTGGAATTCTGCTGATTGAAATGGCTCTGTCCAAGTTCATAGACCTGGGACAAAATATTTAACTTTTCTGTGTGTTTTCCTTTACCTGTAAAATGGAAGAAATACCAGTCTTGAAGACTTGTTCAGAGAGACCCAGGCACAAGTGAAAACCCATGGACAAAGCAGTAGAGTACGTGGTCTGTCACCAATGTTCTAGTGGTAGTGATTACTGCCTAGTTAACTCTCCATGTTACTAACTAGTTAACATAGCTGAAGTGAAGTATTGCAAGGTGCCCAGAACACTTGAGGTCAGCAAACTTTTTAGAGAACACTTCATTTAAATGATATAGCCTTATTATATAAGCACTGAAGAGTAAGAGGAGTTGAATGAAAGAGAAGATTGTTTTTATTTTGTTTTTTTATCCTTGCCGGCCTTTACATTTTTGAGTAGATACATGAGGCAGAGGAGCCTTCAGATAAGTAAAGGGAAATTTTTGCAGAAAGATTGAAATGAGGTTATACAGAGCAATAAGGGGAAGAAAAAGAGGCCCTAGTGACCGAGTGACTGCCGAGGACTCAGCTGCCTCTCCCTCCAGTGCAGCCAGTTGTGGCGCTCTTCTGTCCACCCCCCACTTCCCATCTCCCCCTCTTCTCCTGTGGCTGCTTTTAACAGGCCATTTCCACTGAGGAAAAGGAATTATCAAATTCCTGCTATCCAGAACCTGCAAATAAAGGTGATGACCTACTTCCTGCTGGCACTGAGTGTGACATAACCATGTAGCATTCAGCTGGCAGGAAGACCGCGTTACTACTGTTATCCCAGGATCGCTCACTGTTAGGATGAAAGGAGACCAGTGAGAAGAATTTTGTCTTTGTTACCTACCTGCCGTAACTGAGCATCCAGAATATGGAAGGAGAAGTAAGTCAGCTGCAGAACGTACACCAGGTCTTGGTGGAGACTGGACTAGCTAAGGAGGCTTACATGGAGGTTTGTGGGTTTAAGTGCTTGTTGCTCTTGGAAGCTTAAATGAGGATTTCCTTACAGTGAGCAGCGTTTCCCTTCTGTTTCTTGTCGCAGTTTTGTTGTGTTTTGTCTTGTTTTTATGAGACAGGGTTTCTCTGTGTAGCCTTGGTTGTCCTGTGGCCTCAAACTCACCGTGATCAGTCTGCCTCTGCCTCCCTGAGTGCTGGGTTAAACGTGTGCACCACCGTGCCCGGCTCCTTGTCACAATTTTTAAAAACCCTCATATCCTGTTTAATGTGCCTTACAAATCTATCCATTGCGGGCCTACTTTTAACTGTACTAGTGTAACTCCTTCATACAGTAAACTGGAAAGAGC
Source organism: Acomys percivali (assembly GCA_907169655.1). NCBI lineage: Eukaryota > Metazoa > Chordata > Mammalia > Rodentia > Muridae > Acomys > Acomys percivali. The sequence continues at coordinate 91,279,418 of OU015755.1, read as the reverse complement.
CATACCCAAAAAGAAAAGAAAAAAACAACTAAAAAGAAAGTTGAATCAGAAAAAATAGGGAGCCAGTATAGGCCTTTGAGCAGGATTCCGATGTCATAAGGTGTTTTGAAAGGGTAGTCTGGAAGAATTCTAAGGTGGAGACCCAGAAATTCTTATGTACTGTAGAAAAATAGTTTAGTTTTGAAAATAAATAAACTAATTGAAGAAGAAATACAATATTGAGATAATGAAAAAGAATAAGATCATGCTTTTAAGCTTTGTAGACTGCTGGGTTTGCACAGACAGGGGAATTAGAAGGGAGAATTGGTTCAGAAGAAGTTATATTTTATATTTGGACAAATACGGCCCAAGGTGGCAAAGCCAGAGTGGGAATCCCCAGCAATCAATGAGACAGAAGAATGGAGCCCAAATCAGAGGACAGATGAGCGCTCGGCCGTGGGGCCTTCACAGGCTTCCCCAGGAGCTGTTGCCTAAGTTACTCTGCTTTTATTGACTTTGTAAACAGAATTGGGTCTGATTTTTATTAAGAAGAGTTTATAGCTTAAAGTTTGAAAACATTTGCTTTAATAAAAACAAAAACTGAAGGTTTGAATAAATGTTTTTTCTTTTTTCTTTTTTTCTTTTTTTTGAGACAGGGTTTCTCTGTGTAGCCTTGGCTGTCCTGGACTCACTTTGTAGACCAGGCTGGCCTCGAACTCACAGCGATCTGCCTGCCTCTGCCTCCCGAGTGCTGGGATTAAAGACATACGCCACCACACCCGGCAAATAAATGTATTTTCCAAAAGAAAGTATTATAAAACATACTTAGGAAGAGAAGTCAGGGAAGGAGGCCATATTTCTGACATTGGGCATTTAAGAGATGGGTTTAGAATGAGAAAGATATGCTTAAGAGCTATTAAGGAGTGTCGTACCATGAAGCCAACAGAGATACTCTGAAGAAGGAGCAGGTGGGTATGAGGCATGTGCGCTAACAGAGAAGTGAAGGGGGAGAAATGCCTTTTGTTCTCCCTGCTGCATATATGTGCAGCATGTATGTAGAGGCCAGAGGAGGACATAAAACCATGTGGGACTGGGAAGGGAACCCGGGTCTCCAAGAGCAGTGGGCGCTAATTGATGTACCACCTCCTCTTCAGCCCCTAAAAAAAGCACTATGTAAGTTAATTCATAGCATTTTGTTATGATGGACATCTAATTAAGATACAGGAGACATTCATATAGAATTTTCTGAATATCTATTATCTGTATAAGAAAACTAGCCAGGGATGGTGAGATGGCTCTTTGGCTAAAAGTGCATGCCATGGAGACCTCAGGCTTGATCCCTTGGAAGCTACATAAAGATGAAGGAAAGAACTAATTCTACAGAGTTGTCCTCTGCCCTCATGTGTACACTGTGGCAAATGTACTCAGACATATAATGTCATGTCTACACACACACTAGGAAATTAATATTCTTTAAATCTAAAAATGGCTCTATGCACATCTCTAATCCTACATTCTGGAGGCTGAAGCAAGAGGATTGTAAGTTTGAGGATACCCTGGCCTACATTGTCAGACCATGCCTCAAAATAACAGATAAAAGCAAAACTGTTGTTGTTTATAAACTGCTACAATGGTTTTATTTCCTTCAATTTAATATGACATTAAAAACTAAGGCAACTTAGTTTTAAGTTAAGGGATTAAAGGCATGGGACACTATGCCCTGCCTAAGAGTATTTTTAAGTAGCTTAAACTTTAGTCTTCAGTGTCTTTTATTAGATGGAGAAACTTTGTTGCTCAATTTAAGAAGAAAAGTATTGTAATGGTTGCTGTTGTGTGGCACTACACTCAGTTTGGTTTTGGTTTTTAATCAAAGTTTTCAGAGAAAGGTGTTGTTGCGGTGCTGTGAGCGTTACACACGCTAGAGTGTATTCTTTCCGTTTGCTGCTGCTTGATATCTTCTCTCTGTCTGTTTTCTGGACTCTGAAGCTCTGACCATCCTGGAGCTCTCTGTAGACCAGGCTGGCCTTGAACCCACAGAGATCCATCTGCCTCGCCTCCCAGGAGCTGAGATTAAGGGTGTGTGCCAACATGCCTGGCTTATTTATTTAATGCCTGTGGGTGTTTGGTCTGCTTGTGTGTGTCTATGTGCAACATGTGTGTCTCTGCATCATTTGTGTGCTGTATCCCCACAGAGGCCAGAAAAGGGCACCAGATCCCTGGAACTGGAGTTACAGATGCTTGTGAGTCTCCATGTGGATGCTGGGTTTGAGCCAGTGTGTTTTGAAAGAGCAGCCACTGAGCTATCTTTTTAGCCCCTTAACTATTATTTGAGTGCTGCTTAAGTGTTAGAAAATTTAATTTTGTAAAGTTTTCTTAAAGCCTGTTTGTGGGTTTTAGGTCATCAAGTTGTGTTTAACTTTAGATTTTTTTTTTCCCTCCAAAATTTATAGCTTCAGTAGCCGTACATTCCCCACAGAAAAGCACTAAAAATCATGCCTTGCTGGAAGCTGCAGGACCAAGTCATGTTGCAATCAATGTCATTTCTGCCAACATGGACTCCTTTTCAAGTAGCAGGACAGCAACGCTTAAGAAACAGCCAAGCCACATGGAAGCTGCTCATTTTGGGGACCTAGGTAAGTGGCTGACACTTCTTATCTTCTAATCAATGACAGACTTGATAAAACATATGAGAATCTAGTCATAAGATACTGAACTCTGAGGCGGGCGCATGGTGGCGCATGCCTTTAATCCCAGCATTCAGGAGGCAGGCAGGAGGATTGCTGTGAGTTCAAGGCCAGCCAGTCTACAAAGTCCAGGGCTGCCAAGGCTACACAGAGAGACGCTGTCTCTAAAAAGCAAAACAAAATGAAATGAAACAAAACACCAAAAAACTACAAGTGTAATGAGGTAGTGTTGTACTGTGTTCATGTAAATATAAGGCATATCCAAAAAAAAAAAAAAAAAAGAATAGTTTACAGGAGAAATGCATTTGGTCACTTAATATCACACACACACATACTCGCTTCAGTAGTGCTCAGGGAGATACTAATCAAAATAGTGAGTTAAAAATATTAAAACACATTCAGAGTTTGCTAATTTGAATGTTAAGTAGGCCTGAGGGAAATGGCCACTCCTAGGGGTAACTGGTTTAAATGAATGAGGACTATTTTGGGAAGTAGTCAGTTTGGTAGTATTGTCTGATTACAGTGTTAGAAAAACTGGTAGGCTGTCTTTAGATAGGAAGTTGTTACCAAATGGCTGATTCATTTGATTCTGTCTTTTAGGCAGATCCTGTCTTGACTATCAAACTCAAGAGACCAAATCAAGCCTTTCAAAGACCCTTGAACAAGTCTTGCGTGACACTGTTGTCCTCCCGTATTTCCTTCAGTTTATGGAGCTTCGGAGAATGGAGCACCTGGTGAAATTTTGGTTAGAGGCTGAAAGTTTTCACTCTACAACTTGGTCCCGAATAAGAGCACACAGTTTAAACACAGTGAAACAGAGTTCATTGGCTGAGCCTGTCTCCCCGTCAAAAAAACAGGAATCTACAGCATCTTTTGTAGCTGAGTCTCTTGACAGGAGGTTGGGGGATTCTGGCTCAGCCCCCCTACTTGTGACTCAGTTAGAAGGAGTTGACCTGAGTAGTAGAACTCAGAACACTCAGAACCACTTGCTGCTCTCCCAGGAACGCCACAGTGCCCATTCTCTCCGTCCTGAAATGGCCAGACCAGACGCTCATCCAGTTTCCATGGATGCCCCAGAATCCTCGTCCAGACTTCCAGTGGTAGCCCGTAGAAACAGCTCCTCTTCTCCACTGAGAGAACTATCAGGAAAACTAATGAAAAGTAAGTATGTGATGTCTGTGTCTCATCACAGTGCCGCAGAACTTAAAACAAGGAGCAGAAGGGTCAGAACAGTAGTTTTTCTCCTCTGGTTTAAAATTTAGGAGGAATTGGAGGGTCGAGTGTAGTCAGGGTGTGAAAAATGAGCAGGAAGGCTATCTTGAGTGACTGTAGCTATGTGCAACCGTTGGCCAGTGGGACAGTGTGCTGCTTTTTGTACGTTGTCCAAGTAGATGATCTCCGGGCCTCAGTCCTCAGTCCTCAGTCATCACCGTCTTACCGCATCTCGTAGGGCAGTTTTTTTCATCTTACTTCTCAGATTGCTGGTAGATATCATTTATTGAGTTCTGTGCTAAGTATATATCTGGATTTCATCTGTCATGACAGCGGTGTTGAGAACAGGGATTGATATCCCGTTTATCCTTGAGAAAACTGGGTTTTAAAGTTGTCTCCCTAGGCTGTCTGGTGAGCAAGGAGATCCAGTTAAACGTGGGCATTTTGAAGACAGCACTTTCTTCTTTCCTATTCTTTTAGTTAAGAAATTGCACCACATTCTCATTTTTGTAATTACTGCTTTTTAGAATTCTCATTACCCAGACTTTTTATCTTTTTTATTTCTCAAAGGCTGGCTGATTGCTTCAGGTGCTTGTAGCTTATGGGATCTCTATGAAGACAGGTCTGCTTTGCTAATGAATCAAATTTAGTGTGTTACTTGATCTTGGAAAGTTCCTAACGTTTCATAAAATTTTAATCTGCTCTGTATAAATGTATGTGACTGTGGGCGTGCAAGTGCCACTGTACATGTAGGGGTCAGAAGTTTTGCAGGTTTGCCCGGGCTTCCACGGTGGGCTCCAGGGATTGGATCACAGGCTGCGGGACAGGCATTTTAAGATCGCCACCAGCCTCTCAATTATTTCTTGAAATGTTTTTTATGATTTTATTTATTTATTTTGTAGTTTCCTATTTTCTTCACTCCAGTTTTGATTCTATCTCTTGTTGGTATTCCCATCTACAGTTCTGGTGGATCTGACTTAGTGTGAGTCTTTGGATTCCCATCCTGGTGTGGAATGTTCTTTGCTGAATACTACATTTATGAGTTAGAGTTGTGAGCCGCCATGTGGGTGCTGGAATTGAACCCGGTCCTCTGAGAGCAGCCAAGCCTCCGAACCATTTTACCATTTTTTCTAGCTCCAAGGCCTCAGCTTTTCTGAAGTTTTGTTTTTGTTCATAAAAATGTTGCCAATGATTTAAAACAATATGAAAAAGTTGTTTACTTCATGTGGTAAATTCAGTCTTTCAGTTAGTAACTCTGTGGTAAGTTTACTTTTTTTTTTTTTTTTTTTGGTTTTTTGAGACAGGGTTTCTTTGTGTAGCCTTGGCTGTCCTGGACTCACTTTGTAGACCAGGCTGGCCTGGAACTCACAGCAATCCACCTGCCTCTGCCTCCCAAGTACTGGGATTAAAGGCATGCGCCACCATACTCGGCCCTTTTTTTTTTTGGTTTTTCGAGACAAGGTTTCTCTGTGTAGCCTTGGCTGTCCTAGACTCTCTTTGTAGACCAGGCTGGCCTTGAACTCACAGCGATCTGCCTGCCTCTCCTCCCGAGTGCTGGGATTAAAGGTGTGCGCCACCACCGCCCAGCTGGTAAGTTTACTCCTGAGTACTTGATGTACGTCTCATTTCCAAGATGAGTGGTAAGTGGAGAAGTCGCAGTCTAACCACTTGGGGGAAATTTTTATACAACTTATGAGATATCTGAAGACTTTTTTTTT
>OU015755.1:91225130-91245955 GCA_907169655.1 Acomys percivali | reverse complement strand
AACATCAGCACTGCGAGCTCACCGGTGCACTGCTTCTCTTGTAACTATGACATCAGCACTGCGAGCTCAGGGTGCACTGCTTCTCTTGTAACTACAACATCAGCACTGCGAGCTCAGGGTGTTGTCTTATCTTTATTTGGCAATGGATTCCTTGTTTCTAAAATTGTGTCTAGCATATATTAATAAACATGTGTGGATAGATTAACCTAAATTTTTAATTGATGAGTATTTTGAGTGATGAAATTATGGGCTATATTTTATTTCAGAACAAAGTCATTTTTTAAACTTGGTTGTCTTTTTCACAGACATGTACATTTTATCTACATAACCTTTTTGTCTGCAGATACTCAAAAGAAATCCTTCCTCTTTGCTCAGGCCTAAATAGTGGATACTTAGTGGATGTTTTACGTTCTTAGATGATGCATCTGTGTATATGCTTACCCTTTCTACAAATGAAGACACTGGGGGCTAAGGAGGCTGTGGCTTTAGGAATCACTTAACACATTAATGGTTTGTGGTCCTGTCATAAAATAGGCTAACAAAACAAAAGAAGGGCTTGTTTGCCTCAGTCATGCGTACACTCCATCATGACAGGGACTCAGGGAGGCAAGAACTTAAAAGCTGGAGCTGGTCACGTCAGGTCCACAGCCAGGAGCAGAGACAGATGAATGCATGCTGTCCTCGGTTCCCTGTCATCATTTATGCAGTCCAGAACCCCAGCTAGAGAATGGTGCCACCCTCGGTGGGCAGGTCTGACAGTTAACACTGTCGTGACAACTACCAGCTCCAAGGTTTTGACTCAGAGTAACCTCCCTTTCCTCTGCCTTCTTTGCTGAGGACAGCTAGCCTGAGTTGTTGTCATCCTGGTAATAGAGTATAGAGAAAAAGGTTGAGTTTTGAGGAAGTTGCTGAGGCTGGCAAGATGTCTCAGTGGGTAAGGTGCTTGCCAAGCAAGCCTGACAGCCTGGGCTCAGGCCCCAGAACCCATGCTGGCTCCACTGAGTTGCTCTCTGATCTCCACACTTGGATCCTAGCACATCTGTGCCCCTGCCCCTCAGTAGTAGTGGTAGTAGCAGTAATAACAACAATAATGATAGTTTTTTTTTTTTAATTAAAAGACTTGTGGATATCTTGAGGTTTATAAGAGTATAAGAACTTTTGTTGCAGAGCAAACTAAGTTGAGAAGTTATATTTAAAAACAAAAAACAAAAAAACAGCAAGTGGCTTGGGAGATGGCTCAGAAGTTCAGAACACTTTCTTCCTACTCAAGCAGAGAACTTAAATTCACTTCCCAGCACTCAAGGGCAGGTGACTCATAGCCATCTCTATCTCCAGCTCCAAGAGATCTGACACTTCGGGTCTCTGTGGACATCTGCATTCATGGCTGGTCACATACATGCACACACACACATTTAGTTATGGTAGCTCATACCTTTAATCCCAGCACCAGGCAGGCAGAAGCAGGCGGATCTCTGAATTCAAGGCCAGCCTGGCCTACAGACAGAGTTCCAGGACAGGCAGAACTACACAAACAACAACAACAACAGTAAATCTTAAAATAATAACAAGAAGGAATTTCAGAAAAGATGTGAGCACATGCCCCTGCACTGGCTCCTCTCCTTGTGCCAGTCTCTGGGAGAGTCCTAGGCCTCACTAAGGAGATTAACTTCAGGGACTGAGTTAGAGCTCACTGCTGGCCAGAAGCATTTCTCTGATGGTAAATTTTGAAAGAAGTAGTGCTGGAGAGAGATGGCTGTGGAGAAGACTGTCAGCCTGTAGGACTGGTACTAAGGAGAAGGGGGTTTGAAGTGTGAGATAAAATATTAGCAGGAATTAGAAGCAAGAGTAAAGACTGAAGCTTAAAGTCAAGAGATTGCACTCTAGGGTGAAATTTGGTGGCAGATTTCATATGTAAACAGGGAAGGTAGCCTGGGAGGTATTTTTTAACCTTTTTGTAATTAAAGGGATGAACTCAAAACCTCCTGCATACTAAGCAAGGATCCTACCACTAAACAGTATTCCCCTCCCTAGGTTTATTTTGTTTGTTTGGTTGGTTGGTTTGGTTTGGTTGAGACAGGATTTCTCTGTATACTATCCCTGTTGGACTTGGTTTGTAGACCAGGCTAGCCTCAAACTCAGAGAGATCCACCTGCTTCTTCCTCCTGAGTGCTGGGATTAAAGCCATGTGCTGCCATACCCAGATTTAGGTTATATATAGGATTCTTGGAGTGAAAAAAAAATACAGACTTATATAAAAGACAGTATATGAGACGCAAATAAGGTCGAATGGGAGGCACATGAGCTTGCTTAGAATATGTTAGTTCTGAGAGGCCTATAGATCATTTAGAAGTATAGATTTGGTGCCAAAAGATGAGGTTCTTGGTTCTTGGCATATAGGAAGTTTAAAGCCATTTGGGGGGGGCAGGGTCAGAGGCATCAAAGAGAATGTGTTAGTGGAGGAGCTTGGCAGTGCTATCCTGAAGAAGTGGGAGAAGAGTAGCCAAATACAGGGGAGTGAAAAATGTCAGCAAAGCAGGCTATCCACCTGTGTTAAGTCTACAGCTGAGCCTAACAGGCGAGTAGTGTGGAAAGTACGTAATTCAGCAGCCATGTGAGGTTTTGGTATTATGGCCTATTGCCTCTGCTGGGCAATAACTGATGGTCACACTAGTATTTAAAACCTTAAATGAGATGACTCAGTGGTTAAGAGTGCTTCCTGCTCTTACGGAAGACTGGAATCTGGCTTTCTGCATCCACATGGGATGGCTCAAAACACCTATAACTGTAGCACCAGAGGCTCCAGGGTTTCTGGCTTCCATGGGATCCTGTACTCATGTGCACAGACACATAACAAATAAATAAATCTTTTTTATTTTGATTTTTTGAGCTAGGATCTTTATTTTGTAGCTCTGGTTATCCTGGAACTCACTTATGTAAAACAGGCTGGCCTCAAACTCAAAGAGATCTATCTGCTTCTGCCTCCAAGGAAAGTACTGAGATTAAAGGTGTGTACTACCACTGGCTGGCAATTTTTGTTTGTTTGTTTGGTTGGTTTTTTGTTTGGTTTGGTTTGGTTTTTGGTTTTGTGAGACAGGGTTTCTCTGAGTATTCTTGGCTGACCTAGACTCACTTTGTAGACTAGGTTGGCCTTGAACTCAGAGAGATCCACCTGCCTCTGCCTCTGCCTCTTGAGTGCTGGGATTAAAGGTGTGCACCACCATACCTGGCTTTTTTTTTTTTTTTTTTTTTTTAAAGAAAAACCTTTAATAATTTTTATTATTGAAGGAAAAGATCTGAATTTTGTGTTTTTCGTGAATGGTATGTCTAGGCTCATCTCAGTTATTAAACCTTGATAATTAATCTATTGGGCCACACCTGGCCCAATAAAAGCTGTTTTCATTAATGATGGTTTTTTCTTTTTTTTAAATATATTTTATTAATTTATTCATATTACATCTCAATTGTTAGCCCATCTCTTTTTAATAGAAACACATTGGGGAAGAATATGCATGTCTAAGTGGCGTCTCCTAAAAACATTTGTAATATACGATTACACCTGAAATCCATATTTGTTTTCACTTTGTTTATTACTAGGATTCATGTTCTCACAAGCTATGAAGAAGTGGGTGCAAGGAAATACTGATGAGGTAAGTCTTCAGTATATTCTTACAGAAACAAAAGTCTTCAGTATATTCTTACAGAAACAAAAAGCCAGCTGGGTGTGGTGCACACTTTAATTCCCACCACTCAGAGGCAGAGGCAGGTGGATCTCTGTGAGTTTGAAGCCAGCCTGGTTTACAAAGAGAGTTCCAGGACAGCCAAGGCTGTTACACAGAGAAACCCTGTCTCGAAAAACCAAACCAAGCAAAAAACTCAGAATTCTGGTCCAGCCTTGTCTAAGGAAGGCTTACATCCTCTTCCTTTGGTTTCCTTGTTAGGCAGATTGCATCAGTGCTCTCCTACCTTGGCAACAAGAAACGCTCCTCTTGGTGTTTAATAATTGCCCTGTGTTAACATAAAAGCATCTTCAGTCCAGAGACCACGGCCACTGAAACAAGTGCCTCAGGTTTCCACCACTATACCAGGTCATTAGTGCAGAGACAGAAGCTGAGATGGTTTCTTGTCAGTTTCCGTGGGGGGAAACTTGTCTTTGAATCAGTTACGTATGTTGAGAGATGTGAGTAGAAAACACAGTGTTCTATTTTGACCATCAGACATAGAAAGTAGTCATGATGTTGGCTCCTCAGTGACTGACCCTGTAAGACAGTGGATGTCATGTTAATATACCATAGCCAAAGGTGTCCAGATTCTTTGACATATGGGAAGGTGTTTTTTTTTTTTTTTTAATAATTTATTATGTATACAGTGCTCTACCTGCATGTGAACCAGCAGACTAGAAGAGGGCACCAGATCTCACTATAGATGGTTGTGAGCCACCATTTGGTTACTGGGACTTGAACTCAGGACCTTCAGAAGAACAGCCAATGTTCTTGTCCTCTGAGCCATCCCTCCAGCCCCGGGAAGGTGCTTTTTAATCCAAATGATTATATGTATGTTGATCCTCCTAATGAGTGGTAATGATCAACAATTTGAATTATTTCTTCCAGGCCCAAGAAGAGCTAGCTTGGAAGATCGCGAAAATGATAGTGAGTGATGTCATGCAGCAGGCACACTATGATCAGCCATTAGAGAGATCTACAAAGGTAAGGTTACATCCGCTCTGACTCAGCCTTCTGCTGCTGCTGCTTTTGTGAGACAGGGTCTCAATGTAGCCTGGGTTAGCCCCAAAGTCTTGTGGCCAGTTCACCTGGAACTTCTGACCTCCCACTTTTACCTCATAGGCCGTCCATCACAACAGGCTTGTATGGTGTTTGTGAGCAACCTGTGGGCTTTGTGAATATCGGGCAAAGTGCCCTGACCTAGCTTTTGTACAATAACAAACACACGTGCCCCCCAACACACTTTGAGTATTTAATAGTTAAATTTTTTAAAAGAGGAGCTGAAATTAAGACTGCAGTTGAGAGTGCATACTGCTCTTGCACAGGGCCAGCATTTGCTTCCCTGCATCCACAGCTGCCTGTAACACCTAGATCTGATGCCTGTGGCCTCCTCAGATACCTGTACTCACATGTATAGACACACAAATAAGTAAAAATGGTACAGATTGTTTCATACATACATAAACGTATGTATACATAGGATATTCCTGTTTCTACCTCTGAAGTATTAACTGTTGTAGAAATTACCTTCTCGTCATCAGGAAGTGAGATTGAGGAACTAAATGAAACATGTTTCCAGATTGTGGGCAGTGGCCTATATGGGACTGTAATCCCTGAAAGGAATGGGATCAAAATGACCCTTAGCCCACTATTAAGAACTGGCTTCTGAAGGAGAGGCAGCAAATCTGACCAGACCCAGGAGATTTGCTGAACTGAGGAATCAAAAGGAAAGTTTAGAGAGGGAAAGCGTGGTGCAGTTATTTATAGCAGTTATGAAAGAGGAGAACACAAAAGAAGATGCTGTCCAGAAAATAAAGGATACAGAGGTCCTTGGGAAGCCCCTCAAGCCATTGGCCAGTTACCAGTCTGCATGGATGTGGGTGAGAATGCTTATCTCTAGGGAAAAAATCCCCAAAAGTTAGACACTGATTGAGACCTGAAAGGCAGGCTGGGAGTAGTTGTTCTTTTTGGCCACAGTAATAGCACAAAGGATACAGGGCGTTGGGGACTTATGTCTTACCTCTTGAGCTATGTCAGCCCTATAGACCTCAACAAAATTAAAAAGCAGCTTGGAAGGATCACACTACTCTCTACGTAGCAACTGTATGCTAAAACAAGAGCTGGTCCTCTGAAAAGGAGCATAACATAAAAGTGGAAAGAGAGAACTGACTGACAAAGCTGTCCTGACCTCCACAGCCTGTTGTAGCATGTGCACCCACCCACATACTCACAAAAAGTAATATTGAATTAAAGGATTGTCCAGGCAGACAGTATAGTCGGGAGAAATAGAAGATAGGTCTTAAAAAACCAACGTTCTTGAAATAAGTAATAATATTAGAGGTGAAAAATAACATTGGATGAAATCAGTTGCCATTTAGGAACCACAAGAAAATGTTCACGGCAAAGCAATGTAAACTCCCACATGAAGACAAGCAGAAAGACTGGAACTATGGAAAAAGTAAATAAACTAGAATGCTATTGGATTATGTGATACCATCTAACAAACACTTGAACCGCAAAGAAGTTGAGATGCAGAAAAAAAAATACATGAAGAAACAATGATTAGAAAGTTCCAGATTTGATGAAAATTATAAGTCTGTAGGTAGAGAAGAAAATAAATACAAATAAAAATCTAGGACACATAACTTAAGTTCTGGGTTCCAGTAACAAAGAGAAAGTCTTTAAAATAGCTGGAGATGTTACATGCATAAATAAGAGCAGCAATCATCTTGTCAAAACGTAAGCAAGCCAGAACAGCACTGAGCCCGTGTTGTATTTATTTTTGTGTTGTTGTTGTTGTTTTGGTTTTTCAAGACAAGGTTTCACTATGTAGCCTTGCCTATCTTGAACTGGCTTTGTAGACCAGGCTGGCCTCAAACTCAGAACAATCCACCTGCCTCTGCCTCCTGACTGCTGGGATTAACCAGTGTTTTTAAAGTGCCTAAAAGGGTAAAAAGTCAAAGAATGAAGGTATCTTTTGATAAGTTAAAACAAAGGGAGTTTTATAAGCCAAATAAAACCTGAGAGAATTTATTCCTAGCGACCAAACAACTGAAGTCATTCTACTAACCGTTGTCCAAACAGGAAAAGAAAAGCAGGTTCTTAGCCTTGGTAAGCTCCTCTAACTCAGGGATATCTGAGGGTAATTAATACTTTGCCTCACATCAGAGTGCTCTTCTGTGCCCTAAGCTCTGACACACGGGGAGGACTATAGATGAACTGGACATTTTTTTCATCTGTACTGATAATATGTCACTTACTACAGGAATGGACCTTACCCTTTTCTTTTGTTTTCTTCTTTTTTCCCAGCTATGACTCAAAACCAGAGATATGGAAATCTGATTTTGAAAAATAAGAACTTTTCCCTTGGTTGGATTCCTCAACACAGCCGATGAAAACGGAGCACTGCATTTCTTTTCACTGCTAGATCACTGTTGTTTCCAAGAAAGAATGGAAGACAGTCCGAGAGCTGTTGTTCAATGTAGACATAGATGTACATGCTGGTCATACAGTGAGTCACAAGATACAAAGTGGTATTGGTGACATTAATAGACAATTAGTTTTCCAGTCACTGTAACCTACTGTGAGAGAGTTACCCACTGGAGGAGACAGGGACCACGTCCTGTGTGAGGCAGAGAAGTATGAGTGGGTGTGTGGTCCACGTGCTTGCGGCACAGTCCATCCTTAACAGTGTCAGAAAGCATGAGACAGAGGTGCTTAGTTCTTGTCCTCAAATTCACAGGCGAGTCAGTCCTACCTGACACATGCTGTTCCAAGTGGCAGTGTGGGCTGGCAGCTCGTGGCACATGTGAGGATTCCTAGTGTAGTCTTCCTTCAGAGGCATTAATTTAGAAAGATGCTGACAAGTCATGGGTCAAGCCTCAGTGATGTTATCCTTCTCTGTGGTGACAGAAGACAATTTTCACATTTCACTTACTCCTGAGATGTTACATCCTTAAAGCTAGTCTTTCCTCTGCTAACAGAAGGGCAAATTTAGTTTACTCTGGGCCTCAAGACCCCATCCCTCCATAGGATCGCTGTGCTCCAGACGCTTCGTCCCCTCCTCAGAGTACACATGCAAAAAAATTAAGTATCACTCCAGTTTTTCCCATGTAGTATTTGGAACGCATTCTCAGATTTGATTTTAGTTTTTTAATAAGGCGGGGAAAGAAGTACTCACTATTGAGTGTCTCCCCAATTCTTCACTGTGAGTGGGAAATGTGCAGTTGCCTTTCCCTTTGTCTTCAGACAGTAGGAGACTCACTTGCTGCCCTTCTGCTTAGTTGGCTTTGCACCTGTGGTGCAGCCGTTGGTGGGCACCCAGTCGGCAAGCACGCCCCCTTGGCCACTGTGGTACAGCTGTGGGGGGTCCACCCAGTCGGCAAGCACGCCCCCTTGGCCACTGTGGTACAGCTGTGGGGGGTCCACCCAGTCGGCAAGCACGCCCCCTTGGCCGCATGGTGCCAGGGCTTCCTTGTGTGTGACAGTTTAGAGAAAAAGGAAGCTTTCTTACGTGTTAATGCTTTTGCCCAGAATTTGCAAAAGAATATATGTGTGTGTGTATATATATGTATATATATATAAAATTATTAATCACCTCTGTCCTTGGGAAAGTCTTGAATGAATAGAAAATTTATTTCATTGCAATATTGATTGTATAGAGGCACACTGTTCACCAACAGAAGAAGCAAAAAGGCTGTGTAAAAGTTTTTGGTACTATGTACCACCTCTGTCATCCCGAAGTATTCATGTACTTAAACCATATTCTATTTAATTGTGTTTGATTTTAAATATATATATATATATAAATTATATTTAAAATGGTGTCAAATTCCTGCTTTCAGGGCATTATGGCTCTTCTATTGAAATATATTGACCCTTCCTAATATTTCCATTTGCTTTGCAAAACCCCAGAACATGATCCACTCCTGGACACAGCCTTATGTTTGGGTGTAGGCGTAGGCCCGAGGCTTGTCTGAGTGTGTGTGCTGTGGTGGCTCATCCTGGTCTTTAAACAAAGTATTTGTAGTCATTTCACACTGCTTCAAACTTCAGGTGAAAAGCAGTATAAAGGTCATAGAGTACAAAGTGATTCTGAGTGACTCCTTTTCCTCTGCATGTTTTAGAGTAAAAAATTCTGTAATACTCTGAGCTATTTAAACTAGTGGGTTTTGTTAAAATACTTTCTAGTGATTTCTTTGTGTGCATTTTGTGCTTCTGATCTCGAGAAGTCAGTGTTTGTAAGCTGTGCTTAGGGGAAAGACCAAGCCTGAGGTTATTGTTTTCTGCTCTGCTGCTGTGAGATACAGCAGAGCAATTGTATGTTAGATCCTTGTACTTATTTTAAAATTAGCATAAGATTCACCTAACATTGAACACCCGCCTGTTCCAGGCTCTATGCAATGTATCCACAAATTATTCCCTGGCAGGGTTTTTAAGTCTGAGAAAAGCAGTTAAACTTCATTCTTACCGTGCCATTGATGTCAGCAGATTGTTAAAGTCAGCCTACTAATGAGAAAGTAACAGCACTGTAATTTGGCTTATAGGAATTTCATCATCCTACAAGATAGGAACATGAAAAGCAGATGTCAACCAAGCCCAGGAAAGAACAAAGAAACAGGAAACAGCCTTTCTTAGTTGGGGTCCAGTATCTGTTAAGACTTTTTTTCTTTTTCTTTTCCAAGACAGAGTTTCTCTGTGTAATGGCCCTGAATGTTCTGGAACCCTCTTTGTATAGTAGGCTGGCCTCGAACTCACAGAAATCCGCCTGCCTCTGCCTCCAGAGGGCTGGGATTAGAGGTGTGCGCCACCGCTTCCTAGGCTCTATTCAGGCTTTTTTGAGATGTAAATTGTCTACATTTCTGGAGCTTTTGACTCATTCCATAGATAGTTTATGAGGAGCTGACTGTAAACTGTAAAGAATTACTAACTTCATTGCTTCTGTTTTTAGCCTTTGAGACAAGATTTCACTGTGTAGTAGAGGTTTCAGCCTCCCCACTGAGGGATTATGGACGCAGCCTCCTCCGCTCCAGGCTGCTTTGCTGTTTGTTTCAGTAAAACAACTAAGCACCTGATGGAGCAACTGACTCCAAAGGCACCATTGAGACTGTACCTGACTCAGCACCCTCAGTGGCCTTTCTTGTTTCATCCTGTTTACTCTTCAGGCCAGAGACAAGCTAATTGAAATGCCCAAAGATGATTCTATGTCCTAAGGTTTTTACACGAAGGAAAAATATTGGTCACCACCTGAAGAAGAAGAAAAACAAAAGGCGTCCTGGTGAAGAAGCCTGACAGGAGGCTTTTGGTGATCCCAAGGACTCCCCTGCTTTCTTCACCTGGTCCTGCATCCTTGCCTTGGTCTTCACTCATCCTTAGGGTATGCGCAGAATGCACCTGGTGTTTTTGTTTGTTTTGTCTGTGTAGCCTTTGCTGTCCTGGGTTCACCTTGTAGACCAAGCTGGCCTGGAACTCACAGTGATCTGCCTCTCTGCCTCCCAAGTGCTGGGATTAAAGGCGAGCACCACTGTGCTCGGCTGGATTTTTTTTTTTAAATATGAAGTGACTGGCTAGTACATGCAACAGAAAGGATCTTGAGTCAAGTACTACCAGAGCTCTAAAATGTAATGACCATGTGTTCATCACATGGCTAGTGACGGTGACAATTTGGAGCAGGATTTTTCTATAGTAAGCCTGTGTTGGCCATCTTGTGTATACTGTTAAGATGGAATCATAACCTTGAACTACAACACTCGATCCTTTTAGCGAGAAGTTACTCAGACCTTAGAGAGGCCCCTGGCGTATTGCAGGTCACCATCCAAACTCATGTTTCCTAGGCTGAGGCCTCTTATGTTTCCCCACACTCTGCCTAAAAATGAGCTTGACCCCCACTCTTAACTGTATACCATGCCCAGAAATAGAAGGCATTTCAACTAGTGTGTGCCCAGGACACACTTGAAGAGGGAAAAGTGGTAACTCATGAGACCTGTAGGTGTTGAACATATCCATGTACTAGGCCACACCTCCACACCCTGGAGCCGTAAAATAGTAAGTAAACGACTTGCTAAACCCCGTCTCGGCTACAGCTTGAACGATCACATTAATAGGTGTCCTACCCTCTGAGTCCTTCTCAGGTGGGCACTGAGGAACTGCGACCTTGCTTGGCCAGGGCGTGGGGGGTGGTTCAGGGTAGAAGTAATGCACTGTGGGCTCTGGGCAGATAGGGGGACCATAAAGGGCATTTAAGGCACTGATTCAAGCGAAGGCTGCAAGGGTACCTGCTCAGGGAGGGCCTGCCTAGAGACACAGGAAGGTCAATATTCTTGCCTTGATGATTTGTGCATATGTCTTTGGCTTATTCCACAATGACCTGTTCTGATAGGCTAAGGATGCTGTAGAACTTGAACAGGGTACGTTAAGCCCCTTGCTTAACACATCAACACCTGAGGAGCCTGAGGCGCAGGTAGGAGGGCCAAAGAGATCGTGGAGTGGGTTAAAGACCTGTTTCCCAAGTGTGAATGAGAAGAGATGATTCCAACAACTGCTTTTCTTCTGGTTTCAGGTTTCCAGGACCACTTTTTGAATGTGCCTTCAGGTTGGTCCCTAAATGATCCCAAACTGACCTCTGCCTGAATCAGTAAGAATTCCCCCTCTTTCAGTTGTGTGCTTTTTGTTTTTTGTCTTTGGTTTTTTTGTTTTTTGTTTTTTGTTTTTTTTGGAGCCAGGGTTTCTCTGTGTAGCCTTGGCTGTCCTGGACTTGCTTTGTAGACCAGGCTGGCCTTGAACTCACAGTAATCTGCCTGCCTCGGTCTCCCATGTGCTGGGATTAAAGGCAAGTGCCACCACGCCCAGCTTGTTTTTGTTTTTTTAAGACAGAGTTTCTCTGGTTTAGTCCTGGCTGTCCTGGAACTAACTCTGTAGAGCAGGCTGGCCTGGAACTCATAGAGATTTATCTGCCTCTGCCTCCTGAGTGCTGGGATTTAAAGTGTGTGATACTACCACCTGGCTAAGAGAGGATTTGAACCTTTGGGCCTTCAGATTGAAGGTCAGATAGATACATTACCAACTGAGATATTCTGACTTTCTCTAATTTCAGTTTTGAAAGAAATGCTGATAACCTGTAATCCCAGAACAAAGGAGGCTGAGGCAGAAGGATCACAGAAGTGGCAGAAGTGGCCAGTTATGCTGGTTGTTATAGTTGAGGCCAGCTTAGACAAGACCCAGGCTCAAAACTGAAAACAGGTGCTGGAGAGGTGGCTCAGCAATGAGTGTATGCTCCTCTCATTACCTCAGGCGGCTCACGTCCAGCCTTCGCGTGCACCTCCATTCACATGCACCTCCATTCACATGCATATACCCACATAAAGACACATACTTTGAAAATAGTTTGTAGCTAAAAGAAACACCTGGCCAAGACTTGGCCCTTCAGACTGGTGTAGTTGTAAGTGGTAGCCACCAAGTTCAGCAGGAGTACCCAGATGTTTTTCCTTGTTTTTTTGCTCTGGCAAACAGCAGCCTTTGTTCCTTCTGGTTAACTGCTAGTTTGGTGAGTGTTTATTCTATAAGTACTGTTTGTGGTTAAATGATAGAAGAGAAAATAAGATGAGCTTCTAGAACCCTCAGAGCTCAGATTTTACTTGAAGGGAAGCAGAAGTTGAAAGTTGTATCTCAAGCATGGTGGGCGAGGGTGTTTTTCAGTGGGGGAGTCCAGGCTTAGCTTAAATGGGGCTCCAGGTTTTACCCAGCACTAGGAAATAGAATGCACTAAGTTATTTTTTGTTTTGTTTTAATGTGGCTTGCCTTTTGGGCCCATGACTTAATTCCTCCAGCACCCAGAGTCCTGTGGGGAGTCACTACTCTTCCACCTCTTCCCAATTTCAGCATTCCATGAGGACCAGCAACCGTACCATCCATTTACTTGCTAAAGAGCCAGAAGTTTGGGCACTTGATGGGTCGCACTTTGAACAGGATATAGAGAGAGCAGCAAGGCTGTTTCTGAACAGGACAAAGAATAAAGTGCAGTATTGGCCTTGGCCTCTAGGTTCTTTGCAGAACATTGGGACATGTTTATTCTTAGAGTCTAGAGACCTAAAGACTAATGTAAGTTTGTCACATGCACATGATATAAAATTATGGCCTTGGAAAAAACCTCCAGGAAGTGGTGGGCTTTGTGAGTCTTCTTTGCTGATAATAACAACCAGCGTAACTGACCACTTGACATGTGCTAAGCATTGTCTCTGATCCTCGCGTAGGTCTTACAAGGTAAGTGTTTTTTTCTTTGTTATGTTAATAAATGAAACTGAAGCTGGAAGGGTAATGGAATCTCCAGGATCACACAGCCAAGGACAGACCAAGTAGCCCCCTTCCCACGCCTGTAATGGATGCCTCTATTCACCGCTGACTAACATAGCAGGTGTCAAAGGCTTAAGAAAGATTCAAGAGGCTGGGAAATGCTGGCACATCCCTCTAATCCCAGTACTTGAGTCCGAGGCCAGCCTGGTCTACAGAGTGAGTTCCAGGACGGCCAGGCCCTACACAGAGAAACCCTGTCTCGAGAAAAAGAAAAACTTAAGCTAGGTGAGGTAGCACACATCTGTAATTCAGCTCTTAGGAGGTAGAAAACATCCTCAGCTGTATAACAAGGGCAGCCAAGGCTGTGGAGCCCCTGTCGCAAGAAAAGGAAGGAAAAGGAGTCCATCCGTACCTTAAAGCAGTAGGGATTTTTGTTTGTTTTGAGATGGTAGCATGTACATCAGGCTGGCTTCCAACTTCCTATGTGGAAGAGGATGATTTGGAATTCCATAATCCCTCCCTTCCCAGGCGGTACTGTAGACATGTACAAACAGGTCGATGTAGTGCTGACGACCCAACTCAGGGCTTTGGGCATGTTAGGCAAGCATCCTCCCAACTGAGCTGCACCCCAGCCTGGAAAGCACTATTCTTCCATTTTAATGTGCACCTGAGTCTCCAGGGAGACTTAACACACAGGCTGCCCATTCCAGCCACCCTCTAGGGTTTCTGACTTAGTTGTTCTGGGTGGGACCTGAGAACTGCCATTCTCAGCAGATTCCAGCTGCTGCTGGTGAGACTTCAGTGCCTGACAATCGCTACCTTAAACTCTTCCCCTGCAGCTAGGGAAATGAGTCTATTTTGTTCTGCTTGTTGGAAGTGCCATAATGCTTCACTGAAGTGCGGTTTGATTCCCACCCTCGACTCCCTGAGGAAGGCACCTGTAGTCTTTTGTTAGTGTCCAGATGTTCATCAAAGCTGAGAACATCCAAACACTACCCGGCCTTGCCTTCCTGTCTCTCTCAGCCCTCTGAGGTCCTGCCCATGCTTTCTGGCCTGTTCCCCTTTGACACCGGTGTCTCCTTCTCCCTTTCCCCGCTCTGTTCATCCTCTTCGCTGGTTCTTCATCTAGCATGCACATCCTCAGGACTCTTCCCGTTCTGAGCAGTTCAGTAGTTCCCCGGACGGACTTACAGCCTTGCCTGCCTTGCAATCTAGCGAGTATTGGCAGTTCAGTGCAGTATGTTTTGCAAGAGAGAGGAGCCCACCAGGGGTAGAGTAGGTGGTTTCTCCATGTTTTCACTCACAAACCTCTGAGCAGCCCAGTTATTCTCCAGAATCTGCCTGTTCTGCACATTGGTTCAGCCCTGATGCTCTCAGCTCCCAAAGCCCCTTCCCGGACCAGGGCTCAGTATCAGCGAGGTCTATGACCACCTGCCCCTGCCTGGTGAGACACCCACATTCAGGCCCTTGCTGCTTGGAAGGTTGTCCTCTAGTGATCAGGCCAGCTCCAAGCTGTGGGGGATACAGGAGGTGTCTCCCTCTCCACCCCTCCCCTAAGTTTTTGATAAACCATTCCAGCTTTTATCACAATTTCATTTGCTCCTCAAGAAACATCACAATCACTGTGCATGGTAGTGCATGCCTTTCCCAGCACTCCAGAGGCAGAGGCAAGTAGATCTCTGTGAGTTCAATGCCAGCATGTTCTAACCAGCCCAGAACAGCCAGTGCTCTGTTACACAGAAACCCTGTCTTGGGGAGAAAGGGGAAGGGAAAAAAAAAAAAAAAAGCCAAGCATGGTGATGCATGCCTTTAATCTCAGCAGAGGCAGGTGGATCGCTGCAAGTTCGAGGCCAGCCTGCTCTACAAAGAGTTCAGGACAGCCAAGGCTACACAGAGAAACCCTGTCTCAAAAAAACAAAAACAAAAACAAACAAACAAAAAAAAAAACAGAAAGAAAAGAAAAAGCTATCAAAAAAAAAAAAAAGAAAAGAAAAAGCTATCACAATCCGTGACTGCCAACAATCTCGTCTCCACCTCTGTCACGCCCTTGTCACTAACATTGCCATTTCCTGGCAGTGTTCTGCCTCTCATGGCTCCTCATTCATTTTTAACCTACAGTAGCTACAACAAGGCAAGTGCTGTGTAGTCCTGGCTTTCTCATACTGGAGTAAATTGGGGTTGGGGTGGGGGTGCTGATCGTCTGTACAAGCAGCGTAGAGAGGTTTGTTGTTATTCCCGGGAAGCAGCCCCTCACCGCTACAGGAGTAGATGTGCAAAGCAGACTTTCAACGAGCCATTTTCAAAGGCAATAAGCAAGAGATTCTGTGGTGAGGATTACAAAGACACTCTCAGGGTGAGTGAAAGTGAGGAGGACAGTTGGAATGTGACCGCTTGGTTCTGACTCCATGGCGGAGTGTGAGATGAGTCTTTAAAGTACTTACTGTACCTCAGGCAACTCAGATGCAAGGAAAGGAGATCTACTTCAAGAAACTAGCTGTAGGCGTTGACTCATAAGATGCTTGTGAATTTGAAAAGAATTGTTATTTACAATGTGAGAATGGGGGAAAAGCAATATTTTGTATTATTGTATTATATATATATTGTTATTTTAAAATAAGCATGTATAATTAAATAAATTAGATATTATACATAGACATCTGGCTATTTGATTGCTATTTCTGGAAGTTTAAGCACTCAAAATTGATATTTATTTTTACTTTAAAAAAATTTCCCAGCCGGGCGTGGTGGCGCATGCCTTTAATCCCAGCACTCGGGAGGCAGAGGCAGGCGGATCGCTGTGAGTTCGAGGCCAGCCTGGTCTGCAAAGCGAGTCCAGGACAGCCAAGGCTACACAGAGAAACCTTGTCTCAACCAAAAAAAAAAAAAATTCCCAAACTGACCAAAGATCTTTCTTTAAGTTGTAACATTTATTTTCATTACAACACTAGGTAAGTAGGCCAGGTGTGTTGGTGCACACCTTTAATACTAGCCTTTGCGACGCAGAGGATCTCTGTGAGTTTGGGGCCATCCTGGTGTACTTAATGAGTTATGAGTTCCAGGACAGGTCAGGACTACGTGGTAAAACTCTGTCTTGGAAACAAAACAAAACAAAACAAAAACAAAAAATACTAGGTAAGTTAATGAAGTAATAGTCAATAACACGAGGAAAGGTTTTAGAAACTATGTTAATATTTTAATATTCAGGTTTCAGAAATAGAGATAATTCTGGATTATTTTCTTTGTAGCTCTTTTTTAAAAAAAGCTCTAGTAGAAGCTAAGTTGTCCTATGTAAAGCGTGGTGTTACAGTGTGTGACCTAGCTAACTGTCTAATGTGTATCTCAATGTATTCTGTTATTGCTCTGATCTACTTGCTAGGCTGCTCTGTGTTCATGGTGGAACAAGGGGACGCGGAACAAACATCTTCCTTTTTCTCTGCATTAGTCCACACGGGTATACTTAATTAGCTCATTTCTTTGTAAGACTGGTGACCACCTGTACTTCCCTAATGCCACATTCTCTGTTACAAAAAGTATTTCAGATACTACTGTTTTTTAAAACATAAGGCAGCACTGGGAGGCAGAGGCAGGAAGATCTCTGTGAGTTCGAGGCCAGCCTGGTCTACAAAGTGAGTCCAGGACAGTCAAGGCTACACAGAGAAACCCTGTCTCGAAAAAAATAGGGAGGGGGGGGGCCTAGAAAGATGGCTCAGAAGTTAAGAGCATTGGCTGTTCTTCCAGAGGACCCGGGTTCAATTCCCACCACCTATATGGCAGCTCACAACTGTCTGTAACTCCAGTTCTAGGAGACTTGACACTCTCATACAAACCTACATGCAGGCAAAGCATCAATGCACATTAAACAAACCCTACCACATTAAAAAAGAAAGAAAGAAGGAAAGAAAACATAAGGACTGGATTGAATTTAGGTTTGATTACAGCTTTTTTGTTTTGTTTTTTGAGACAGGGTCTCTCTGTGTGGCCTTGGCTGTCTGCGACTCACTTTGTGGACCAGGCTGGCCTCGAACTCACAGCGATCCACCTGCCTCTGCCTCCCGAGTGCTGGGATTAAAGGCGTGTGCCATCACGCCCGGCTCTGATTACAGCTTTTTAAAACATAATTATTTTTCCTTCCCTTCCCCCCCCCCATTTCTTTTCTCTCTCTCTCCTCTCCTCTCCTCTCCTCTTTCTTCTCTCCTCTCCTCTCCTCTTTCTCCTCTCCTCTCCTCTCCCACACTTTTAAAAGTTTTATTTTAATTTTTTAGCGTTTAAAGGCAAGATCTCGTTTTTGGCTCCTAGGCTGGGCCCGAAGACCATAGACTTAAGCAGTCCTCTTGCCTTACTCTCTCCAGCAGGGTCTCCACAGGAGGTAGACACTACTATTTTCTGGCTCAAAGATAGATAATTTTGTTGTTTGTTTGTTGCTGGAAACGGTCCAAGTTCCATATGAGTATTTAAGATCTAATCTCTAGGCCTTACATGGGATGCCTTCTCTCTTTAGTTCTCAGTAGCCACTGCCTCTTCACAAGTAACGTTTAAGATAGAATATGTCCTCCCATTGCTGAGTGTGGTGGTATTCACCTGTAACCCCAGCGCTCAGTAGACGCAAAATGATTAAAAGTTTGAGACCAGCCTGGGCTACATGGAGAGGTCTTGCCCCAGGAAGGGAATGCTGATGTTGAGATGTTCCTTACACTAGCCCAGCAGTTCACAGCACATCTTGTGGGTTCGATCATCCCTCAGACCCTCCCTGGAGGTCTGTGAGGCTTTTCACACTGAGCTATTGTGGCTTGTTCCATCTGAGCCATCACGTGCATGCTTTCTAAGATGTTGGCAGAAGGGAAGTCTACGTACAGCGCTTCTTCATGCTGGATCATTGCCTGTGTCCAGGGAGAGCTCTTGGTGATGACCTGGCCACCGTTGTCACATAACCGGCTTACAAGGACAGCTGACAAGCCAGCTATTCAAACTTGATAGTTAATAGGCATTTTCCTGAAAGTGAAGGACAACCTGCCACGTTGGGGGAAACTAGAGTGACATTTTTTGCCAGCGTGGGAACTTGAGTTTTCAAGTAGACATGACTTCAGAAAACTAGTGTTCGCTGTAATGAGCTCAGTTTTTTACAACTTTTGAGATATTTCCAGTAAGATCTGGTTTACAGATGATTTTTAAATGTTGTATAATAAAATTTATCAAAATTGGGAAAATCTGCATAGCCAGTGTACCAGAACCTTCCTAGTGAGCAGCGTGTGATGTAGGAAACCATATATATGGTCACATTAGTGGCTGATTGGCTCAGATCTTTCTGGGACCAGGAGTATACTGTTGCATGACTCCCACTGGGATTGGCTGGTGCAGGCCAGAGCCTGTATGTGACTTCTGTCACAGGCCTTTTAGCAGTGTCCAACCCTCTCAACAGGTGACCAGGGCCAGCCATGCTGACAAGGTCACATCTGCATCTAGGTGAACCTTGGAAGAAGTGACATTGTACTCTCTCTAAACAGTCAGGTCAAAGGGATGGTTCATGCAGAGGCCTCCAGACAGGAGCCTCCTTGTAATTCGGACTTGGAGCCAGTCAGAGACAAAGTTTTGAAGGCATCCCCAGAGAAAGCAAGCCAGATACTGGAAGGTCTCAGCTTTGACTTCTCCCCCTGGGTCAAATGAGCTTTGTAGGATTTGTTGTTGTTATGTTTTGTTGTTTGAAGCAACAGTATAATCTGTTAGTTGGGGGGGGGGAGTCTTTTAAAAAGCAATCATTTAAAGCAAATCTGAGCAGAAAATACATAGGATTGGAGCTGGAGGATAGATAATGGTAGAGCACTCGCTAGCATACACAGTGTTGTTCTAGGTGCAGTCTCCAGCTCTAGCCCCTCCCCATTTTCTTCAATATGAGATGACCCATTTGTTTTCCATGCTTGTTGCCAGTAGGCTTTGCTACCTGGGACGCTGGTCACAGCCTGTCCTAGGGAAGTGGTAGACTGTGTGGCTGACCTCTGGCAAGGATGGGACCCAGCCCCCAAGACTACTGTGCAACCTGAGGTGAAGACAGCGCTTACTTCCTCTTGTATTGGGTTAAGGTACTGGATCAGCAGTTCTTATCACAGTAGAAAGAAAAGGGGAACTGTTTCTCCATGTTAGCAGTTACACAACTATAAATAAATCTGGATTAGCCACTGGGTCTACACCAGGACAAATGCTTTTGGAATAAGAAACTAAGATTGTGGCTTGGCTTGGTGACATACACTTTTGATCCCAGCACTCAGGAGGCAGAGAGGCAAGGGGGATCTCTATAAGTTCAAGGTCAACCTGGTCTGCGTAGTAAGTTCCCGAACAGAGCCAAGGCTATATAGTGAGACCTTGCCTCAACATAGGTTGGGGGTCTGGGGACGGGGGCACGCCAAGGAGCACAAAGCAGTGGAGGGTGGGGAATTACCCGACAGACTTCCCTTGATATAAAACAAAGAAAGTACAAGCCTCACTCTCTGTGTGTGGGCGTGTTCTTGAATTTACTTTCGATTTGGTTTTGGGGACAATACCTCACTCTGAGCCCATGATTGCCTCAAACTTGTTTTTGCTTATCCTCCTAAGTACTAGGGTGACAGGTGTGCCCAGTAGACCATCATTTAAAAACAAAGTATTAGGATTTCCAGATTCTTGTCACCAAATTTTCTCAAGTCAACAGACTTTTCTCTCTGCCACCAGCAGTCTCAGCACTGTCTTTTTCTGATGGTGACACAGAAGCCCAGAGAGGACAGGAGAAGCTAAAAGTCTTGAGAATTCAAAGCCAGCCTGGGCTATATCATGAATTTGAGGCCAGCCTGGCCTGTATAGGGAGACCTGGTCTCAGGGTTAGCCAAGACCTACATAAATATAAATAAGAGAAATGAATAGCAGGCCCACGTGGCCAACTTATCAGCTGTCCTTGCCATTAGAAGTGGTGTTCTGGGGGCTGGAGAGATGGTTAAGAGCACTGGCTGCTCTCTCCCAGAGGACCCGGGTTCAATCCCCAGCACCCACAGGCAGATCACAGCTGTCTATAGCTCTAATTCTAAGGGATCTGATACTCATGCAGATACATGTGCAGGCAAAACACCAATGCATGTGAAATAAAAATAAATAAGCTTTAAAAAGAAACGATAGTGTGTGAAAGTAGTGGGCAAGAGAAAGCCAAGACACAGGGCAGTACTTCTCCATAAGGACGGGCTATATGTGGACTTCCCCTTTTGTCAACATGATATTAAAGGCAAAAACAAAAATCACAGGTGAGGCTGGAGAGATGGCTCCATGATAAGAGCATGGCTCTGTGGTTAAGAGCACTGGCTGCTCTCTCCCAGAGGACCCAGGTTCAAATCCCAGCACCCACAAGGCAACTCAAACTGTCCGTAACTCCAGTTCCAAGGGAATCTGACACCCTCACAAAGTTATGAATGCAGACAAAACACCCATGAATGTAAAGTGGAACAAACAAAGCCATGTACTTGAGTGGAGATTCCCCCCCAACTTAGTATTTGTTGCCACTCCACAAGGAAGATGTAGTAAAAACGGGCTGGTATTTTCTCCTGCTTGGACATGAAGTATATGATGGTGAGCACTGTCCAGGTTCCTGCCAACAGGCCAGGAGTTTCGACAACCACTTCTCTTTTTTGGGGGGTAGGGACCTTGGGTTTTGGTTTTTGGTTTTTTGAGACAGGGTTTCTCTTCTAGTCCTGGCTGTGCTGGACTTGCTTTGTAGACCAGGCTGGCCTTGAACTCACAGAGATCTACCTGCCTCTGCCTCCCGAGTGCTGGGATTAAAGGCGTGCGCCACCACGCTCAGCTAAC
>OU015755.1:91202630-91220130 GCA_907169655.1 Acomys percivali | reverse complement strand
TTCTTTTAAAGTATCCTCAGCAATTCTCTAACTTCCGGAGACACCCGAGTGAGTGAATTGGAACTCTCTGTCTTTGACAGTAGGGTTTGGGGTTTCTGAGGCATGGTGTCATTTCCTGCCCTCTCCAGTGACCTGAGTTTAAGCCCCTTCTTCGTATCCAAGTCTTGGGTGGAAGGTTTTTGCCCCTCAACAGACATGTTCAAAGGGCACAGCACAGATTTCAGGCGAGCAAACTCTCATTCTGGGCCTTGAAAATCCACCTCTCACTATCTTTTTGTCTCATTAAATTTTTTTTTGTTGTTTAGAAATTTTGATATTTCAAATAGTTTATTTGGGAAACATGCTCTTTTAAATGTATCAGTGATGTTTGTTTGCAAATATTTAAGCCATTATGAAAACATTATTGCATGTCTTGTGCAACAGATACTTTTTTGAGCTAACAAATATGGCAATAGTAAAAGTAAGCTACTCATACCATAAGAAGAAATATTCAAATTATTTTTTATTCATTCATTTATGCTTTGGGTTTTGTTTTTTGTTTGTTTTTTGGTTTTGTGTTTTGTTTGTTTTTGTTTTGGGGTTTTGTTTTTTGTTTGTTTGTTTTGGGTTGTTACTCTTTATTTGAGACGAGGTCTCTCTATACAGTCCTGGAACTCACTGTGTAGACTAGGCTGAGAAGAGCGATCCACCTGTCTCTGCCTCTCTTGAGTGCTGGGACTAAAGGCATGTGCCACCATGCTGGGCTTCGTGAGTGATTGTCTAGGATTGGAGCAAGGAGCTCACCTGAGGCAGAGCTATGAAAATCATCCCTAGCTCTTTCCTCTTTGTGAAGCTACACAGCCCTCCACCAGTATGCTCTGCCTCACCTGGAAACAGTAGAGCCAACCAACCATTGACTGGAACCTAGAAACCAGGAGCCAAATGCAAATCTCTGTTCTCTGAGGACATTGGTTGGATTTTTCTCACAGTAATGACTGGCTAACACCGAGAGATTGGAGGATCTTTGATAGGACTTTCCAGAGGGTTGTGACTTGTAGCCCAAGACAAAAACAGAGACCAAGATGTATGTATGCAGTGCATCAGGTCAGCTAGTGTGCCCTCATCAGGACAGGGAGCTGACCAACAGGAAGACTATGTGGCTGCTCCTGGAGAGTAGTGAAACCAGAGGAAACACCTCAGCACACAGCACTAAAGCCGGGCCAGTTCTGGTACAGGGGCAGGTTCTCTGTGACCTGTGACCCTGCTGTCATCATACAGGGTGGGAGCAGCTCCACTCCAGCGGTGCCATGTGTCTGGTGCCATCTCAGCCCTGTATTAGTTACTTTTCCTACTCCCGTGGTAAAATCCCCTGACAAACACAATGTGTGCTGATGCTGTCAATTTGGCAGAGCCTAGAAACACCTGGGAGTTGGCCGCTGAGCTTGCCTTGGAGGCGCTGATGTGGGAGACAGACTCCTTCCCTGGGCTTGGGGTCCTGCACTGAATAAGGAAAACATGCATTCACGCTTTCTGCTTTCCAGTGTGGATGCCATGTACGACTGAAGAGCAACTTCAGGCTCCCTCTGTGGTGACTTCCCTGCCATGATGTGACTGAGAGGCCACCACAAGCAATGCCCACAAAAGGGATTAATGTAGGTCTCCCAGGCACTAGCTAGTTCCAGAGGGAGTTATTATAAGAGTAACACTAGTCCCTTCTGACACTCTGGCTTCTTTGCCATGCGATCTCTCTCTGTCCCATAGTGCCTTGGGAAGCCTTTCTGCATGAGCCCCTCGTCAGATCTGGTGCTTTGCTGTTTAGCATGCCACTCTCCAAAATTGTGAGCTACATATATCTCATTTCTTTATAAAGTGCCCAACCTGGGGCATTTTGTTCTAGGAATGGTAAATGGACTTACCGAGTCTGTGCTATTGTGTTCTAAGGAACAGAAAATGGGTCAAAGAGACATTGCTTTCAGATTCCTGACCTGGGGCTGGAGGGATGGCTCAGCGCTTAAAAGCATTGGCTGCGCTTCCAGAGGCCTTGAATTTAATTCCCAGCAACCACAGGGTGGCTCACAACCATTTGTAATGAAATCTGATTCTCTCTTCTGGTGTGCATGAAAACAGATTCCTGGCCTGTCTCAAAGCTGGAGGTCGTTAGGGTCTCTACCTGGTCGTCAAGATGAGTTTCACGGGGCTGGGGAGATGGCTCAGTGGTTTCCAGCACTGGCTGCTCTTCCAGAGGACATGGCTTTCACTCTTAGGACCTACCTACATTGTGGCTCACAGCTATCTGTAATCCTAATCTCAGGAGATTACACCCTCATCTGGCCTCCTCCGCAGGCACCAGGTACACCTGTGGTGCACATATATACATGCAGGTAAAACACCCATACACATAAAAGTAAAATCTTTTTGAAGAGAGAAAGAGAGATGGGGGAGGGGCTCGATGGAACTGTGACGAGATAGTTGGACAGCAGCATCCCCCAAACCTGAACACACACTTAGGTGTGGGGTCACGCATATTGTTTACCATGGTTTTGTCATGCTTCCTTGAACAAAAGTTGACAATCATCTGTCACCAGACCAATCATACAAGAGGAGAAGGGGAAAAAGCCCTGGCTCTCCTTAGAAAGGCACACAGTATTGAGTCCAGACAGTTTCTCTGCAAAAGGGTTGAGTCTCTCAGAGAAGCCTAAGGACTTCCAAAAGACGCAGGTTCTGTCAGATCCCATCCCTTCAGTGGGCAGTCTGGCAGCTTGCCATCTGGCTTTGAAAGGCGGGCCCGGCCCTGGGAATTTTTTGTCTTCGTAAGACCCTGTGTGTCTGCACTGCATCAGCGACTGCCCGGGCCGGAGTTCAAGATCCGCCCCTTAGAAGACCGATTCAGGTCAGGGCGTGGCAGGCTCTAGCCCGTTCCCCCCGGCTGCGCCGGCGCGGAGCCTTCCTCCGGTAACTAGGCAGCTGTGGCCTCACCCTCTCGCCAGCTCGCCCCTTCGACTGCCGGCTCGCCCCGGTGCCTGGCGCCGGGTCCCGGAGCGCGCACTCCTTTTCTCCGCGGAGGGAGCAGGACTGGGGCGCGTCGTCCTACAAGACGCGCTGACGTCGCGCGGGGCCGGTAGTCGGCGTGGAGCGGCCGGCGCGCGCGCGTGCGTTGGGCGCTCCCGCGAAGCAGGGCAGGAGCTGCACCGCGGCTGTGCGGGTTCCAGGGCGGCGGCCGTCACCCAGCAGCGCGGCGAGCGCACCGAGCCGAGGCGGCCGCACCTGCGGGCATGGCGCGTCCGCGGCTCCGCACCGATGCCGGGCGCGCGGGCAGCTCCGGGTACGCTCAGTGACCGTGGCGGTGCCCTCGTCCGGCCAGCGCCCAGGTCGCTTGGCCAGAGCCCCGCGGCCGACGGAGGCCCCGGGCCATGAGGAGCGGCTGGGCCCGGGCCTCGCTGACCCCGGCTCCGCGCGGCGGCTTGTCCCATTTCCGCTCCGGCCTCTCGGCATGAGTGTCCGTCCGGGCCCGGGGCCGTGGCTGCCCCCGTCCCGCCGCCCGCGGGCGCGCTTGGGGCCCTCGGGCCCGCGGTGCTGATCCCGGCTCTCCGACACGCTGCCCACCCGAGCGCTCTATGTCCCGGGGGCGCGGCCATGGAGGTGGTGGGCGACTTCGAGTACAGCAAGCGGGACCTCGTGGGACACGGGGCTTTCGCTGTGGTCTTCCGGGGGCGGCACCGCCAGGTGAGCTCCTCTCGCCTGCTGTCTGGTGCGAGGCCGGGGAGCCGATGCCCCGGTCCTGGCCGCTGGGCTGGCCACCCGGGCCGGCCCTGTCTGCCTTTGTGCTTGCTGTCACTGTCGCAGGGTTTGTTTTGGAGGCCGGAGCCGCTAGGCTGAGCTCCACCTACCGACGGGCGCCGGGCCACTGATGTTCTTCCTTGTCTGTGTGCTGGGTAACCGGAGTACGCCCAGGGACTTGCTGCTCCGAGAAGCCACTAGTCCCCTGAGGCGACTAAGGACCCCAGTACTTGCACCGGCAGTGCTTGTCCCGGTTCCCGCTTGGTAGACCTTTGTCCCTTCTCCCCTGCCTCGGGCTTTCCGGAGCTTGTCACCTTTAAGGTGGATAATTGCACACCCATCGGAAAACGGGCGTGTTTCCCGTTAGCCTGAGGCTTACTTGGACTGGGAGGTATCGCTGTCCTCTGTGTCTGGGGGTGCCCTGTACTGTTGACTCTCCTCTTTTCGAGTTAGACGAACTCCAAGTGGGAAAGATAGTTAGACAACGTGATGCAAGTTCAAGCCTCAAAAATTATTTTCAAGACACTGTTGCGCAAGTAGAGGCACAGGAGGTTTTAGAATCTAAAGAATTTGAGAAAGCACATTGGGAATGGAAATTAAAAAAAAAAAAAAGCCTTGGTGGTTCTGGTTGTTGCCAGAGGGCCTATTAAAAGGGCCCTCTATTTCTCATTCATTATGAAATAACTTAAAATTCAAATAAACAACCCCACACACACAGACACAGTGTAACTTTTCACTGAACTCTTATAACTTCCCAAATTTACATATGCATATCTCAATAACTCCTATGTGATTGTAAACTTTTTTCAACTGATGCTACATGGTCTTTGTATTTACTACTTTTAATGGCTGTGCTGTAGGACATTGCTTTGGTATTGTGCCATTTATGAAACCTTTTTTTTTTACTTTGAGATTTGGGATCTTTGCCATGTTTCCCCAGTACTATATGTACATTGGTTTGCTAAAAATGTATTTACACCTAACAAGCTTTTATTGTTGTTCAGTTGTTTTTCCTTGCTATAATTTTCAGTCATAACCCTGTTTTTCCTTTTCAGAAAACGGATTGGGAGGTAGCTATTAAAAGTATTAATAAAAAGAACTTGTCAAAATCACAAATTCTGCTTGGAAAGGAAATAAAAATCTTAAAGGTATGCTATCTTAGAATATTATCACGTACGGAGTTAAAAGTTACCCTGAGTTAAAAGAGCATATTATGACATCCTTTGAAGTTGCATAGTTGGATAAAAGTTGGGTAATTTTTAGTTGCTGTTCATTTTTGCATGCTTTGTTTTTGTCTTTGTTTGAGTGTTTGTTTTTCAAGACAAGGTTTCTCTGTGTAGCCTTGGCTGTCCTGGACTCACTTTGTAGACCAGGCTGGCCTTGAACTCACAGAGATCTGCTTGCCTCTGCCTCCCAAGTGCTGGGATTAAAGGCGTGCGCCACCACACCTGGCTTGTTTTTGTCATATTTTGTTGTTTTGTTTAGAAATATTGAGTACTCTGAAGCTGTTTTCAAAGATTTGTTTATTTTGAGGCAGGGTCTTGCTATGTAGTGGTGGTTGACGTGGAATTCACTGTGTAGTATAAGCTGTCCCCAAACTCAGAGATTTGCCAACCTTTGCCTGGAGTGCTAGGAAAGGTTTGTTGGTTGGTTGGTTTAATTTGGTTTTCGAGACAGGGTTTCTCTGTGTAACAAGAGCCTTGGCTGTTCTGGAACTTACTCTGTAGACCAGGCGGGCCTTGAACTTACAGAGATCCTCCTGCCTTCTGAGTGCTGGGATCAAAGGCATGCACTTTCACTGCCAGCTGGAAAGAGTTATTTTTATTCATGTGTGGAAATAGGGACATAGGTGCAGTGGCCAGTGCAGGCTTTTGGAACCCCTGGAGCTGGGTATGGGGACTAGGAACTCAACTTGAGTCCTCTACAAGAGCATCAAGTGCTTTTAGCCACTGAGCTGTTTCTGCAGCCCCCTTTGAAGCTGTTTTTAAGAATAGATGTTTATGACTCTTGGCCAAACAGAGGGATTCTGTGAAGACTTATTTTAACTAATTATATTAAATAGTTTAATTTAATCATAATTCTCATGATTTGTTCTATTTATTGTGCTGTTGTTTGAATGCCAGGCAGGTACAACTGGTATATTATTCTCTTCTGTTGACATCCTTTATCATATACCTTATGCCCTTATGTGTTTGAGGGAGGAGCAAGAGAACTTGAAATTTTTCCCTCCTTATAAATAGAAGAAAGTTTTTTTATTTATTTGTTCATTTAGTTTTTAAAAATTATGTATACAGTGTTCTGCCTGCTTGTATACCTGCAGGCCAGAAGAGGGCACCAGCTCTCATTATAGATGGTTATGAACCACCGTGTGGTTGCTGGGAATTGAACTCAGAACCTTTGGAAGAGCAGTCAGTGCTTTAACCTCTGGGCCATCTCGCCAGCACTAGTTGGTTTGCTGGGGTGTTTTTGTTTTTTTCCTGAGACAGGCTTTCTCTGTGTATGCAGGGTTGCCCTGGCTGTCCTGGAACTCACACTATAGACCAGGCTGGCCTTGAACTCACAGAGATCTGTCTGCCTCTGCCTTAAGGGGTGCTGAGATTAGAGGAATGTACCACCTTCACCCAGCTGGAAGTTACTTTTTAATAGTTATTTATTTTGAATTTATTTTATTGCTTTATGTGTATAAGTGTTTTTGCCTGCATGCATGTATGTATATGCACTGATCTATGCATACAGGGAGACCAGAAGATGTTTGTTGGATCCCTTTGGACTAGAGTTATAGACAACTGCGAGCTGCCACGTTGGTTCTGGCAATTGAACCCGTGTCCTCCATAAGAGAAGCAAGTGCCCTTAACTGCTGAGCCAAATCTCCAGCTCCAGAAGAAAGTTAATTTTTAGATCAGCTCACAGCCTGTAGCATCATCAAAGTGAGATGCTTTGGGGGGGGGGGAATAAAAGGAGTTTAATTTAATAATTAAATTGTCAAATAAAGTTGGTAAGCCTTGTTTATGGAATATTTGTACATTTGGCTCACTAAGGACAGGGAAATTTTCTACTTTTTTTTAATGCTTAGCCCAGTGTTTCCTATACTGATTTGATCACAGAAACTTCATACAATATCCGCTCTCCTCAAAAGTATTTTGTGGAGGATTTTTAATAATAATTACAGTTCTTGGGATGGGAAAAATGGTGCAGCAGTTAAGATCACAAAAAGTTTTCTAGGCTATAAATTATGTTTCAGGCAAAAAATGCTTTTTAAAAGCACTTTGGGATTTTGTTTTTATTACTATATGAAACATTAAAAATTGAAGACTAGTAGACAGTCTGCAGCCATATTAATTATGGCATTTGCTTGGCAAACAGTAATACTCACTAGAAGTCTAAGAAATGAACAGTGATGGGGCTGGAGAAATAGCTGCTTCTCCAGGGGCCCCTGCTTCAATTCCTAGCACCCACACGGCAGGTACAGAACTCCAGTTCTAGGGGCATTGGCACCTTCTGACCTCCAGTCTCAAATGGAGCACAGATACACAAGCAGACAAGAATACCCATACACATACAAGTAAACAGGTAAACAAGATCAAATGTTAAAAAAAGAAAAAGAACTGGAGGTAAAAAAAAAAATGTTTAGGTCTCATTAAAGTCTGATGAGACATATTTATTTTGTCTGTAATGGATTGACTTGTTTTAAGCTATGGTAAAGATGTCATGCTACAAGCAGTATAGCTGTATATAATAATGAGTTTCATTTGCATAGTAGAATATATTAAGATCATCAGGCTGTATAATAATATTTAAATTCTGTATTTCCAGGAACTCCAGCATGAAAACATCGTAGCGCTTTATGATGTCCAGGTACTTTAGTTTGGATTTTTTTTTAACCTTAAAATTTTTTTAGAAGTTTATTTTTTGTGAATTTTAATGGAAATTTAAATTTTTCCTTAATTCATGTTGAAAAGACATACAACTTGAGTTACATTAAAATGTTTTAAATGTGTTTTTAATGTTTTAGTTTTTAAAATTGTATTTATTTTGGCTAGAGAGATGGTTCAGTGGTTAAGAGCCCTTACAGAGAACTCAGGTTTGGTTCCCAGCACCCACATGGAGGCTCGCGGCTGTCCGTAACTCTGGTCTCACGGAATCCAATGCCTTCTTCTAGCCTCCCTGGACACCACGCATGCACATGGCGCACAGACATACATGCAGGCAAAGCACCAGTACACATAAAAATGAATAAATATGTTTATAAAATTGCATTTATTCATTTTACTTCTCTGTATGTGTATGTTGTGTTGTATGTGGGTGAATGCGTGCCATGGCGCACGTGTGAAAGTCAGAAGGTCCAGGGAATTGCCTTAGACCTTTTAGGCTTGGTGGTAAGTGCCTTTACCCTAAGAGCTATCTTGCCAGCTCCAAAAAGTAGCATAGAGATCTGGGTGT
The DNA here is from genome assembly GCA_907169655.1 of Acomys percivali. Lineage (NCBI taxonomy): Eukaryota > Metazoa > Chordata > Mammalia > Rodentia > Muridae > Acomys > Acomys percivali. The sequence continues at coordinate 91,211,934 of OU015755.1, read as the reverse complement.
GGTGGCGCACGCCTTTAATCCCAACACTCAGGGAGGCAGAGGCAGGCAGATTGCTGTGAGTTCGAGGCCAGCCTGGTCTACAAAGCAAGTCTAGGACAGCCAAGGCTACACAGAGAGACTCTGTCTCAAAAAACAAAACAAAACAAACAAACAAAAACCAAAAAGTAGCACAGATCCATAGGCTAAAATAATGTGTTGCATGAGGAAATGCATTAACAATTGCCAATACACTGTGGAGGTGGTTTTGCTTTAGGGTAACTTGTGGTTTATATCAAATCTAGCATTTCTTTAGTAGCTGTAAAGACTCCTGTGGTTACTTAAAAATTAGGTAAGAACCTTTTTCTTAGGAAAGCAACATTTGGAAATCATAGAAGTAGAAGGAAGTAAAATTAATAAAAGCACATTTACCATATTTTTTGTGTGTGTGATTGTGTGATGATCAGCACAGCATATGCTAGAACTGTGTTTTATTTAGAAAGGAAATCTGGATTCTAAGGTCACTTTTTGTTTGCTTTTTTTGAGGCAGAGTCTAAAGTCATCTAAGGCAAACTTTGTAGTCAGAATCATTCTTGGAAATCTTTTCAAGAGATCCACTTTGGGGCAAAATACAGTTTTCTGATGAAGTAGTTGGCTTGCATTTAGAGGGTATATGATACTGTTTGTTTGTTTGTTTGTTTGTTTGTTTTTTCAAGACAGGGTTTCTCTATGTAGCCTTGGCTGTCCTGGACTCACTTTGTAGACCAGGCTGGCCTGGAACTCACAGCGATCCTCCTGCCTCTGCCTCCTGAGTGCTGACTAAAAGCGTGCGCCACCACGCCTGGCTAGAACAGCATATTTTTAAATGCTTACTCCAGGGAAGACTAGTATATATGATTTGCCTTTCTTTTTACTGTTTGCTTCATCTGGACAGCTGAATTCCAGTAAAGTAAATGGGTGGTTAGGTGATTTATGTGTAGTTAAAAGCTTTTCTGTCTTTTTTTCCTAAGATTTATTTATTTATTTATTTACATATTTATTATGTATACAGTGTCTGCCTGCATGTACACCTTCAGGCCTGAAGAAGGGCATCAGAACACATTATAGATGATTTTTGAGCCATCATGTGGTTGCTGGGAATTGAACTAAGGACCTCTGGGAGAGCAGCCAGTGCTCTTAACCTCTGAGCCATCTCTCCAGCCCTTGTGTCTGTTTTTTACTTATTGAAATGCATTTGCTTTGCAAACTTTTTGAGTAGTTAGCACAGACCAGTCATTATTCTGAGTCTAGAAATAAAACAATGCATAAAGATCTTGACCTTGCTGTGTTTAACTTTATAGGAAGATACAGAAAGGGCAGTTACGCATACTTATTTAGTCGTATCACGTCACAAGATAGGTAACTAAACCCATGTTATAAGATGTTTAAGTTAGAGCCCAGCATGGTGGCGCACACCTTTCATCCCAGCACTCGGGAGGCAGAGGCAGGCGGATCGCTGTGAGTTCAAGGCCAGCCTGGTCTACAAAGCAAGTCCAGATGGCAAAGGCTACACAGAAACCCTGTCTCAAAAAACCAAAATAAATAAATAAATAAATATGTTTAAGTTAGAATTGACAGTAACATATCTCTTCTGAAATTATCTCTGACTTTGGGATTTGGAATGTCTAACTCAAATACCATGAACAGTGTCACAGATTTTGATTATAGACTATGATTGTTCTCCAAGAAAAAATCTGCAATTTAAACTCCCATGCACAGAAAATATGAATATTAGCTTGACTAGATATAATTTGCCCCCTTCATTTGTGAAATTCAAATCAACATAGAAAGGAAGGGCAAAACAAATTCTCAGGGCAAAACTAAATTCCTGTCACCATCCCCAGCTAAAGTGTCCGCTCTCCTCGGAGCTGTTTGTGTAACTTGTCCGTGTGGCTGGAGAGCACCGGGCGGTGCAGGTCAGTGCCTACTGCAATAGCTGTCCAGTGATGTCAGCTCCTCGTTTACCATTCTTAGAGGGTTAGAGAACTGGCAACCACAGAGCAGGTTTTGATTTCAGATCAGTCCTTTCAGAATGAAAAACATTTTTCAGTACAGATTTTGATTGTGGAATGAGCTATCATAGAAGAAATGTAAACCAAATAAACTTAAGTTTATTTTGAGCAGTAGGACACCCCCTCTGCACACACTTGACAAATCTCATTGTAAGAAAAATACCTGAGGTTAAAAATTTATTTCATAAATCTTTACTAATGGATCATCTTATATTTGCCCTTTGTTATTTCTTCTCTAAATTTCCCATTGCTGTTTCTGGTGTTTTGGTTTTGGTTTGGTTTGCTGTGGTTTGGCTTTGGTTTTTCAAGACAGGTCTCTCTGTGTAGCCTTGGCTGTCCTAGACTTGCTTTGTAGACCAGGCACAGTGATCCACCTGCCTCTGCCTCCCGAGTGCTGGGGTTAAAGGCGTGCACCTTTGGTGTGTTTATTGCTAATTTCTTTGTGATTAGTATTACCTGGAGTTAGTTAAGGAGATGTACAGAGTATAGGGATAAGCAACGAAGTGGTTCTTGCTTATAGCTTAGTGTGGAAGATGATATTAAGCAAATACTTACTAACTGTAAGCACGCCAAAGGCTGTATGTGAAGAACTGTTCTAGAGCTTTGGAGGAAACAGTATGAGGCTGTCAGGGTGGGGCTAGGGAAGGCTCCTTGAAGAAGGCTAGACTAGGACTTGGTGAGAAAACAGCACTTAAGCATCCCAAGGAGTTTCCTTGTGAAGGCCACAAAAAGGAAGAGTGGCTGAGCTTGAGGGTCAAGAAGGAGGCTTTTATAATCAGATACAGGAATGGGAACTTACTTTGCTGTATTTACTTTATGTACATGGATGTTTTGCCTGCACATAATGTCTGTGCACCACGTGCATGCCTAGTGACCTGTGGAGATCAGAAGAGGGTGTCAGATACTCTGGAGTTGGAGCTAGGGATCCCTGTGAGCCTCCAGAGGGTGTTGGGAGTTGAATTCCAGTCCTCTGTAAGAACAATTGCTCTTAACCACTGAGCTATCTCTTCAGCTCCTGGTCATAAGCAGGAGAGTAACATATATCTTTGTTTCAAATTTAAATCTTGAGTGATCTGGGCCTTCTATAAGTATAGGGCCCTTACCCTCATAAATAATCAACTCTTGAATACTTTTGGCATAGTAAGAAAAATACATTATGTAATAGATGGTGTAGTCAAAACTGAAAAAAAAAAAGCACAACTTAAAATCCCATTTACACTTTTTTTTTTTTTCAAAAAAACGCCAGGTGAAGCTTGGTGTGCCAGGTGAAGTATTCAGGAGGCAGAGGCAGGCGGATCGCTGTGAGTTCAAGGCCAGCCTGGTCTACAAAGCAAGTCCAAGACAACCAAGGCTACACAGGGAAACCTTGTCCCCAAAAACAAACAAACAAAAAGCAATCCCCCCTAAAGTAAATGACCCTTAATGTAAAAAGAATTCAGACTAACAATATATGAAGCAAAATGAGGTGCTCTGTTCTTGTACCATTGTATCTTATGTACAACTTTTTATTTTTTATATTTATTGTCCTTCATGTATATGTTTGCTTGCGTGTATGTGTACCATATGTGTGCCTGCTGTGGTGGCGGTCAGAAGGTGTTAGATCCTCTGGATCTGGAGTTACAGGCGTTTGTAAACGCCTGTGCGTGTGCTGGGAACCAAGCCGAGGTCTTCTGCAAGAGCAACAAGCAAGTGCTCTCTATCACTGGACTGTCTCTTCAGCCCCAGCTGTCTCCTTTTTTAGCGCATGTATGCTTGTATTCATATGCTCAACATTGTTTGAAGACATTTCAGTTTCCCTTCACGGTGCTGGAGATCCAGCCAAGGCTTTGCATGTGTTAGGAAGGACAGCCTCCCAGGCTAGCTGTCTCCTCCTCGTCTTCGTCCTGCTTCTTTTCTCCTCCTCCTGCTGTTGGCTCTCTGTTGAAGCTATCTTTCAAAATCAGGATTACTTCATTAATTGTATATTATTTTTACTTTTTTTTTCACCAAAACACTTGCCTTAGAGGCTCATAGAAATGGAACCGGCTTCTTGTGGTTTCTCCTTACATTGAGATAGGCCTTGCGAGGGCCTTCTCTAAGATACCTGGTGGTCGGCGAGTACAGAGCCTCTGTAGATGCTGCCAGTGAATCGCTTCACACTCCTGCCAGCAGGCGTTTGAAAAGTTCACTTGCTCCACATTCTTGCTAACGTTTGGCAGGTCAGTTATTCTGGTGATTACATTCAGTTAGGATTTTTTTATTTTTAATTTTTTTAAAGACAGGGACTTACATAGTTCATATTGGCCTCAGGTTTACTATTTAGCTCAGGGTGAGATTGACTTCTGATTTTTCTGCCTCTACCTCTCAAGTACTAGGATTACAGGGGTGTACAACTTTGCCTAATTTTTAATTATGGTTTAATTAGAGCTCTCCTAATGTCTTCTGGTTTGAACATGATTTGTGAGTTTATTAACCATTTAAATGTCCTTTTGGAATGCCCGTGGAAGTTTCTTGCTTGTCTATCCACTGCTTGTCTTTTTATTGTTTGTTAGAAGTCTTTTTTAAAGATCTATTTATTTATTATGTATACAGTGCTCTGCCTGCATGTGCCTGCACACCAGAAGAGGGCACCAGATCTCATTATAGATAGTTGTGAGCCACCATGTGGTTCCTGGATTGAACTTGAGACCTTTGGAAGAACAGACATGCTCTTAACCACTGAACCCTCTCTCCAGCCCTTGTTAGAAGTCTTTAAATGATTTTGTTGACATTACTTTTAGTGTGTTTGTGTGTGTCCATACATATATATGTAAATACCTGAGGTTTCATCCTCAGGAATGCTGTTCACATTGTTTGAGACAGTTTCTATTGGTGCTCACAAATTAGGCTAGGCTCATTTGCATGTGAGCTTGAATGGCAAGCTCCTTTACCCTCTGAGCCGTTTTGCTGGCCCCAGAGCATTTATTTCCTCTACACTTGGTCTTTCTTGCTTGCTGAGTGTTGGCTATTCTCCACATTCTTCTTATTGGTCAAGAGAGGGCTGATGTTAAGCCAGACATGTGTTAGCATTCCATCTTGGGGTCCTGTTGGTTAGCCTCACTCCTTAGCAAAGGATAAATGGTATCATCATTGTTGAGAACAGCTATAGACCTTGTGGGGATACTGTTCCTTTTTTGTTTGTTTGGGTTGGGTTTTGTTTTGTTTTTCAAGACAGGGTTTCATTGTGTAGCCCTGACTCTCCTGGAACTTGCTCTGTAGACCAGGCTAGCCTCAAACTCAGAAATCCACCTACCTGCCTCTGCTAGGACTAAAGGTGTGCACCACCACAACTCAGCTTTCTTTTTCCTTTTTTTTTTTTTTAAATCTAGTTCTCTTGAGAAATAAGTGAAGCAAATTATCCTAAGTCACTGGCTCTCTTATTGATTTATTTATTAGTGTTCTGTCTGCATGTTTGCTTGCAGGCCAGAAGGGGGCACCAGATCTCATTATAGATGTGAGCCACCATGTGATTTTTGGGAATTGAACTCAGGACCTCTAAAAGAGCAACCAGTGCTCTTATTCTCTGAGCCAACTCTCCAGCCCATCACTGGCTTATCGATTATAACTTCACATTTAGGCCTAGCATTGCAGTGGGCAGCCCCTTGGTGATGGTGGCAAAACAGCTCTGTGGTAGCCCCTTGTGATGCTACTGCTGGGGTTAAAGGGTGTGTCTAGGAAGGGGCTCCCTTCCTGACCTGAAGCACAAGCTTTTTGTTTGTTTGGTTTTTTGTTTTTGTTTTTTTAGGATTTATTTATTTGTTATGTATATAGTGTTCTGCCTGCATGTGTGCCAGAAGAGGGCATCAGATCTCATAGGTGGCTGTGAGCCAGCATGTGGTTGCTGGGAATTGAACTCAGGACCTTTGGAAGAGCAGCAGTGCTCTTAACTCCTGCGCCATCTCTCCAGCCCCTGTTTGTTTGTTTTTTGAGACAGGGTTTCTCTGTGTAGCCCTGGCTGTCCTGGGCTCACTTTGTAGACCAGGCTGCCTTCAAACCATAGTGATCCACCTGCTTCTGCCTCCCAACTGCTGGGATTAAAGGCGTGCACCGTCACACCCCGCTGAAGCACAAACTTTTATTTCTGATCTGGGTGAACTGAAACTTAAATGTAGTAAAAAATTACTGTAAAAGTAAATGAAAAGAGACCGATAAATGGACATTCAAATTGAGGGAAGGGGACTTATTTTATTCTGTCGTGCAAGCAATTGAACACAGGCTCATGTATGTATACTAAACAAATATTTTGTGAATGATTTGTATACCCCCACATCATAGTTCATATTAAGTTCAGTAGTCAAAATTATTCTGTAGAAACCAGGCGGTGTTGGCGCACGCCTTTAATCCCAGCACTTGGGAGGCAGAGCCAGGTGGATCGAGGCCAGCCTGGTCTACGAAGAGAGTCCAGGACAGCCAAGGATACACAGAGAAACCCTGTCTTGAAAAACAAAAACAAATTTGTAGAATTGCTATAAGTTTTTTTCAGACTCTTAGTTAATTTCTCTAGTTCTCTTTTGTAAACAGAATAAAGTCATTTTCTGATTAGAACAGGTTACTCCCTTTCTGTGATGCCCTCTTTTGTTTTTCATAGACCACCTTGTTTTTTAATTTTGGATCTTGTTGAGGTTAATTGCTGCCTGTGAAGTACTGCATTTCAAGTAATTTCAGCACTGGCTGATGTTAAGCCATAGAGACAGTTCAAAATTAGCATTACAATTTTTATTTTAAAAGTGAATAAAAATTGCCATATATTTAGTCTCTGAATTACTAACTTCGCAGTGTGACACTTTGTAAAAATATTCAAATTAACTTCTTTAAATTTTTAAATATATCTTTGTGTAATATAGCAAGGTATCTTCATTTTGCCAACAATTTACTGATAATGTGATTGTCCTAAACAAAAACCAAACAGAACAAAAAACCCTAAAACTACTCATTCTAGTTATGTGTTTCGGAAATCAGAGTTGCTGCAGTTGCTAGGAAAGAGTATAAGCCATTTTGCTACCCAGCTCAAACTTTTCAGAGTGGGAGCACTTCCCTGGGGACTGGGTGAAGCCTTCTCTTTCACAGATGGTGGGTGCACCAGGCTCTTTTTGGTGGTTGGAGACAGGGTCTTGCTGTGCTGGTGAAGCCTTGAGCTGCGCTCTCCCACGTGCCACTGTGCCTGTTCACTGTGCTTTTACTCTGCTGTGCTCATCATCCATAACTGAAGCTGATTTATCCTTTAGTACTCTGTAAACAGACCTAAACTTCTTGATGACTACCTTAGTGTCGACAAAACGTAGTTTGGCCATGCAGACCAGATGCTTAAAGCATTGTGTTGAGAAGCTTATAACATAGAGGTGTTTGCCTGGGATGTCCGCAGCCCTGACTTTGATCCCCAGCAGTGCAGTGAAATGAAAAACAAGTCTCCTCTCGTCTGAGAATTTTAACTTACCTTTCTGATGAATTTTGTGTTTGCTTTATTAGTTTTATAACTAATAGATATTTTCATTAACTCACTGTTTTATGATATTTATGTTTATTTTCTAGGAATTACCCAACTCTGTCTTTCTGGTGATGGAGGTAGGTATTCTGCCAGTATTGGCATTAGTATTAATAAAGGTGATTGAATGGCTTATATTCTACTTCATAAAAAATATAAAACTTAAATGTTTTAATTAGATAATTAAAATACTTTAAAATTAGATTATAGTTTACAAAATACTTTTTTTTCCAAGTTATGGTTTCTCTGTGTAGCCTTGGCTGTCCTCAACTAGCTTTTGTACACCAGGCTGGTCTCGAACTCACAGAGATCCATCTTCCTCTCCCTCGTCAAGTGTTGGGATTGCAGGGGTGGACCACTGCACCCAACTCAGTATTCTTTTTTAAAAATGATTTATTTATTTTTATGTACATTTGTGTTTTGTCTGCATGTTTGTCTGTGTGAGGTGTCAGATCCCCTGGAACTGGAGTTATAGACAGTTATGAGCTGCCATGTGGGTGCTGGGAATTGAACCTCAGTCTTCTGGAAGCGCTGCCAGTGCTTTTAACCACTAAGCCATTCCCTCCAGCCTCCAATATTCTTAATTTAACTACTTTTCTTTTATATTATTATTTTTAAAAATATTTACTTATTTATTCAGTGTATGAGTGCCCTACCTGCATGTACACCTGCAGGCCAGAAGAGGACATCAGATCCCATCATAGATGGTTGTGAGCCCCCAACTTTTTCTTTTTTAAAAAATAAATTACAGCCAGGCATGGTAGCACACGCCTTTAAACCCAGCACTTGGGGGGCAGAGGCAGGTGGATCTCTGTGAGTTTGAAGCCAACCCGGTCTACAAAGAGAGTTCCAGGACAGCCAGGGCTACACAGAGAGACCCTGTCTCAAAACAAAACAAAAAGATAAATTACCTTTTATTGGCTGGGTATGGAAGCACATGCCTATAATCCCAGCAGAGGCAGAGTTAGGTAGCTCTCTATAAATTTGAGGCCAGCCTGGTATATATAGCAAGAGTTCTAGGAGAGCTAGTGCTATATAGCAAAGGTCTTTTCTCCCCCCCAAAAAGAGAGAGAGAGAGAGAGAGAGAAAAAAAAGAAAGAAAGAGCCGGACGTGGTAGCACACGCCTTTAATCCCAGCATTTGAGAGGCAGAGGCAGGCAGATTGCTGTGAGTTCCAGGCCAGCCTGGTCTACAAAGTGAGTCTAGGACAGCCAAGGCTACACAGAGAAACCCTGTCTCGGAAAAACCCAAAGAATGAAAGAAAGAAAGAAAGAAAGAAAGAAAGAAAGAAAGAAAGAAAGAAAGAAAGAAAAGAAAGAAAGAAAAGAAAGATTGCATTTATTTGTTTGTTTGTATGTTTATTGTATGTCCATCTGTGGTACTGGCTTGGAGAACAGAGGGAGACTTTGTCTTTTTTCGGTTTTCTAAGATAGGACTTCTCTGTCTAGTCCTAGCTGTCTTGGACAGCTATGTAGAAGAGGGTAACCTCAAACGTAGAGACTCTCCTGCCTCTGCCTCCTAAATGCTAGCATTAAAGACGTGTGCCATAAAGGTGTGTGCCCCCCGACTTGTTCAGGGGATGACTTTCAAGCCTTGGCTCTCTCCATTCTCATTCCATCATGTAGGTCCTAGGGATTCACCTCAGTCACGTTTGGCATCCTCGCCTTCTGGGTCACTTCAGAGACCCTCCCATATATCAACCTACCTACCTACCTACCTACCTACCTACGTACCTACCTACCTACCTACCTACCTATCTATGTACCTACGTACCTAC
>OU015755.1:91188649-91202620 GCA_907169655.1 Acomys percivali | reverse complement strand
TACCTACCTACCTACCTACCTACCTATCTATGTACCTACGTACCTACGTACCTACCTACCTACCTACCTACGTACCTATCTACCTACCTACCTACCTACCTACGTACCTACCTACCTACCTACCTACCTACCTACCTACGTACCTACCTACCTACCTACCTACTTACCTACCTACGTACCTACCTACCTACCTACCTACCTACCTAAGTACCTACGTACCTACCTACCTACCTACCTACCTACGTACCTACCTACCTACCTACCTACCTACCTACGTACCTACCTACCTACCTACGCACCTACCTACGTACGTACGTACCTACCTACCTACCTACCTACCTACCTACTTACCTACCTACCTACCTACCTATTTACCTACCTACCTACCTACTTACCTACCTACCTACCTACCTACGTACCTACCTATTGTTTTTCCAGAGCCCTGGCTGTCCTGAACTGGCTTTGTAGACCAGGCTGCCTCAAACTCACAGAGTTCTGACTGTCTCTGCTTCCCAGTGCTGGGATCAAAGGCATGCACCACCACGCCTGGCTTTTTTTTTTTTTTTAAACATAAAATGTTCTTGTTGGTTTTTATTTTGTTTTGTTTTTTAAAGATTTATTTATTCATTTTATGTTTGAGTGCTCTGTCTGTCTTCATGCACACCAGAAGAGTTGATCACATCCCATTGCAGATGGTTGTGAGCCACCATGTGGTTGCTGGGAATTGAACTCAGGACCTTTGGAAGGGCAGTCAAGTGCTCTTAACCACTAAGCCATCTATCCAGCCTCTTTGTTTTGTTTTGTTTTTGAGACATGTCTTACTGTATATCTTAGTTGTCCTGGAACTCAGCTTGTAGACCAGACTGTCCTTAAACTAACAGAGATCTGCTTACCTCTGCCTCCCAAGTACTGGGATTAAAGAACCATGCTATCTTCTCAGGATATAAAATACTTTATTTTGGGCCAGGCATGGTGGTGCACTCCTTTAATCCTAGCACTTGGGAGGCAGAGGCAGGTGGATCGCTGTGAGTTCAAGGATAGCCTGGTCTACAGAAGTGAATCCAGGACAGCCAAGGCTACACAGAGAGACCTTGTTTCAAAAAAATCTAAAAAAATAAAATAAAAAACCTTTATTTTAATCATAATAGTAATGTCTTTTGAAGTTAACTACTTTTTCTTTTACTTATCAGTATTGCAATGGTGGAGACCTGGCAGATTATTTGCAAGGTAATTTTATTTCTACATTCCGGGGTGTGTGTGTGTGTGTGTGTGTGTGTGTGTGTGTGTGTGTGTACATGCACACTATGGCATATAAATTTGTAGGTGTAGGTCATCCCCTCCCACCATGTGGGTCTCAGAATGGAAGTCAGGTTGTCAGGTTTGGTGCAGACCCTTCTTTACCTGCTGACCCATCTCACTAACGCTGCAAGGTAAATTTATGTGCATCTGTCAATGCTCATTAAGCAGGAGTCTGTTTAATTCTGAGAGGTATTTCTGACATGCTACCTCTGTGTCCCAAACTTGTGTAGAAATACTCAAATATTTGTATGTTTGTTTAACTTGTAGTTATTTTGCTAACCTTGGGGTTTTTATTTTCTAAAGTCACACAAGTATTGACCTTTTTTTTTTTCAACCTCTGGCAGTAAGGAAGGGATTTAGGGGAAGGGCTTTTGCCAGAAGGGAAGAAACCAAATAGAATTTCTTTTCTTCAAAAGGCACAGCTGGCTTGCCATCTCTGGGCCATTAGTTCCTTTCATTTCTTTAAAACTAAAAGCAGGGTAGTGGCAGCAGGCCTTTAATCTCAGCCGAGGCAGGCAGATTAAGACACAGAGAAACCCTGTCTTGAAAAAGCAAAAAAGAAAAACAAAACCAAAATTTTTTAAAAGACATGAAAGTAGAAGGGGGAGTAAGTTGGGAAAGGAAGGGAGTGGGAAGGCAATGGGGGTGGTGTGATCTAAGTGCATTGTGAAATAATACACAAAACCGTCATCATGTGTGATCGCTGTGTGCTAATAAGAGACCAGAGAGGTTGCCCGGTGGGGAAGCTGCCAAACCTGACAACCTGAATTCAGTAATCAAGGTTACACGTGGCGAAAGGAGAGAATATATTCCCTTGAGTTGTCTGCTGATCTCCATATGTGTGCCTTCCTGTCCACTAAATGAATACATAAATGTCATTTAAATTTTATTATAAGTTAATAAAAACATTTGAAAAAATAAAACCGTAGTCAGTGGAGCAGGAGACATGGCTCAGTGGTTAAGAGTACTTGTTACTCTTCCAGAGGAACCAGGTTTAGTTTCTACCACCCACATGGCAGCTCACAACCATCTGTAACTGCAGTTCAGGGGATCTGATGCCCCGTTATGGCCTCTCTAAGTACCAGGCATGTACCTAGTGCACAGACCTACATGTAAGCAAAATACCTATACATAGAAAATCAAATTTAAAAAAATCATAGTCATAGAATATACTTATACATGGAACATAGGATATACATAGAACAGGGCTGAAGAGGTGGCTCAGAGGTTAAGAGCACTGTCTGTTCTTCCAAAGGTCCTCAGTTCAATTCCCAGCAACCACATGGTAGCTCACAACCATCTATGAGATCTGGTGCCTTCATCTGGCCTGCAGGCACACATGTGGGCAGAATACTATATACATAATAAATAAATAAATCTAAAAAAAACCCTGTGTTAAAAAAAAAAGAGTATGCGCCGGGCGCAGAGAGACCCTGTCTTGAAAAACCAAAACAAAAAACAAAAAACAAAAAATATACATAGAACTTTTTGGTTTTTTGTTTTTTGAGACAGGGATTCTCTGTGTAGCCTTGGCTGTCCTGGACTCACTTTGTAGACTAGGCTGGTCTCAAACTCACAGCAATCTGCCTGCCTCTACCTCCCAAGTGCTAGGATTAAAGACGTGCACCACCACGCCCGGCCCACATAGAACATTTTTTATAATTGAAAATACAGTAATGTAGTAAGGAATTAAAAAACATTGAAATCGAGCTGGAGAGATGGCTTAGAGGTTAAGAGCACTGGCTATTCTTCCAAACTTCAATTCCTGAGTTCAATTCCCAGCAACCACATGGTGGCTCACACCCATCTCTATAATGAGATCTGGTGCCCTTTTCTGGTGGGTATACACACATGCAGACAGAGCACTGTATATGTAATAAAAAAACAAATCTTTAAAAAGTAAAAATGAAATTTGCCCAGGTGGTTGGTGGTGAAACCTTTAATCCTAGCAGTTGGGAGGCAGAGGCATGCAGCTATCTTGAATGTGAGGCCAGCTTGATCTACAGAATAAGTTCCTGGATAGCCTGGGCCACTCAAAGAAACCTTGTCTTGAAAAAACAAAAGACGGGCTGGAGAGATGGCTTAGAGGTTAAGAGCACTGGCTATTCTTCCAAATGTCAATTCCTGAGTTCAATTCCCAGCAACCACATGGTGGCTCACAACCATCTCTAGTGAGACCTGGTGCCCTCTTTGGTGTGCAAGTGTACATACAAATAGAGCATTCATATACATAAAATAAATGAATAAATCTTAAAAGAAAAAACAAAACATGAAACATTGAAATTATTTTGTTGTAGATTTAGTATTAAATGACACTGGAAATTCTTTGAAATTCTAAACTCCAAATGTGTGTGCACGCCCATGCACACGCGCGCACACACACACACACGTATACACACACCTATAATTATATTCAGAAGCATCCAGTGTATTTCTCTAAGGTATTTTATTTTAATGATATTGAGACAAGCATGAAAATGTGCAAAAAATCAGTGGTAAAATAATGAAGATCTCAGTTGATGTACATGTAAAATGTAGTGACAATTTACAAAAGAGAAAAAAAAGCAGTAAAATATTCAATTTTATTGAGCAGCCAGGGGCCACAATTAAAAATAAGAGTTTAAGCTGGGCATGATGGCTCTCATCACTCGAGAGGCAGAGGCAGGCAGATCTCTGTGAGTTCGAGGCCAGCCCGGTCTACAAAGTGAGCCTAGGACAACCAAGGCTACACAGAGAGACCTGTCTCAAAAAACAAAACAAACAAACAAACAAACAAACAAAGAGTTTAAAACCGGGTGTGATGGCACATTCCTTTAATCCCAGTACCAGAAAGGCAGAGGCAGGCAGATCTTCATGAGTTCCAGGCCAGCCAGGGCTCTGTTACACAGAGAAGCCCTGCCTTGGGGGAAAAAAAAGTTCAAGAAGTTTTAACATATAGAATAGTGAAATGGAAATATGCTGTGCATTTCAATTGTTGTAATGTCATATCAGAAAAATAAGACTAGAACAGCAGTTCTCAACCTGTAGGTCAAAACCCTTTTGTGGATCAGTTAATAGATATCATACATCTCAGATACTTATATTAAGATTCATAACAGTAGCAAAATTATAGTTGTGAGGTAACAATGAAAATCGCTGTATGTTTGGGTTGCCACACATGAGGAGCTGTACTGAAGGGTCACAGCATCAGGAAGGCTGAGAGCAGAACCACTGCTCTGGGCATTGATTTGACTCACCCACTAACATGTGGTAACATATAACTTGATGTTTATAAGAAAGTGTATGTAGTAGAATGTATTCTAGATTTTTTAATTTTTATTTTAGTCTTTTTGTATGGTTGGGTTTTGTTTTGCTTGCATATGTTTATATACCGTGTGCATGGAGCACCTCCATAGGCCAGAAAAGGGTGTTGGGTCCCCTGGGACTGGAGTTAGAGATGGTTGTGACCCACCAAGTAGGATCTAGGGATCACACCTGAGTCCATGAGTGTTCTTAACAGCAGAGCCACCTTTACAGCCCACAGATTTTTGTTGTTTTTTATTTTGGCTGTCCTAGAACTCACCCTGTAAATCAGGCTGGACTTGAAGTCACAGAGATCCACCTACCTCTGCTTCTTGAGTGCTGGGATCAGACTTTTTAAGTGTTTCATGTAGCTTAGGATAGCCTTGAATTTACTATTAGATGAGGCTGGGCTTGAACTCATGATCCTTCTATTTCCCAAATCTGGTTAAAGACTTCAAATTCTTGTTAGTTTTGAGAAATGGTATCACTGTACTTATATCCTAGGATGGCCTCAAATTCACAAAGACCCCCCCCCTTTTTCTTCCTCCTGTGTGTTAGGATCAAAGGCATGTACCACCACACCAGGCACTACTTGAAATTCTTAAGTGTTCATGATATAGGAGATCTTACTTTATATGTTTAGAGTACTTTGGCATTTTTTACAATCTGGTGGTGTGCAACTTTGATCCCAGCACTGGGAGGCAAGTGAAAGTGGATCTGAGTTCAAGAGCAGACTGGTCTTACATAGTGAATACCAGGACAGCTGGGGCTGTCTAGAGAGACCCTGTCTGGAAGAAAAAAAAAAAAGATTTATTATAATGAAAAAAGAACCCCAGAGGAAAAGAATTTGGTAATTTTTAAGTCACGGAGTTGACTTTATTTGATGATCTTAAGGACATAATGTCTTGCCTTGTTTTGTTTTTTTGTTTTCTGAGACAGGGTCTCTCTGTGTAGCCCTGGCTGTCCTGGACTCACTCTGTAGACCAGGCTGGCCTGGAACTCAGAGGTCTACCTGCTTCAGCTTCCCGAGTTCTGAGATCAAGGGTGTGTGCCACCATGCCCTTAGGAATATAATGCCAACAAGTTATTAAAGAGATTGAAAACCATGAAGTGTCACTTGATATATTAAAGTAATTTTAAAACTATAGTGTTTCACTTGTTCCAGGTGTTAATTCTATTTTTACCTTTTTTGTTATACATGAAAAAGTTATAGAATTAGTATGTATTGTAAGAATTGTATGGACAGAGCTGGGCGGTGTGGCGCACGTCTTTAATTCCAGCACTCGGGAGGCAGAGGCAGGCAGATTGCTGTGAGTTCGAGGCCAGCCTGGTCTACATAGTGAGTCCAGGACAGCCAAGGCTACACAGAGAAACCCTGTCTCAAAAAACCAAAACAAAAAAACCCAACCAACCAAATATGGACAGAAATATGACCACAAAGGATGTAAAGATTTAATGTGTTTGTGTGAATATGTATCACATGTGGCAGAGGGAGTACTGGATCCACTGGAATTGCTGTTAGAGTAGTTTTTAGTCACATGATATGGCTGCTGGGAACTAAACTTGATTCGGGAAGCACTTTCAACTGTGAGCCAGTTCTCCAGCCAATCATGAAGGATTTAAATCTTTCATGTAGAGTCAAGAGATTTGTGACTTGTGACATTTAGATCCATTACTATAGAAAATTTATATTCACATTCCTAACTATATTTGTGTGCACATTAAATGGTAGGCTTTCTGAAGTTTCCACTATTAAGTATATTGTTTTGTGTTATCACAACTACTTTATAAAGTCAGTCTCATCGGATTTCTGTGGAAGAAATTATTTAGACTCCTATTCCAGAGTCACACATGGGGCAGGAGCTTGGGATTTTAATAGCACTATGCACCACACCATTCTATTAGCCTGTAGCCTCTCCATATGCTGTAATAGTCACTGAATAAGGATTACAGAAGTGGAAACATGACTTCTTAAAGGTCTCTTCATTTATGAGAGATCTATGTGGGGCAGCAGTAGTGTGGTCATGAGAGACAAGGGAAAAGAGACAATACTGCACAGATCCCTGACAGTACACATGGCAATAGGTTCCACATAAGGACTTCACTTGTCTTTAGTTTGTGTTCATGAGCTGCTTGGTACAAAGCTTGAACATTTTTCCTAGGTATGTGAAAGGGAACTTATTTTTTGGTCTGTAAAGGACACTTGCATTTGTTGAGCACCTCTTATGTTCAGAGATGTACCATAGGGATCTTGACTAGTAAAAATAGGAAAGAAAAAGGAAAAGGCATAAAAAACAAAATTGCAAATCAGTTCTCTTTAACATTACCACTTTTTGTTTGTTTTGAGAAATCTGTTTATTTCATTGTACATGTGAATCCCAGTTTGTTTTTTTATTTCATATCCTCCTCAACAGCTGAATTCTCTCAATGGAATGAAAAGATACTTGATGTTTGACCGTTTAAATATTTATGTGACTCCTTTCCTCCCAGCTAAAGGAACTCTCAGTGAAGATACCATCCGAGTGTTTCTCCATCAGATTGCAGCAGCCATGCGAATCCTGCACAGCAAAGGGATCATCCACAGGGATCTCAAGCCACAGAACATCCTGCTCTCTTACGCCAATCGAAGGAAGGCAAATGTCAGTGGCATTCGTATCAAAATAGGTAAACAGCCGTGCCTTGCTTCATGGAAAGGACATTTTAAGACAGTACTTTTTCATCATTTTAGTTCAGATTTGTTAGAATAATGGATTTTATAGACACCATTTTGAAACTGTTACAGAGTTCATTGAACTCTGTTTAGATATGTGAATCTTTTTCCTAAGACCAATAAGGGCAAAACGCAAAGCTGCTTCTCTGGACAGGGAAGCAGAAGTAGTATATACTTAGAGGCCCTGTCTGCAGACACGATCCCACAGTTCTGAGTCTGACAGGGATGTCCAAAGGCTCTCTCACTCAGCCCTTCCTGGTGCTTTTAGTGCTCTTGCAGTGTTTGAGGCTGTTGGTAAAGAGAACTCAAATTAAAATTGTGATATTGATGTTTAATGAGATCTTTGTTAATTAATTATTTACTACAAGGAGCGTTTCCACTGCAAAGATTAAGGATCCTTGGTTAAAAGTTACTAAAGTACAGACTTACATAGTTGACTGTTGCTACCATTTTTAACTTCTTTTGAGGCAGCTACTTGTTTTCCTTTGGTGAACAAACATTTTTAATAAACACTATTTTTTACAGTTCTTTTGTGCCTTCAGTGTTTTACAGAATTATATGATATTTGTCAAGTGTGAGCAAAGTGTCATTTGTTTGTTTTTGTTTTTTTAATTTTGTGAAACAGCTGATTTTGGTTTTGCACGTTACCTACATAGTAACACAATGGCAGCGACACTGTGTGGATCCCCAATGTACATGGTGAGTGAGAAGAACTTCTGTGTCTGATCTCAACAGTGATTTCTGTTGTTGTTAATAATGTTAGCAATAATGTAACCACAGGCATCTTGCTTGAGCTTGGTAGACTTAAAAGTTGTTCCCCATTTGTATTTGGGTTTTGAATCTTTTAAATTTTTATTATTTTATGTGGTGGAGTGTTTTACCAGCATAGAACTGGAGTTTCAGATGATTGTAAGCCGTGTGGGTGCTAGGAATTGATCCTGGATACTTGGTAAGAGCAACCAGTACTCTTAACTGCTGAGCTGTCTCTTCAGCTCCCTTTTTTAATTTATTTGTTTTTTTTTTTTTAAAACAAGGGCTCACTGTGTAGTCTTGGATGGCCTATAACCCACTTTATAGACCAGACTACTCTTGAGCTCACATAAATTCACCCTGTCTCTGCCTTTTAAGTGCTGGGATTAAAAGTGTATGCCACCATACCTGGCCCTGTTTTTATTTTTAAAGATAAATTATGATAGAAATCTCTATGTATTTTATGTTGTTGTTGTAGTAAAATACCATGACCAAAAACAGCTTGTAGAAGGAAGACTGTATTTTGGATAATGGTTTGGGGGTGAGGGGAGGGGGAAGGGGGAGGGGGGGCCGGGCAGTCTATAATAACAAGACAAACATGGCAACTGGGAGCTGGAGCAAAAAGCTGGCTGATCAAATTGTATCCGCAAACAGGATGCCAAGAAGTTAGGGAGAAGGAAGGAAGGAAAGAAAAAGAGGAAACAGGAGTAGGTAAAGTTATAAATCCTCCCCCTCCAGTGACATAATTTCTCCAGCAAGGCTCTACACTGTAAGAATTCTATAATGTCCCCAAATAGTGCCATCATCTGGGGACCAAGTTTTCAAATACATGAGCCTGCAGGAGACATTTCTCATTCTTACCACTATACCCTGTTAGAGTCAACTGAAGATAAAATTTCACCTAATACTGTCATAGTATATTTAATGTTTAGTAATTAAGAATACTTATAGAAGCCAGCTGGTGGTGGCACACACCTTTAATCTTAGCACATGGGAGGCAGAGGCAGGCAGATCTCTGAGTTTGAGGCCAGCCTGTTCTATAGAGTGAGTTCCAGGACAGCCAGAGTTACACAGAGAGACCTTGTCTAGAAAAACAAAAGCAAAAACAAAAAAGAATACTTACACATGCTTTCTGGGGTACCTTTATAAGATATGCTTATATTTTATATGCTATATTTTTTTAAAGATTTATTTATTTATCATATATACACAGTGTTTTGCCTACATGCACACCAGAAGAGGACAACAGATCTCATTATAGATAGTTGTAAGCCACCATGTGGTTGCTGGGAATTGAACTCAGGACCTTTGGAACAGAAGCCAGTGCTCTTAACCTCTGAGCCATCTCTCTGGCCCCATGCTTAACAAGTTCCCTACATTGTAGAAGTCATTTTCTTTTAGCTCCACACTTAATGCTAAAAAAAAATCTTAGTTAATTATGCTTTGATAATGTGTAGTAAGTTATAAAACTTATGAACTAATATAAAGTATTAAGCTTAGAAATAATTATAAAGCTACAGAATTATATGAAATAAATAAATATGCCTATTGGGAGGAAAAAACAGATGGATCTCTGTGAGTTTGAGGCTAGCCTAATATATATAGCAAGTTACAGACTAGAGCAGGTTATGCAATGTCATAGTGAGGCCCTGTCTCAAAAAAAAAAAGCCTAATTCAGGCGTGATGGCACACACCTTTAATCTGAGCACTCGGGAGGCAAAGGCAGGAGGATCTCTGTGAGTTCAAGGCCAGCCTGGTCTACAAATCGAGTCTAGGACAGCCAAGGGTTTACAGAGAAACCTTGTCTCAAAAAACAAAACAAAACAAAAATGCCTATTTCAGTTCTACAGGTTTGTACCCTATAATATAAAATCAATTTTGAGTATTGGCAAATGTCTATAATCTCAGAATTCAAGAGGTTATGATAGAATGATTGTGATTCCCAGGTCAGCCTGGACTGATTAGCAAGACCCTGTTTCATAAAGCCAAAACAAAACATTTAGAATCTACTTTGAGATTTACTTTTTAAATCACATTTTTATTGCTTATATAAAATAAGCTCAACACTTTAATAGAATTCCAAAAATTATATATCTTTTAAGTATGAAATTAGGTCAGAGGCAAGCAGGGCTTGGTGGCATCATGCCTGTAATCCCAGCATTTAGGAAGTGGAGGCAGGAGGACCAAGAGTTAAGGCCGGCCTGCCCGTGTTTTAAAAGACTATGTCTCAAAAAGAAAAACTAGTTTAACCTTGATCAGAATATTTTGGATGATTATTAAAGAAAGTTGACTATGAATATAGCCCAGTGGTGCAGGCCCTGGGTTCTATTACCTGAACTGTGTGTGTGTGTGTGTGTGTGTGTGTGTGGGTTCAACAAAGAAATTTACTAGGCAGGCCAGAAGGAGAGTGTGTACAACAATTAAGAGTATTCACTGCTCTTGCGAAGGGCTGGGTTCAATTCTCAGCACCCATTTGTGGTTTCCAACCCTCTGTGATTACAGTTCCAGAGGAGCCGATACCCTTTCCTGGCCTCTGAGGGCACTGTATACATGTAGCACACAGGCACACATGCTGGAAAAACATCGACAAACATAGAATAAAATGAAAAAAATTCTAATTTATTAGGAACAAGTGTTAAATATGGAAAATAGTTTCACATTAAGTGTAGTTGACCTAGCCGGGTGTGGTAGTGCACGCCTTTAATCCCAGCACTTGGGAGGCAGAGGCAGGCGGATCACTGTGAGTTCAAGGCCAGCCTGATCTACAGGGCTATTACACAGAGAGACCTGTCTCGAAAACCAGGAAGAAAAAAAAAGTGTAGTTGACCTCTTTAGCATTTGTTTTGTTGATTTTTTTTTTTGAGGGGGTGGTTTTTACTTTGAGACGGGGTCTCTTTATGCAACTTTGGCTGACTTTGAACTCATAGAAATCTGGTTCCTGAGTGCTAGGATTAAAGGTGTTATGCCACTATGCTCAGCAAGGGTAAGCGAAAACAAACAACAACAACAAAAAATCTTGATTGCTTTTAAAACCGCTTAAAACAAAATGTCAATTTTCTTGGGTTTTGTTTTGTTTTGGTTGGTTGGTTTTGGTTTTTCAAGACAGGGCTTCTCTGTGTAGCCTTGGCTGTCTTGGACTAGCTTTGTAGACCAGGCTGGCTTCGAACTCACAAAGTCGCCTGCCTCTGCCTCTTGAGTGCTGGGATTAAAGGTGTGCACCACTGTGCCTGGCAGGGTTTTTTGTTTGTTTTTTGTTTTTTAATTTAATGAGTCAGGATCTCTCAAGTCTGTGAACTCTCAACGTCCCAAGTGCTTGGATGACAAACATGTTCCTCTACGCCTGACTGTCTTTGCTTTTTTTTTTTGTTTTTTGTTTTGTTTTGTTTTGTTTTGTTTTGTTTTTTGCTTTTTTCCAGACAAGGTTTCTTTGTGTAGCCTTGGCTATCCTGGACTCACTTTGTAGACCAGGGTGGCCTAGAACTCACAGCAATCCACCTGCCTCTGCCTCCCAAGTGCTGGGATTAAAGGCGTGCGCCACCACTGCCCGGCTTGTCTTTGCTTTTAAAATGGTTTTTCCTACTGTTTTTTGTATTATGGTTTTTTATTATTATAAAAGTTTTTAAACTACAGAAAAAAAATAAGGGATAATATAACATGTGTACCTACCATCCACATTTATTAAAACATTTTTCTATTTTTACCTTGATCTTTTTAAAGAAAAATTATTCGGACAATCTAAGATGATCATATTATGTTCTCACCTTGAGGGAACTTCTGACCTATACTTGATATATATTTTTTCCTTAATGTATAATACTCTTGGTATCCATTATAATATATAGACATTTCTTTCTTCTTTTCGTGCAACATTGTAATACAATTCTAAGTTCATGGCAGTATCATTCTATAAGGATAATAGCACAATATGTTAACATTTTTATTTAGTAGTATGATGAGATCATTATCAGTGAATCAGTGTATGTACATTAAGGCTGTAACTAACATAGTTCATGTCTCTTGAATTTTTGTGAACAGGCTCCTGAGGTTATTATGTCTCAACATTATGATGCTAAGGCAGATTTATGGAGCATAGGAACAGTGATCTATCAATGCCTAGTTGGAAAACCACCTTTTCAGGTAACCTGACTTCTTCACCTATTCTCAGTTCTAGGTTCTCCTAGTTCTGCAGTTGCCTTTGACTTATAAAATAAGGAATAGTTTGAAAGCAGTAGGTTTTAGCTCCTCTGTGATGTATTTGATTTTGTTACACGTAGTGCTGTTGGGGAGCCAGGGTGCGTCTTTTCCTTTCTATCTGCTTGCCCCTGTAGTTGGACTGCCATGAAGTCTGTTAGATGTTTTCCAGGCTAGTGGAGCAGAGTCAGGGCTAACAGCTTGTGAGGAATGGTGACCACACGTCTTCCTGCTGCACTGGGTTGGGGGGTCATGGAATCCAGACGAGGTAGGGGCCGTTCTAATGAGTCACAGAAAAGTTGTCTCCGACTCTGGGTGCTCTCTGGGTGCTGCTGCTCTCTGGGTGACAGGGAATAACTATTGAAACTGTGGGTCTCTCTTCCTCATCTCCTTTTCCTATTAAGAGTCAAACTGTCAGAGGATATGCCAGCATCTCAAGTTCATGTTACCAAGTTATAATTTTTAAATTTTATTAAATTTTACCTGAAAATTGTAGCAGAGTGAAATTACTTGCCCAGCATGGTATAAAAAGAAATCAGTAACACAGTGAAGTAGCTTGCTCCACATTCCCAGTGTGGTTTGTGTGCAGAGGCAGATTCGCTAATCCAGCCTCTCTGTCTGTGACCGTGCTGCTGTTATGGAGAGACAGTGTTGGCAGTGGACTTGTGTTTTCCTTGAGTCCCTTGAAAGTTGTAAGGTAAAACAAACCTAGATTATACACAACAGTAATGTGCTTATTGGGTAGGTCTTGTAGCCTCCAGAATATCAGCTCTTCTCTTTCAGGGTCCTTGAAGGGCCTGACCTCAAAAAAGGTATATTGCTCCAAGACACTCAGAATTTGCATACGATTTCAGAGGTTTTATAAGTCTTTTGTGCCCAGAAATCCATTCATGAGCAGCCCATGGCACTCAGATTCAGCATCCATGTGCGTTCTACAGTAGGAACATGAGTGCTAATTAGGGGTTCGGGAGTTTTCTCCTCTCTATTTAGAAAGGTAACTTTTTCTTTTTCTTAAATAGGCTAATAGTCCTCAAGACCTGAGGATGTTTTATGAAAAAAACCGGAGCTTAATGCCTAGGTATGTGATTGGATTTCATTTAAATTACACTTGGTGTTACTTTAAAACTTTTGTTTATTTACTTATTTAAATAAGAGTCTTACTCTGTAGCCCATTTCGTCTCAAGGCCACAATCCTCTTACCTTACCTTTGGGGGATAACCATCACTCCTGTCTGGTCGGGGTTTACTATTTGAGAATGCAGTTACTTATTTAAATGCAATGTTTTGTGCATTTCTGTTACTGAGTCTCTTTCAATTTATAGTAATATTATATTAGAGAATTAGAAAGGTGCTAACACACCATAAATATCTAGCTAATGCTATTATTTGTTATTTATTTTTTAATGTAATTTTTTTTTCAAGATAAAAGGAGTGTGCCACTACCACTTAGCTTAAAATTTAAGAGAAAAAAAAAAAGAAAAAAAAAAGAATAAAAAAAAAGAAAAAAAAATTCAAGAGAAGACATCACAGAACTTGTATGTGTTACTTGTGTGGAGGCAAACAGACACAGGTTCATAAAGCAGAAAGTAATTCCTACCCAGGCTGTAGACATTCTGTAGCGATAATAACAGTTGTGTATTTTTCCAAATGTTCTTTGTGGAGTTCTTTACACATGCATGAGGGAGAAAGTGTGTGTGTGTGTGTGTGTGTGTGTGTGTGTGTGTGTGTGTGTGTGTGTGT
>OU015755.1:91162895-91188639 GCA_907169655.1 Acomys percivali | reverse complement strand
TGTGTGTGTGTGTGTGTGTGTGTGTGTGTGTGTGTGTGTGTGTGTGTTTGCTGGATAGCTCAGGCTCTCAAGCTGACCTCAATTCAGCCTTCTAAATGCCAAAAGTACAAACATGCATCATCATGCCTGACTTTTGTTTGGTTTTTATTCTATATTTTAGATGTTCAGCAGGATGTTCATCCTTTTTGGTAGCTACACAGAGTCTTATAAAAATTAGATGTTCAATTTTATTTAATCATATTCCTGTTGTTTTCATTTTTTGCTTAATACAAACAGGCTTTAGTAAAAGTGTGTGGGAGATAATACACTACTGTGTATTTTCTTTTTTTAGAATAAACTGCTGGAAATAGAATTGTTGGACTGACAGACAGGTGCAGCTCTCCATGGTCTTTCCTGTTTGATGCAGCAGTATAAAGAGAATACCTTTCCTCATACAGGGAAGAAGACAAATTAGCTACTTTAATTTATATTATTCTCTTCATTAATGAAGTTGGCTCATTTTTATTTGCCCTAATATCTTTTACTAGTTTGTAGTCCATGGCATGTAAATTCCTGTTTGTCACGTCTCAGTTTCTTTCCCATTTTAATACAGGCTTTTGGAAATTGTATTCCCTGTCAGTTGTATTTAATTAAGCTTTGCCCTTTTCAAGACAGAACTGGAAGATTTTTTTTTTCTTTAGAGAATTTTATAGCAGCTGTTAAAACAAGTTTGTTAAAACTTGGCTGTCTGGGGCTGGAGCTCAGAGGTTAAGGATACTGACTGCTCCTCCAAAGGTCCTGAGTTCAATTCCCAGCAACCACATGGTGGCTCACAACCATCTGTAATGTGATCTGATGCCTTCTGACCTTCAGGTGTACATGCAGGCAGAGCACTGTATACATAATAATAAATAAATCTTTTTTAAAAAACTTGGCTCTCTGTTCTAAAAATAGTGCTGAGCACATGCAGGTATCTGCTTAGTTGCTAGTAATTATCTAAAGTTAGTGTAGTCCCTTTATTTTTCTCACTTGATGGTATGAAGCTATATCAGGTTTTCTTGTTATGATGTAGTATCTATGAAAATGTATATATATATATTTTCATGTACAAAAATGAAGGCAAAACTAATGTACTTAAATACATGTTAAACTCACCACTTACATTGTCTTTTACTTCAGTATTCCCAGGGAAACATCACCTTACTTGGCTAATCTCCTTTTGGGTTTGCTTCAGAGAAATCAAAAGGATAGAATGGACTTTGGTAAGTAATAGTGTCAAGCTTTGCATATCTTCTAATTTTATGTTTGCCGAAAAGCTTATATAGATTGCATAGAGATATCAGAAAAATAAGAGTCTATTTTGCTTTTGTTTCTGATTTTTGTTTTGTTTTGTTGAGGCAACGTCTCTCTGTGTATCCTTGGTTGTCCTGGAGCTCACTTTGTAGACCAGGCTGGCCTTGCTCTCACAGAGATCCACCTGCCTCTGCCTTCCAAGTGCTGGGATTAAAGGCATGCATCACCACTACTGGGCTTGTTTGTCTTTTTTCTTTCACTATTTTAGTAAACATTTATCAAGTGCTTATTATGTTCCAGGGATATGGGATAGAATAGTAAAAGAAAATATATGGCCAGGTGGTGATGGCACACGCCTTTAATCCCAGCACTCGGGAGGCAGAGGCAGGCGGATCGCTGTGAGTTTGAGGCCAGCCTGGTCTACAAAGAGAGTCCAGGACAGTCAAAGCTACACAAAGAAACCCTGTCTTGGAAAAAAAAATATATGTCCTCATATATTGTATAGTCTAGAGAAAGAAAAAGAGATTATGAATAAATTATAAAGTGTAATTGCCTGTTGTATCAGAAAATGCCAGGTACTGTGCAAAAATAGAAAAAAGGAGATAAGGAGTGGAGAACCAAAATTATAAATAAAGCAGTTCACTGTCATATGAACAAATAATCAAACTGAAATGTGTTTTGTGGGTATCTGTAGGGGGATAATTTTAGGCAGAGGGAAGATCAGTGGGGAGACTTCGAACTGAGAGGGCGAATGGAAGCTTGAGATCCAATCAAGAGGCAACTTGAAGGCAGAATGTGATGGAAAATCATTAGAAGGTTTTGAGCAGGGCAAAGTATCAATCTGGCTGTTTCTTTAGAACAGACTGTGTTGACAGGAAAGTCAAGAGCTGGGATTTAATTCATCTGGAAGTGGAGGGCAGCTTATGTTGGGGTAATAGCAGTGAAGAACGTGTGCAGTGGTTGGGGTTCTGGCCCTTTCCAGTGGTGGGTTTCAGTGTTTACTGATGGCTTGGTAAGAAGCCGACTTAAAGATTACTCTGGATTTTGGCCTGAGAATCTGAAAGGATGGCCTGTCAGTTACAGTAATAGGAAAGCTACAGATAGGCAGGCCTGTGGGACCAGAAGAGGAGCTCTGATTGGACAGCTAAGTGCTGATGTGGGAGAGCTCTTGAATGTTGGGAGAGAGCTAGGTTGAGGATAAATCTAGGCGATGTCAGCCAATGAGTGACATTTATTAATCATGGTACTTTCTAATTACCACTTAAACCTCTTTATTAATTTCTTTAAATTTATTAGTTATTTTCTTAATGGTTGCTATAGAGATTATGATGGGTATCCTATCACAGACTACTTCATATAAATGGTAATTGAATTCCATTAAATATAGAAAATTTGGTTTCTGTCATAATTCCGTTTTATCCTCTGTAATGTGCTGTAGTTGTCACACAGCACATCTATGTTATTTAAAAACAATGCAGCATATTAACTATTGTGTTATGTAGTCTTATATCTTTTATAAGGACTGAAAGAAGAAAAAACATCTATATAGTGTCTTAATAATAGTATATATTTACCATTTCTGATGTTCCTATGGATTGAAGTTACTACTCCATATCTCTTTTTTGCTCTGATATATTTCTCTCTCTCTCTTTGACTCTTTTGTGGTCTCACTGGTTAACTTACACAGTATTCAAATGTCTTTTAGTTGTGAACCTTAGCCTTTAGTGACTGAGACAATTCTCCAGCCCCAGGAAATGTCTTTGTTAAAGGTTGTATTCTTACATTTCTTTACAGAAGCGTTTTTCAGCCATCCTTTTCTTGAGCAAGTTCCAGTTAAAAAATGTAAGTCAACATTTAATAACTAATTTTTCCTTATTTATATTGATGTTCTGCCTGCATGTATGTCTGTGTAAGGGTGTCAGATCCCCTGGAACTAGAATTACAGACAGTTGTGAGCTGTGCTGGTGCTAGGAATTGAGCCTGGGTCTTCTGGAAGAGCAGTCAGTACTCTTAACCCCAACCCACATAAGTTGATTTTTTTTTTTGTTTATTTGTTTTTTGAAACACTGTTTTCTTTTTGTAGATCAGGCTGGCTTCAAACTCAAGAGATTTGCCTGCCTCTGCCTCCGAGTTTCAGATTACAGACGGTGCCATCACCTTCCAGCTATGTGTTCCCATTTTTACATATGTTTACTTACAGAGAGTATGTGAGCTAATAGAAAAAAATTAAAAATCTATAGTTGTGTTTGTTCAACAACAGTTTTTTCCCACATCCAGTAGGAACTGCTGCATTTTTATTTAAATTTTTTAGATTTATTTTTAGTGTGTATGTGTGTGTGTGTACATACACGTGCAGAGGATAGCTGTAGGAGTACTCTCTCCTTCTACTATGTGAGTCCTGGAGGTCAAATTCAGATTGTCAGGTGTGGTGGTAAGCACCTTTACCTATTAAGTCATCTCTCCAGCCTAACTACTGCATTTTTATTAACTTTTTAAAAGAGATTTATTTATTTATTGCCGGGCATGGTTGTGCATGCCTTTAATCCCAGCACTCAGGAGGCAGAGGCAGACAGATCACTGAGTTCAAGGCCAGCCTGGTCTACAAAGTGAGTCCAGGACAGCCAAGGCTACACAGAGAAACCCTGTCTCAAAAAACCAAAACAAACAAACAAACAAAAAAAAGATTTATCATATATATGCAATGTTTTGCCGGCATGCACACCAGAAGAGGGCACCAGATCTCATTGTAGGTGGTTGTGAGCCACCATGTGGTTGCTGGGAATTGAACTCAGGACCTTTGGAAGAGGAGACAGTGCTCTTAATCTCTGAGCCATCTTTCCAGCCCCTAACTTTTAATTTTTTAAGTTAAACTTTAAAAATTACTTATCTTTGCTATTTTTAAGTGTGTCTTTGTGTCTGTGTATGGATATATGCACATGAGGGCAGGTACCCAAGGAGTCCAAGAGAAGCGTTGGATCCCTCGGAACTGGAGTTCTAGGTGTTCGTGAGGCAGCTGATATATGAGCTGGGAACCAAACTAACCCTCTTAACTGCTCCTGCATTTCATCTATTTATTTAGTTTGTGTTTGTGTATGTGTGCGTGTGCACACATGTGGAAGCTAAAGGACAACTCGGGTCACTTCTACTCTGTGGGCTGCAGGAGTTGAACTTAGGTGGTCAAATTTGGGCTGCAAGTACCTTTATCTCCTGAGCTATCTGCTCAGTCATTTTTCTTTTTTTCCTTTTCTCCACACCCAACAAAGTTTCTCTCTAGCCCTAGATGTCCTAGAACTCACTCTGTAGCCCAGGCTGTCCTGGAACTCAGAGATTTGCCTGCCTCTGCTACGCCACAACCTGACTCTTTTCCTCTTTTTGTTTTTTCCCCTTTCCTTCCTTCCTTTCTTTTTTGGTTTTGTTTTTTGAGACAGGGTCTCTCTGTGTAGCCTTGGCTGTCCTAGACTCACTTTGTAGACCAGGCTGGCCTTGAACTCACAGTGATCCACCTGCCTCTGCCTCCCAAGTGGGGGATTTAAAGGCATATGCCACCACAACTGGCCTTTTTTTTTTTTAAGATTTATTTATTTATTTTATGTATGAGTGCTCTATCTGTGTGTACAGCTACATAGATGGCATCAGATCTCATAGATGGTTGTGAGCCACCATGTAGTTCTAAAAATTGAACTCAGGACCTTTGAAAAAACAGACAGTGCTCTTATCCTCTGAACCATCTTTCTACGTCTCTACCCCTGGCATCTATGAAAGCACTAATGAATAGGTAAATGCACATTTTTGGTGAAAACAAGGTTGTTGTTGTTTTGACAGCTTGTCCTATAGACAGATCTACAACCCAGTATAGAGAAATGCATTTCTGTGACTGTTTTCTTCCCCAGCTTGCCCAGTCCCTGTGCCTGTGTATGCTGGCCCTGTCCCTGGAAGCTCCTGTGGCAGCTCGCCATCATGTCGCTTTGCCTCTCCACCAGTAAGTTGGGTTTTATTAAAAATGATTTCAAAATAAGGGCTTTTGTCCCTTTAGTGGGTATTTACTATGCAGCTGAGGTTTAGGAGAAAGGGCATCAGAGTTGGGTCAGGTAGTTCTGCCTTTGGCCCTTTGCTTTCTTAGCTGTGTAATTGCAGTGAAAAATGCTGTCTCTAGACCCTTTTCTTCTGAGCAGTGATTATTACTACCACCTTCTTGTGCCATGTGGGAAGTTAGTAGTACATGCAAACAAAAAATGTTCATTAGAGGTGGGTAAGTGATAACTACGGAAGTACACTGTGAACATTCAAATTCCACAGGATTTGAGGAGCAGAGGAATAGCCATGGAGCTTGGTGCTGCTGGCTGCACTGTGATTACCAGCCCTGCCTCTCAAGCCCCTTTAGTCTCCTGAAGTTCAGCTAATTCCTTCATGGCTCTGTCTTCTCCAGTTTCAGTGCTGTTTCCTGCTCCTGAGGACCTCTGAGACTGTTCATGTCTTCTTCCCACTCTGTTCTCTGTTTTATCTAGCTCTTTTCTTTTTTTTCTTTTTTCCTAGCTCTTTTCTATATGTTAGCCTAACCCTTCCTCCAAATCCCTATTGCAGCCTTATGATCCTAAGACTTCACAGCTGAAGGCACCCTGGGGGCTCTTGTGTCTGCTTGTATTTTACATAGTATCCAAGTAGATAATAAGTTTTTGACTTCTGGCAGAAAGATAGGGGAGCTGCATGCTTGCATGAACACTCATGCACACACTTCAAAATAAAATAGGAAAAAAAGTCAATGCTAGAGAGTTGGCTCAGTGGATAAGAGCACTGTACAAGAGCTCTTGAAGATGACCAGGGTTCAATTCCCAGCACCCACATGGTAATACACAAACACTTGTAACTCCAGTTCTGGAAGGTCTTGCATCTTCTGGCCTTCATCATACATATAGACAGACAAATATTCATACACCTAAAATTTAAAAATAAATAAGTAAAAATTTAAAAGTTAAAAAAAGATTTCATGTATAACTCTGCAAATATAAACCAAATAGAAAAAGTGATGTATTCATAAGGCTTACATTACATTTCTGTGATCTTGTAATTTTTTTTTCAGTTTTAAAAATGTTTTATTAATTTATTCATATTATATCTCAATTGTTATCCCATCCCTTGTATCGTCCCATTCCTCCCTCCCTCCCGCTTTCCCCTTACTCCCCTCCCCTACGACTGTGACTGAGGGGGACCTCCTCCCCCTGTCTATGCTCATAGGGTATCAAGTCTCTTCTTGGTAGCCTGCTATCCTTCCTCTGAGTGCCACCAGGCCTCCCCATCCAGGGGACGTGGTCAAATATGGGGCACCAGCGTTCATGTGAAAGTCAGTCCCCACTCTCCACTCAACTGTGGAGAATGTCCTGTCCCTTGGCTAGATCAGGGCAGGGGTTCGAAGTTTACTGCATGTATTGTCCTTGGCTGGTGCCATAGGAACTTGTAAATTTATGATGAAAGTATGTGTGTTCTGTATTTGTCTGGAGTACTTGGGGTGAGAGAACCAAACACCAGACATATTAGTTATTCTTCTTGCTGCTGCGGTAAAATACCTGGAAGAAGCTTACGCACAGATGGGCTTATTTGCTGTTTAAAGGGGACGTAGTTCATCTTGACGAGAAGGATATGGTGGCAAGAACTGCCTAAGGCTGGGGCAACAGGAAAGAACCTGTTCACAGTTGTGTAGCTCGGAAGCAGAGACAGCCTTGAGCCAAGCTGTAACCTGTAAGACCACTCCTGTGGCCTACATTATCAGCGAGGCCCCATTTCCCAAAGGTTCCACAACCTCTCACAACAGCGCCATCAGCTAGTGCCCAAGTGTTGAAGCATTAGCCAGTGGGGGGCATTTTACATTCAAACCATAACATTCTGCCACAGGCTCATGGTCGGCTCTTAATGCAAAATGCACTCCACCCAACACTAAAAGTCCCCATAGTGTAAGGGTTCAAACACTGTTTCTAAAGTCTTTTAAGACTCAAGGCAGTTTAACTATGAGCTCCTGTGAAATGAAAGAAAAGTGTTTGATGCTTCTAACATATAATGGCCTGGGCGACCATTCCCTTTCAGGAAGGAGAAACATGAAGATACCAAGGGAAAGGACCCAAAGCAAGGCTGCAGCTGTCGGGACAAATGTCAAACCCTATAGCTCCATCTCTTCATCTAGAGTTTGCGGCATAATCTGGGCTTCATCAAAGTTTCACCTTAAAGGCCTCAGCCACAAAGCTCCATGCAGGAAATCTGGCCCTTCTGTGTATTGCCTGGGCCTTAGAAGCTTTCTTAAACTTTCCCAAAAATCTCTATTAACTACTTGCACTTACATGGTCATGCCTGAAAAGCCAGTACTATGTGGATCATGCCAATTTCAGCATGCACTGTCCCCCTTAGACCAGAGCTGTGGTGGCTCCTGAGTTCAGGTTCTAGCTGGGCCTGAGGAAATACTTTCCGAGGAGGCCCTACTGCAGCTGGAGGTCTAGGAGGCTCTCTTTGCCTTTGAGGACATTTCTCAAGCAGTTTTGAATTGTTACACCATGTAACTTTTCACAAGCAGGATCTTGTCCTCAAGTTGCCGGTCTTATTTTCTAAGTTCAGAATGTGTGAGGGGAAGAATTTGAGTAAGTGAAGATCGATGACTTCAGGAAGTACCGTTAAAAGTGAGGAGGGCTGGCTGCAGCCCAGTGTAGAGCACTTGGCATGCATGCATCAGGTCCTCAGCTCTATCCCTACCCCTGCAAAAACAAAATTAAAAGTGAAGAAGTAGTAAAAAATAAAATTTAAAAAAACAAACAAAAAAGCCCCCAAAGCTGGACATAGTGGCATACACTTTTAGTCACAGCATTTGGGAGGCAAAAGCAAGTGGATCTCTGTGAGTTCAAGGCCAGCCTGGTTTACTTAGTGAATTCCAGGATAGCCAGGGCTACATAGTAAGACCCTGTGTAGAAAGAGTGAAAATCTCAGGACCTGATGTGTACCATGAGCAGGAGGGAAGTAGACTACAGAGCAGGCTAGACTGGTAAGCTGAGGATGCAAGAGAAGCGTCATTCACACAAGATAAGAAAGGAGGGCAGGGTGCCTGTGGATGCAGGGTGCCTGTGGATGCAGGATGCCTGTGGATGCAGGTGCCTGTGGATGCAGGGTGCCTGTGGATGCAGGGTACCTGTGGATGCAGGTGCCTGTGGATGCAGGGTGCCTGTGGATGCAGGGTGCCTGTGGATGCAGGGTGTCTGTGGATGCAGGGTGCCTGTGGATGCAGGGTGCCTGTGGATGCAGGTGCCTGTGGATGCAGGGTGCCTGTGGATGCAGGGTGCCTGTGGATGCAGGTGCTTTTGAATAGCAGGGAAAGACAGTAGAATGCTTTCGTCTAAGTCACTGGCAAGAAATTACAGAGTAAGGCATTGGATCACATCTCAATTTCACTAACTTTCAGTTGTATGAGATTAGGAAATTACATAACCCTCTGATCTAGTTGTGTAATGGAATTCAAAATTCAGCTAGAATTAGACTTGAACAGAGTAGTTAATGGCTGTAATGTTATTCCTTCATCTTCCTTTCACTTTATTACCTATAGAGTGTTCAAAGGGGTGGCAGAGGAGTTTTTCATTAGTATGTGAGACATACAAAAAGAAGACGTGGGACTACGGAGATTTACCACAGGTTGCAGCAAGAGACCTTGTTTAAAAAAAAAAAAATCAAGGTGAGAGAGCTAGAGAGTGAGAGTTAAGAGCACACAGAGCTTTTGCAGAGGATCTGAATTAGATTGCCAGTATCCCTGTCTGGCAGCTTACAACTGCCTGTGACTTTAACTCCAGTGGATTTGACACCCTCTTCTGGCCCTCTGCAGGTACACACATGCACACAGTATGCACACATACACATAAATCAAAATAAATACATTTTTAAAGAGCAAGATCAGGGCCACTGGCACATGCCTTTAATCCCAGCACTCAGGAGGCAGAGGCAGGTGGATCTCTATAAGTTCCAGGCCAGCCTGTTTTACATGGTTATTTCCAGGACAGCTGATGAATGGTGTAGCTTTTTGTCTTTTGTCTTTTTTTTTTTTTTTTTAACTACTTCGTGGGTTCTTCTAACTGCTTCCTAACAGTATCTTCTCTGCTCAGCTCAGCTTCTGGCCCAACTATTCTCTTTTCACTCTGCTCAATCTCTCTTCTATATCAGCTGCCTTCTCTTCTCTCACCCTACTTTATTTCCTTTCTCCCTGCATTTTACTCTCAGCCTCTGCTGGCTTTTTTTTTTATTATTATTTTATTTTCATTTTAATTTATGTGCATTGGTGTGAGGGTGTCACATCTTGGAGTTACAGACAGTTGAACCTGGGTCCTTGAGAAGGGCAGGCACTGCTTTTAACCACTGAGCCATCTCTCCAGCCCCCTCTGCTGGTTTTTTATATCCTTTCCTGTTCTCAGAAATCCTGGAGGCAACTGACACTGATGGTCATAGGGCCAAGCAGTTCTAACAGCTAAGAATTCCCAAAGGGCCAGTTGACTAGCAACTGGAGATCCTTTAAAGGGTCAGGCACACAAGATAAATAACACATTTCCTGCCATTTGTTTTAGCTACTAATTATGCAGTTTTGAAGCTGCCCTGGATGTTCCCTGTAGCTATGCTGATGTTGTGAGTTCTGTTTCTCCATTCTTTCCAGGGTCTTCCAGGGTTCTCAGGTGTCTGATGTGATCTTCCTGTTGCTCTCTCAGGAACACATCCACAACTGAGATAAGACTCTAACAGCGATGCTTCTCTTTGCTGTAACTTGGGTACCGCTTCCTGAACCTTTTATACTCCTGGACTGTATCTTCTAGCACCTTGTGTTGTGGAGTTCCTCATTGAAGTCTCTTCATCTCTGCTTACGGACTGTGAACCTTTGACCCCCGAACCCCGACTTGGGCATTCAGGATATGGTATTCAGCATAATCTGTCTTAAAGTCCTGCTCAGAGGCCTGCTGTTATGCATTGGGGATGGCTGTGTAATGCAGGAGACAGAAGGCCTCTCATAGGCCGGTCAGTTATAGGTGAGGAATGTTTCTTGTCCAGGCATTTCTGGCTGGCAGGGGAATGCAGTGGTTGGTCTAGCTCTTTTCTTTGCTCTTTTCGGGTCGGTGGTCAAGGTTTTCAGATGATCTCTCTTGTTCAGCTCTGAGCTTTACTGGTTTTGGTGGTATTCACAGCTTTTTGTTTCCTGTGGAAATGTAAACAAAGCTATATCCCTAACACAAAGCATTCGCCGACTTCCATTCTAACGTTAGTATGTTCTCATAGTATATAGTCTACTTTAACTCCACAGTTCTTTCTGTAACCCAGTGTCTCTCAGCTGCTGTTGTTCCTTTCTCGTTAATGTTCAGAGCACTGGAGAGTTTCTCTGAGAGTTCTAACTTTTCTCGCTTGGTAACTTCCAGCTTCTCCATTAGTTCTGTTGTATATTTTTCAATGACCTCCCTGACTTCCATTGGCTCAGATAGGAAAGTTCTGTCATCAGCAAAGCCAGAATTCTTACCCTTCTGCATCACTGACTTCTTTGAAAATGGAGCTCTTAGGTCAGAGCTTTAAGTTTACTTTCCTATTCCAACGCTGTTTAGTTTTGGCCGTCTTCTAAGTTGTCTTTTGCCTTGAGAAGGCAAGCACATGCCTGTCTTGGCTCTTGATAGGTAGCTTCACGTTTCTCTCTCTTTCTTTTTTCTTTTTTCTTTTTTCTTTTTTGGTTTTTCGAGACAGAGTCTCTCTGTGTAGCCTTGGTTGTCCTGGACTCACTTTTGTAGACCAGGCTGGCCTCAAACTCACAGCGATCCTCCTGCCTCTGCCTCCCAATGCTGGGATTAAAGGTGTGAGCCACCATGCCCAGCTCAAAATTTCTTTTCAGCAAACAAAAATGCCCTCTTTTGCTTTTCAATCTCTTCATTTGGATGAATACATTGCTGTCTGAGGCTCTCCTTTTCCTTTGTAAGTATATTTATTTCTTTCTGCCACCTACAGTCTTCTGATTTGCATATGCTTGTATTTGTGGCAATTAATCTTTCTTCTTGGTACAAATGAGTGTAAAATAATTTTTTTTTCTCAAGATAGGGTTTGTCTGTGTAGTCCTGGCTGTTCTGGACTCCCTATGTAGACCAGGCTGGCCTTGAGCTCACAAAGATCTCCCTGTCTCTGCCTCTCAGAGTGCTGGGGTTACAGGATATGCCACCATATAGGCAAGTGTAAATTTTAAACATTTTCTCATCTTGAAGAATGCTATATTCTTTGTTTCAAGTTGAAAAAGAGATCATCCTCTTTTTCCTTCAGTATTTTCTCCAATAGTTAAGTTTTAAGTTGCAACTCCTGAACTTGCTGTTCAAGGTTCCTTTTCCTTTTCTTCTTATCTGAGAATTTCAATTTCTTTTTGAAGTTCATTGATTTGAAGAGTCATTTCTTCTGATTTTGAATTAACAAGTTAGTCCTGAAAATCTCTTAGCTTTGAAATTTCCAAAGTTAACTGATTGTGCTGCATTCACGAGCGTCAGTTTCACAGTGCATGGGTTCCGTCTTCCTACTCACTTCATCGTGAAGGCCGTCTATCTGCTGCTTGTAGTGAGTGCCCAGATTATCTTTACGTTTTTTTCATATTTATTCAATGTCCAGCTTCTAAATCTTCTTTTAGTTCGGAAAGTTCTTCCTCATGACTGAAGAGGAGCTGTGTTCTCAGCCTCTCCAACTAGGCTTCCAGGGATTCCACCATTCTGTCTAGTACAGCATTTTTTTCCTTCTCTTTTTCTAGCATTTCAAGTTTTATCTTGTAACTTGTAACCTCATCTTTTGAGACAGGGTTTCTCTGTGCAACCTTGGCTGTCCTGGACTCACTTTGTAGACCAGGCTGGCCTCGAACTTTGCAGTTTGCATATTGAAGTTCTCCTTTTCTTGATAGTCTTGGTCTTGTCCTTCCAGCTGTTGCTGCTGAGTCAGGGTCTGTTGTTTGGCTGCAGAAAATCTGCAGCAGTGCTACTGTCAGTGCTGTAAGTGCTAGAATTAAATCTGTGATTTATAAGTTTGTTCTGTCAGCTGTAAACATTCTCTCACTGTCTCATCCTTTTGTTGTTTGCTGAAAGCTAGCACTGAGCTGAGTTATAATGCCGTCCCTTTCTTTCATAGAACTTCACATTCCTGTAGCTGCTCCACCCTTCGGTACTCAAGGTCGTCCTCATTTCTTCCAGTTCTTGAGTTAGTTCTTCAACATCATGTTGTTTCTCAGTCAACTCATTTTCCATCATCTCAAGACCCGTCTGACTGGACTGAGCTCTTTGTTCAAAATAAGAGTCGTCAGTGCCAAATTCTTCTTCCCTTAAAAAATATATAGGCAGCCGGGTGTGGTGGTGCACATCTTTAATCCCAGCACTCAGAGGCAGAGGCAGGCAGATCGCCTGGTCTACAAATCGAGTCTAGGACAGCCAAGGCTACACAGAGAAACCCTGCCTCAAAAAACAAAAAAGAAAGAAAGAAATGTATAGGCTGAGCTACAGTCATCTACTGTGGTAGAAATTTCACTTTGAGGTTCAACACAGAAGACTTGACCATACTTACCCACTGGGAGAGCTCTCTCTCTGATGAAATCAGGATTCTGTGCTGATTCCACCACGGAGAAAAACCGTATGGATATCTCTTCACCCTATTGACCAATATTTAAGCTGTATACATCTTATTTACAGCTTGAGGGTTTTTTTCTTCTGCTGCTCCTTGAGATTCTGCTCATCATATTGAGCTTTTCTTTGTTGAAACCAAGCAAATTTCGTCTTGCTAGCTTTCAGCTTCCTTGTCCTTCTTGGCATCTGCGGGGCAGGTGTTGGAGAAGAAAGATGTGTTCAGACAGAGGCGGATAGAGCCCTCCATTACTTGGGACACACTTAAGCATTCACCAGCAACTTGCACAGGGCAGAATGGGGCTCCTCCATCACCGAGGCCCTCTTCATCTCTATATAAACACACAGCTGTAAGTTCAAGGCTAGTCTGGCTTACATAGTTAGTTCAGAATGGCTGTGACTGGCTCTTGGGGAGCAGCGTCAGAGGCCAATCTTTGGTCTCTTGATACACATGCTCTTGTGCACACACTTTCAACATATTCCCAAGTGTGCATGCACACTCATACACTTACAAACAGATGTGGTAAAGTGCTTTTGAGATTTATTTCACTTCAAGTGATATTTAAAGTCTCAGCAGAAGTGAATTGGGGATTTAAAGCTTGGGTTTAAAGAGCATGATGTAGGTTTTTTTGTATATTTGTTTTTTCCTTTTCTGAAATACCAAGATTAAACAAGATCATAGAGACTTAATAAAAGTTATAAAATTGAGTGTTTTAGAACCTCATATAGTCAGGGCATTTCAGTAGAGTTATCACCAGAGTCTTTGAGCTTGACAGCTACCAAAAGAAACAGCAGTTTATGCCTAAATTGTCATTTAAATGTAATTTATACTTGTCTTCCTTTCTTGTCCTATCTTCCACAGACAATCCACCTCCTCCTTTTAAAAAACAAATTAAAGGAATACACTCATGCTTATAAGGTTGTCTAAATCTTTCTGTGAGCATAAGCTTGTAGTCTAACAGACATTACCTATATTTATATGTCTGTTCTTTTACATAATCTGGTCTTTTGCTTTTCTGTGTACAATGTTTTCTTTAGTATGTTTAGAACTTTTTATATGTGTTATGGAATTAAAGTCACTAGACAGCCGGGCGTGGTGGTGCACGCCTATAATCCCAGCACTCGGGAGGCAGAGGCAGGAGGATCGCTGTGAGTTCAAGGCCAGCCTGGTCTAAAAAGCGAGTCCAGGACAGCCAAGGCTACACAGAGAAACCCTGTCTCGAAAAACCAAAAAAATAAAAAATAAAAAAAATAATAAAGTCACTAGACATATTATATTTAGTCATTAAGTAAATAATTACTTAGTGCTGCTTTGCAAGGCCATGAGCTGGGACTAGGGATGTTTAAATGATTACAAAATCACTTTTTCCAAAGTTTCAGGCAAGTTAGATGTGTACATGTGATAAATGCTAAATTTTTAAGAGTCATTTTGGAAACATTTCAGAAGTCTTTTTGCAAACATTTTAAACTTTTCTAAAAGAAAAATTTTCGAAAGAGGTGTGTGTGTGTGTGTGTGTGTGTGTGTGTGTGTGTGTGTGTGATTTGCATTTGACTATTAGGACAGTTTTAATTTTATATTGTTAATTTTAGTCCCTTCCAGATATGCAGCATATTCAGGAAGAAAACTTATCCTCCCCACCGTTGGGTCCTCCTAACTATCTACAGGTGTCCAAAGATTCTGCCAGTAACAGTAGCAAGAACTCTTCTTGTGACACGGATGATTTTGTTTTGGTTCCACACAACATCGCTTCAGACCATTCATGTGAGAATCTTTTCTACTTGTACACATTATATTTTTTAATTTACTAAATTTAAACCTCTATGTTAGAACTCGTGTAGGGCACCTTACGAATGGGTATTTATTTAGTTGTTATAAATCTCAGAATTATAACTTACTTTTCTAAAATATGCTTAGTGATTTTCTATACTGTAGTATTTTTAAATTCTAAAGGTAATGAAAATGTTTTTTTTTTTAAATCTCAAATTATATTTACATCCAAACAGAAAAAAATAGAGAAAAACAAAACAAAACAGCAGAATGAGCAAGTATCTTTAAAGAAATGATGTAAAGGAAACACTCATTTGAGAGAAAAAAATCTAAAAGTCAGAGGAGTTTGTTGTTGTTGTTGTTGTTGTTTGTTTTGTTTTGCTTTTTGGCCTGAGAGAGGATTCTCCCATGCTGACATCAGACTTGAAATCTCCCTTGTCAGCCTCTTGAGTCCTGGTTTATACTTAGCTTTAGATCTATAGGACGTAAATTCAGGAGAGAATCCAGGTTAAGCAAACTAGCCAGGGCTATGTAGAATGGTGAAGAGTACCAGAAAACCCATAGAAAAGGGAGTTAGGCAGAACTGTTGACAGGCACACAGCCTGGATGTGTTTGTGAAGGATTAAGGTCAGGGGAACTAGAGATTTGGCGCTGCCTGTGATGGAGAGGCCTGCATGAGGTCTGCTTAGCTGCTTAGCTCCTCGGTGTGGCTGCCAGGCGCTGGGCTTGCACTTGCATTTGCATAGTTCCCAGCCTGAACAACTGGAAAAGGAAAACATGAGACACAACAAGTGTCTGTGTGCAGTTTAGTATCAGGGCTGTAAAAACTAGGAGTTACCTTTAAATATCATCCTGTAGTGCAATGGTTTTATTTCTTTACTAGAAGTAATTAAAACTTTTTTGTTTGTTTGTTTTTGTTTTTTGAGACAGGGTTTCTCTGTAGCCTTGACTATCCTGGACTTGTTTTGTAGACCAGGCTGGCCTCAAACTCACAACAGTGCGCCTGCCTCTGCCTCCCCAAGTGCTGGGATTAAAGGCGTGTGCCAGCACCGCCCAGCTGTAATTAAAACTTTTAAAGTTCGGGCTGGAGAGATGTCTTAGAGGTTATGTGCACTGACTGCTTTTCTGGAGTTCCTGAGTTCAATTCCCAGCAATCACATGGTGGCTTACAATCATCTGTAATGTGATCTGATGCCCTCTTCTGGCCTGCAGATGTACATGCAGGCAGATACTGTATACATAATAATAAGTAAATCTTTTAAAAAACTTTTAAATTTACGAAATATTACAAACATTTTTACTTCAGAAACTCAAGTCACACACCATGTCATGCTGCTTCTGCATGTGTCAGTATTTTGCTGTCCTTATTTAAACTATTTTACTAAAGATAGGAAAATGTAAGTACATGTCAAGTCCCTTGGCGCTTCTCAGTCTTCTGAATATATATCCTTCCTATAAATATTTTGATCCTTCAGACTGTACTTGGATCCAAATAAAACATATTTCTGTCTTTTCTCTGTTGGAGTAAATGTTGTACAGTCTTTTGATGGGTTTTTTAGTTCCTTCTTTTTTATGTGCACCTGGATGCACGTCTAGTCATACAACTAGTCCTTTTTTGGTTTTGTT
This sequence comes from Acomys percivali, assembly GCA_907169655.1. Lineage (NCBI taxonomy): Eukaryota > Metazoa > Chordata > Mammalia > Rodentia > Muridae > Acomys > Acomys percivali. Next base: position 91,172,349 of record OU015755.1, on the reverse strand, counting down.
TTGTTCTGTTGTTGCTGCTGTTTGATTGTGGTGGCTGTCATGAACTCACTCTGTAGGCTGGCCTGGAGCTCACAGAGATCCACCTGCCTCTGCCTCCCCAGTGCTGAGAGTAAAGGTGTGTGCCACTGCCACTTGATTATGACTAGCTTTTTTTTTTTTTATATTTAACTTCACCTGCAATTAATTTGTAGATTAAATAAATGGAAGTATCTCTTTATTATATTATTTATTTAATGGTTGTGAGCTATATGAATACTGGGAATAGAATCTGGGCCCTCTGAAAGAAAGGGAGGGAGGAAGGAAAGAAAGAGTGAATCTGACAAAGTTTCAAACTGATCTTTCACAAAATCAGTAGTATTAAATTATAGAAAGATAACAGCTAAATTTCTCAAGTAATCCAGTTTCAATTGGTGTCATAATTAGGCTCCCTTTACCTTAATCTTTACGTAGAAAGAGAGTTATAGGCAGTAATAGGGTTTCTCTGTGTAGTCCTAGCTATCCTGGAACTAGGCTTTGTAGACCAGCTGACCTCAGCTCAATTCCCTGCCTGCCTCTACCTCTCCAGTGCTGGGATTACAGGCATGCGCCACCGCACCTGGCTTAGCTGTATACTCTTACCTTTGATTCTTTGTGGCATTTTATAGTACAGTTTAACTCTGTCTTGGTATAAATATGCAGTCTTAAGCTTTCATTGCTAATGGTTCTTGCTATCTATAGTAAATTGGAGAGAAGACTGCTTCTACTGATCTTTCCTCTATATATTTTAAAATAAATTCTATAGCTATATTTAAGGTATAGAATATTTTGTATAGTTGGTATGCCTAATAAAATGGCTACCATAGTGAAACATAGCCATCTTCTCACAGTGACATCTCTTTCACCATAACATAAAAAGTTATAATCTGATCATTTATCAAAAGTTCTAAGTATATTTTGCTATTATTTACTGTGTTCTAACATTTTTTGTTTGTTTGTTTTTAGATTTATTTATTATGTATACAATGTTCTGCCTGCATGTACACCTGCAGGCCAGAGGAGGGCCTCAGATCACATTATAGATGGTTGTGAGCCAACATGTGGTTGCTGGGAATTGAACTCAGGACCTCTGGAAGAGCAGTCAGTGCTCCTAACCTCTGAGCCATCTCTCCAGCCCAAAAAAACAAAGTAAAGTTTTTTTAGATTTTATTTTTAATTATTTGTATATGTTGGTGGGAGAAGGCTGTGTACATGATTGTATTGCCTGAGGAGGCCTGACCAGAATATTGGATCCCCTGGATCTGGCCATTGTTAGCCACCTGATCAGTGGATGTGGGAACCAAGCTTGGGTCTGTGGAGGAATTTTAATTTAGAACATAGCTGCTCTCACAAGAGGTCACATCCAAAGACCTTCTAGGTCTGTGTGATCCAGCTGGAATACAAACATGCTTTTAACCCAGGACACAGACGCAAGCAGAATTGAGTTCAAGGTCAGCCTGGTATAGAGCAAATTTTAGATAAAGAAAGCTTAGGTCCAGGCATGGTGGAACATGCCTTTTTAATTTTTTTTATTTTATTTATTGTGTTTATTGTATATGAGTGTTTTATCTGCAGAAGGGGGCATCAGATAACATTATAGATGGTTGTGAGCCACCATGTGGTTGCTGGGAATTGAACTCAGGACCTCTGGAAGAGCAGGTGGTGCCCTTAACCACTGAGCCATCTCTCCAGCCCTTTAATTTTTTTTTTTTTTTAATGTGCATTGGTATTTTACACAAATGTATGTCTATGTGAGTCCCCAGGAACTGGAGTTACAGACAGTTGTTAGCGGCATGTGGGTGTTGGGAATTGAAGGGGTCCTCTGGAAGAGCAGCCAGTGCTCTTAACCTCTAAGCCATATCTCCAGCCCCTGGAATGTGCCTTTAATTCCAAACAATGAAGGTAAAGTTAGTTTGTCGAAGGAAGCACCCATGTTTGAAAGTGATGTGTAATTGAGTGGCAGAAAAAGAAAATGACCAATCAAAGAAGATTTGACAAAACTGATATACCCAACTCCGGAGAAGAGAGAGGAAAGGGAAGCTACTTATGGGGCAATGCAGTGGGTGGGAGGGGGGTGTTGAGAGAGAGAGGAGGCAGTTTTTACCTGGATAGTAATAGAGACAGGTTGCAGAGAGAGAACTCAGGTGACGACCGAAGAAGCCAGAGAAGGAGCCAGGAGATTAGAGCAGATGCTGGAATTAGTTTGAGGCCAAGCAGAGCAATTTAGAGGCCAGCAGAGAAACCAGACTGAGTAAATCAGCTGAAAGAGGCTTTTGAGTCAAAACAGCTGAGTTGAGCCACCCAGCCCAGGACTCAGTAAGAACAAGAGTCAGCATATTCATCAGTAAGTCTCAAAGGCTAAAAGCATTCTAGGCCCAGGTTAGATTGTGTAGAGGTTAGCAGACAGAGGAAGTAAGCCTTTGTCCCAGACAACAATTAGAGCAGGCAACTAACTGTTCCTTTTACATGGGTCCTCTTGAAGAGCAGTAGATGTTTTTAAAAAGATGTATTTATTTATGTATACAGTATCTTGCCTACATGTACACTAGCACGCCAGAAGAAAGCACCAGATATCTTTATAGATGGTTGTGAGCTACCATGTGGTTGCTGGGAATTGAACTCAGGACCTTTGGAAGAGCAGCCAAAACTCTTAAACTCTGAGCCATCTCTCCAGCCCGATTTTTTTTTTAAAGATTTACTTATTTAAAGTATATGAGTGTTCTTGCCGGGCGTGGTGGCACACAGCTTTAATCCCAGCACTCGGGAGGCAGAAGGCTGGTGGATTGATGTGAGTTCGAGGCCAGCCTGGTCTACAAAGTGAGTCCAGGACAGCCAAGACTACACAGACCCAGTCACGAAAAACCAAAAAACAAAACAAAGTATATGAGTACTCTATCCGCATGTACACTTGCAAGTCAGAGGAGTGCATCAGATTCCATTATAGATGGTTACGAGCTACCATGTGGTTACTGGGAATTGAACTCTGGACCTTTGGAAGAGTAGCCAGTGCTCTTAACCACTGGGCCATCTCTCCAGCCTCAAGTGTACATTCCTGCCTCTCCGTGCAATTTCTTTATTTCCATGCTGGATCTATTTGTGTCTTTAAAGTAGGCTCAAGTCTTACTCCACTACTCTTTGTCCATTGCCTTCATTTAGTTTCCCTTGTCCGCCTTACCACTACCTGACATTGTTATATTAGGTTCTTTCACTTTTAGGATTTATGTTCATGAGAGCTGGACATGAGATGCACCCCCAAAAAATGCAGTACTCGCTTTCCTCTCAGGAACTTTCCCATATATATATATATTCCGTGTGTGTGTTATTGGGTATATATTAGACAAGGAGAATGTGGGGAGAAGGAAAGGGGGAGGGGTATGAGAGAGACAGATAGACAGACAGACAGACAGACAGACAGAGAAAGAGAGAGACAGAGTGGGGGGTATAGTCTTGGCTCTCCTGGAACTTACTCTATAGATCAGGCTGGCCTCAAACTCACAAAGATCCACCTGCCTCTGCTTCCCGAGTGCTGGGATTAGAGGCGTTCACCACCCACACCTGACTGGTTATTTTTAAAAATATATTATTTAGTCAATTGTTATTTAAGATCACATAGACTGACATAGGATATTGTGATGGAGTGAATATAACAGTGACAGACCCCTGAGTTCTGAACTGTGTAGAATTACTATATACAAGACAGAAGAGATGAAGATGGTGTGTGGTATCTGCTACTATATTCAAAAGAACAATGTCTTATTCAACAAGCTATTCAAAAGCCGACAGGTGTTATACAAGAGAATGAATTCACCAACATTCTGTGGAACTACACTTTGTTTTATAACCAGCTCTGATATAATGTGATGTATATATCTTGTGCAAAGTTGTGTGGTAAAAGTCACTAAGTCATTGAAGGAATCTGCCCCAAAAGCCAACACTGCAAATGCAAGCTCAGCCCACTGTAGTACACCTGAAGTCCCAGGTGCAGGCGGAAGGAAAGTCAGGGCCGGTCATGATTTGAGAGGGATCCTTGAGTCTGTGACTTTCAACTTTCTGGGCAACATAATGAAACACACCTCAGCAACAAACAAGAATCACACACATAACATACAAAATTAACATGCGCACACACACACACACACACACACACACACACACACACAGAGAGAGAGAGAGAGACTAGGAAAGGAAAAGGAAATCACAGAGCACTTGGACAAAATGATATTGGAAAAGTAGTTCTCAACACTTGTCAATGATCTATGGAAAGCAACCTGATGAAAACAATAGCATGATTTTTATACATGGTAAATAGTGGAGGATAAATAAGCATAGCAGCACATCTAGAACATTAACTCAAAAACAGATATGGGCTTCTGTGCCCAGCCACTGCCTACAGACACCCGACTAGAGGGTCTTTCCCAGCCTGCAGTTCAGATTCAGCCAAGAGAAATTAGTTCTTTTTTTTTTTTTTTTTTGTTTTTTTTGTTTTTTTGAGACAGGGTTTCTCAGTGTAGCCTTGGCTGTCCTGGACTCTCTTTGTAGACCAGGCTGGCCTGGAACTCACAGCGTTCCGCCTGCCTCTGCCTCCCGAGTGCTGGAGTTATAGGCGTGCGCCACCACGCCCGGCTGAGAAATTAGCTTACAACTTGGAGAGGTGGATTTATCTAAAGAGAGGAGAAAGGTGAGATCAGAAAGCTGGGCATGGTGGCACACTTACTAATCCTAGCACTTGGGAGGCACATCTACAGAAGGATCTGTGGAGATGAAGACCCTATTTACAAACAAACAAAGCTGTAGGTTTCCTTAGGAAGGGAATGGGTGGGTGAAGTGCTGCAGCCTCTTACAGGATTTGATTTGTGAATCCTGACACTGAATTTAAAATTAAAAAAAAAAGCCAACCTTTTTTCTTGTTGTGTGGCTCAGCCCTAGCACACACCTTTTATGCAGGAGCTTTATGTAGACAGTGTTAAATGAAATTAACCCAGGTCAAGAAGCAGAAAAACGACTGGTTGACAGGGGGTGGACATAAGGAAACAAAGGAAGGAGGGGCGTTGAGTTGAAGGACGTTTAAGACAGCCTGAAGAAGGAGAAGGAGCTTTTTCCTTCTGGGATGTGAGCTGAGTAGGAAGGTCACCCAGGTGCTTTCTCCAAGCCAGCAAGTTTTCACCCTTCCATCTGGCTGCTGAGTCTTCATTGGTAAAATCAAATGATTGGGGTTTTGCTTTTTTTTTTTTTTTTTTTTTAACAAGCTGTATTTCTAGCTAGGTGTAGTTTTCTGTGTTTACTTGTTTCTCACGGTAGAAATTTAAGCATTAAGAATTAGCCAAGTAGCCGGGCGGTGGTGGCGCACGCCTATAATCCAAGCACTCAGGAGGCAGAGGCAGGTGGATCGCTGTGAGTTCGAGGCCAGCCTGGTCTACAGTGTGAGTCCAGGACAGCCAAGGCTACACAGAGAGACCCTGTGAAAAAACAAAAAAAAAAAAGAAAAAGAAAAGAAAAAAAAGAATTAGCCAAGCATGGTGGCACACATCTTTAATTCAAGTACTTGGGAGGCAGAAGCAGGCAGATACTTATGAGCCTGGGGCAAGACTGGTTTACATAGAGTTTTCCAGGACAATCAGATGTAGAGACCATGTATCAAGAAACTAAAACAGCAGAGGCCAGCCTGGTTCAAAGGTAGTCTAGGATAGCCAAAGCTGTACAGAGAAACCCTGTCTGGGGGTGAGGGAGGGGAAGAAACTAAAACAAACAACTCCCCCTTCAACACTCCCCCAAGTGGGGGATAAATTCTTTTTGTATTCAAATTATTTCTACACTCGGGAGGCAGAGGCAGGCGGATCGCTGTGAGTTTGAGGCCAGCCTGGTCTACAGTGTGAGTCCAGGACAGCCAAGGCTACACAGAGAGACCCTGTCTCGAAAAACCAAAACCAAAACCAAAACAAAACAAAACAAAAAATCAAATTATTTCTAACTCATCATGTTGGAAAGAGATTTTTATTCTTTAAAACATGATTATTTGCTTCTCCTCAGATGATATGCCGATGGGGACCGCTGCCAAACGTGCTTCAAATGAATTCCTCATGTGTGGAGGGTATGTCTGTTCATTTCACCAGAAGAATTTTCATATTGGGGCTGGGGAGGTGTTCGGCTGTAGAATGCCTTTATAGCATGCACAGAGCTGTCGGTTCCACCGCAGGGCCACGTACATAAATGAGTACTCTGGCACACCATTGTAATCTCAGCACTTAGAAGATGGAGGCAGGATGAGCAGAAGTTCAAGTTTAATTTAAATAAGATTTTTGCTTCTTTGTTATTTTTGTGACTATTACTTTTGTTCTTGATTTAATTTTTGTTTCACATTTTTTGTTTTGTTTTGTTTTGTTTTTGTTTTTGTTTTTCAAGACAAGATTTCTCTGTGTAGCCTTGGCTGTCCTGGACTCACTTTGTAGACTAGGCTGGCCTCGAACTCACAGCAATCCACCTGCCTCTGCCCCCCAAGTGCTGGGATTAAAGGCGTGCGCCACCACTGCCTGGCTTTGTTTCACAATTTATACATGCATGCATTCATGTGTATAACATGCATACATATTACTTTGGGCTTTGGTTTGTTGTTCATTTGTTTTGAGTCCCGAGAATGTCAGGAATGCTACATAAACACTTTTTTTTATTTTTTATTTTTTTTGGTGTTTGAGACAGGGTTTTTCTGTGTAGCCTTGGTTGGTCTGGACACTCTTTGTAGACCGATCTGGCCTGGCGCTCACAGAGATCTGCCTACCTCGCCTCCAAGTGCCACCACACCTAGCTTATATAAACACTGTTACTGGCCTGTATGCCCAGCCAGTTCCATTTTTCTTTTTTTTTTTTCATTTTGAGATAGCATTTTGATAAGTTACCTAGGCTGGCCGTGAACTCCTGGAAGCCTAAGCTGACTTTGAACTTGTAGTTCTCCTGTTTTAGTTTCTTGAGCAGGCTTGTATTACCAGGAAAAGGCTATAATTAATTTTTTAAAAGAACAATAATACTTTTACGTGTTTATATATGTATTTGCAGTACTAGAGATTAAATCTAGAGCCTTGTACATGCTAAGCCAGTTCTATACCACTGGGCTGTATTCCCAGCTTGTGTTTTGGTTTTCATTTTTAAGTTACCCAGGCTAGCTTTGAACTCAGTCCATAGCCCAGGCAGATCTTGAACTGAAAATCTTGACTCATCTTCCTAAGTACCTAGGATTGTAGGCCTGTGTCACTAAACCCATTCAAACAAATTTTAATTATGATAACAAATGCATAAGATTTATCCTCTTTAAAAAAAAAAAGATTTATCCTCTTAACTGCTTTGAAGCTTAGAGTTGGTAGTTTAAATATATTCTCATTGTTATGTAGCCTGATTAGCCCTGGCACTCAGCAGAGTGACAGATGTTGCCGCCCGATTCCCCCACTTCCTGGGGGTATATACTTATTTACATATTTTGTACCCATTGACATTGGATTTAGAAATTTCGTGCTTTTGCCAACTAGATTCTGCATAAAACAATTAAAATTGATTTATAAATCCAGTTTAGTAGTACAGAATTGTATATTTGTCTACATATTTACCTATACCTTATGGACTTTACCCTCTTTTTTTATTTTTTTGAGATAGGGTCTCTATGTAGCTCTGGATACCCCGGAGCTTGGTATGTAGATGAGACTGGACTTAAACTCACATAGATCCTCCTGCCTCTGCCTCTCAAGTGCTGGTGTTAAAGGTGTGTGCTAGCATACCAGCCTACCTTTATACGTTTTCATGGCTTTCTATTACTATCTAGTGTCTTTTCAGCTTATAAGCCAGTCTTACTAACTGATCTCCAAAGGTTATTCTGTCCTTCAATTGCAACTTAAAATATTTCCCTTTAGCATAGAAAGGATTGATAGGCAATAAATCCTCTCTTTTAAAAAAATCAGGAACAGTCTTTCCTAGACATTTAATTTTTAAAAATTTACTTATTTGTGTGTGTATGTGCATTCTTCAATAATGAAAAGTGTATAAGCAAAATTTGAATGTATGCCAAAAATATAGAAAGCTAGCTTTCTTCCTTTTTTTCGGTTTTTGGTTTTTCTAGACAGAGTTTCTCTATGTTATCTTAGCTGTCCTAGAAATTACTTTGTGGACGATGATGGCCTCAAATTCAGAGATCTTCCTGCCTCTGTCTCCCAAGTGCTGGAATTAAAGGCATGCGCTACCACTGCCCAGTTATAAAATGCTTTCCTAGCCGGGTGTGGTGGCACACACCTTTAATCCCAGTCCTGGGGAGGCAGAGGCAGGCAGATCTCTGTGAGTTTGAGGCCAGCCTGGTCTACAAAGCGAGTCTAGGACAGCCAAGGCTACACAGAGAGACCTTGTCTCGAAAAACCAAATAAATAAAATAAAGTGCTTTCCTTTAAAATAATCTTAAACTATTAAAAGTATAGTAAATGGTGGGTGGGGCAGTGCATAAGAGGCAAAGAAAAGAGGTGAAGCATTGAAGCACTTCCTTTCCAGACCCTCAGAACTTGAGAGACTGCCAGTTATTAGGGGTGAGCACTTGAACTCTAGTGGATTTGTTTTTCCTATGGTTTATGCTGCTGTGGAGGCTGTATTACACAAGTGCCCGCGTCAGCCAGAGCCGTCTTCACTTTAGTAACGTCCCTTCTTTGTGTACCAGAGGCCTTGGCTGGCTACATTCAGCTTTGTGTTCTGTCATCTAGACAGGTTCTATCCCTGCCCCCCACCATCCCCAGACCATACTTTGTGGTGTGACAAACGTCCTAAGAGAGTGCCATCTCTTCCTAAGTTTGGAATGTGAGAAGTAACCATAGCACTGACATCTGTTCAGGCAGAAGACTGGCCTTCATGCTTTCCGCACCCGCTGAGTATCCATCACTATGGGGATGAAGTTTAGGTGCCAAAGAGTTTTGCTAAAGCTTCAGAGTTTCCGATGACAGCAGTGAGCAGCAAATAGTTGGCTGCAGAGATTAATTCACTTATTGACCTATAGGATTAATTTTGGTTAATGAGGTCTTATGATTACTCAGGGCAGCGTCACCTTCTCTGTGCATTTGTACAAATAGGCTTTATATATTTTTTTTTCAAGACAGGATTTTTTCTGTGTAGCCCTGGGGAACTCTGTCTGTAGACTAGCTGGGCCTGGAACTCACATATCCATCTGCCTCTGCCTCCAAAGTGCTGGGGTTAAAGGCGTGTGCTACCAGTGCCCAGCTTGCTTTATATTACTTTTTTTTTTCAAGACAGGGTTTCTCTGTGTAGCCCTGACTGTCACTGGACTCGCTTTGTAGACCAGGTTGGCCTTGAACTCACATTGATCCACCTGCCTCTGCCTCTGCCTCCCAAGTGCTGGGATTAAAGGCATGCGCCACCACAACTGGCTTTTTTTTTTTTTTTTTTTTTTTTTTTTTGTTTTTTG
>OU015755.1:91136078-91162795 GCA_907169655.1 Acomys percivali | reverse complement strand
AGCGATCCACCTGCCCCTGCCTCCCGAGTGCTGGGATTATAGGTGTGCGCCATCACGCCCGGCCTCACACCTGGCTTTTTATATTACTATTTTTAACATTTATTTATCTTTCTCTGTGTATGCAGATGTCATGGTATACACATAGAGGTCAGAGGACAACTCCCTGAAGTCGGTTCTTTTTCCACCATGTGGGTTGTAAGGATCAAATTTAGGTTCTTAGAATTGGTAGTCACCCAGGGTTACACGGTGAGATACTTATCTTTAAAAAAAATTTTGAGCTGGGCATGGTTATGCACAACTTTAATCCTGGAGACAGAGGCAGGCAGATCACTGTGAGTTCGAGGCCAGTCTGGTCTGCAAAGTGAGTCCAGGACAGCCAGGGCTACACAGAGAAACCCTGTCTCAAAGAACAAAATGAACAAACAAAAAAACACTGAAAAAATAGGTAATAGATAGAAACAGGCAGTTCACAAAACAACAAACAGGGTTTGGAGAATAGGAAGCTTCCTGAGGTGCCATGTTTCTATCCATGATTGATAGGCCAACTTGGATTAAATCTTGTCTGTCTGTCTGTCTGTCTGTCTACCTACCTACCTATTAATCAATCATCTATCTTAGCCCTGCCTGTCTTGGAACTCACTACGTAGATCGGGCTGTCCCCAAACTCACAGAGATAGAGCCTCCTGCCTTTCCCTTTGAAGTGCTAGGATTAAAGACATGGCCAAGATTAATTCTTTTTTTTTTTCTTTCTTTCTTTCTTTTTTTTTTTGTTTTTTTGTTTTTTTTTGTTTGTTTGTTTTTTGAAACAGGGTCTCTCTGTGTAGCCTTGGCTGTCCTGGACTCACTTTGTAGACCAGGCTGGCCTCGAACTCACAGCGATCTGCCTGCCTCTGCCTCCCGAGTGCTGGGATTAAAGGCGTGTGCCACCACCACCCAGCTCAAGATTAATTCTTAAGAGAAAGGATAGTTGTATGTTTTTTTCTTTACCAGAAATCTTCCAGCTAGATAATAATTTTATGAATGTTTTAACAGTGTAGAAGTCATGTCTCTCTAAGTCCATTCTTTTGACCAGCAGGTAAAGCTCTGCAATTTTAATTCCTAGTTTTACCTGCTAATGACTATGAAGAAGGGGTTTGCGGTGGTTTAAATGAGAATGGCCCTTGTAGGCCTATATGTTTGAGTGTTTGGTTTCTAGTTGGTAGGCTGTTTAGGAAGATTAGGAGCAAGCATTACTACATTCTGGGCAGCTTTATGGTAAATGAATAAAAGACTTACACTTATCTCTCATCATCTAACAAAGATGTTCGGACACATAAGGAAGTTTGAGATATGATATAATTTAAGTGGGTGTACTGCTATTGTCAATCACTTTTGAGTTCTATTAGTAAGAAATAATGAGTGAATAAATACTGAAAAGGAAATACTTCTGCGATCTATTGGTTTTTATTTAAAGAGTTATTTACTTGTTATTATTATGTATACTGTGCTCTGCCTGCATATACACCTGCACACCAAAAGAGGACACCAGATCACATTATAGATGGTTGTGAGCCACCATGTGGTTGCTGGGAATTGAACTCAGGACCTCTGGAAGAGCATACAGTGCTCTTAACCTCTGAGCCATCTCTCCAGCCCCTGGGTTCTTATTTAAATAAAAAAATACATGGTTTTTAAAGTTCTGAAATCACTTCAGAAGATAACCATCTGAATGATGAAATATGTCACTTCTGTTCTGTAATTGGGAAGTGAGATTCATATAGCTTTTTAGAATTATAGAAGGGCAGAAAAAACAAAGCCATCTTAAAGCTCAATATAGCCAGATGTGGTGGCGCACGCCTGTAATCCTAGCACTCGGGAGGCAGAGGCAGGTGGATCTCTGTGAGTTTGAGGCCGGCCTGGTCTACAAAGTGAGTCCAGGACAGCCAGGAATACAAGAGAAACCTGTCTTGAAAGACAAACAAACAAACAAAGCTCAATATAGTTCTGAATGCAATAAAATGAAAGTGATTTAAGGGCTTACTATTTTTGAATTTATGAAAAGGGGAAAAGGTGTTAAAGAAATCAAGTACTTATACTTAAATGTGGGCCTCTTGCCAGCTGCATGCTTTGTGAGTTATATGTGTTAATTGTAAGAGTTCCTTGGGAATGCTTACTTCATTTATGACTTTTTTTTTTTTTTTGGTTTTTCGAGACAGAGTCTCTCTGTGTAGCCTTGGCTGTCCTGGACTCACTTTGTAGACCAGGCTGGCCTCAAACTCACAGCGATCCGCCTACCTCTGCCTCCCGAGTGCTGGGATTAAAGGCGTGCGCCACCACACCCGGCTCCTCATTTATGACTTTTGTAAACATTCCAGTCATCTGAACTTCTAGATGTCCTGCTCTTTACTTGGCATAAACCTTTTTTTCCTTGTATAGTACTGAATAGCAAATGTGAGTAGATGAAACCATTTGACCAAGTGGTGAACTTTTCCTCTTGTTGTAGAGGAACTTTTTGTTCTTTTAGATTATTGATGCTGCTACTGCTGCGCTGCTGTTGCTGTTGTTGTTCTCCTCCTCCTCCTCCTCCTCCTCCTCCTCCTCCTCCTCCTTCCCTTGTTGCTGGCCTGGGACTCAGACATCCATCTGCCTCCATCTCCCAGGTGCTGAGGTTAAAGGCATGCGCCATCACACCCAGCTTCAATATAGTTTTTAGTCCGCAGCATGTGTATGAATGTCAGGACAGTTCTTGACAGATGTGGATTTGGGTTACATGTGTATATGGTTTTTTTTTTAAAACAGGGTTATCTCTTATTCACATTTAAAAGTGATCATTTGAGGCTAGAGAGATGGCTCGGTGGTTAAGAGCACTGCCATGTCTTCCAAAGGACCTGAGTTCAATTCCCAACACCCACATGGCAGCTCACAACTGTCTGTAACTTCAAGGTCTAACACCCTCACACCAATGCACATAAATTAAAATTAAATAAAAAATACTTTTTAAAAAGTGATCATTTGGCTTTCTAGAATTTTCTCTAAATATCAATAACAGGTCAACTGAAAGAAAATTAGTCTGACTATTTTTTCTTTCTTAATATGGTGGCAGGCAGTGTCAAACTACTGTGTCACCCCACAGCGAAACAGCCCCAATTCCAGTTCCTACTCAAGTAAGGAATTATCAGCGCATAGAGCAGAATCTTATATCTACTGCCAGCTCTGGCACAAATCCCCATGGTTCTCCAAGGTAAGCCAGTGTCTTCATTCTTGTTATTTGTACAATAGGTTTGTTGTTGTTGTTGATATTCAAAGATTGTTTGTGTTTAACACCACACATGTATTTACCTAAAATATAATTACTGAGGAAGAACTTGGGCTGCAAATGTAGCTCAGTTTTAATGCTTGCCTACCAGGCACTAAGCCCTTCATTCAGTCCCAAACCCTGTATAAAGTAGGCAAGGTGCCACATTCCTGTAATCCTAGCCCTTGGGAGGTGGAAACAAGAGGATCAGAAATTCAAAGCTAACCTTAACTATATAGATTATTGAAGACCATCCTAAATTACATGAGCTCTTGTCTCAAAACAAAACAACAACACCAGCCATTTGTGGGGGTGCATACCTTTCATTCCCCACAAAAAGAGGCAAATGGATCTCTTGAGTTCAAAGCCAGCCTGGTCTGCATAGCAAGCTCCAGGCCAGCCAGGCATAGTAAGATGCAATCTCAGATAAAAGGGAAGAGGAGGAAGAACCTGTTTGATAAATAAATGGTGGCTCATGACTGTAATCCAATCACTTGGGAGACCAAAGCAGGAAGATTTCACAATCTAAGGCAACTCTGGACTACATAGTAGAGAAAATAGGAAGAGAAGAAGGCTTTCAGTTTCAGCAGATGTTTTACGTCTTGTTAATTTGTTCTACATCTGAAACTCCCAAAGGTGACAATAAATGCCAATTCTGTGAACACAAATAAAAAGATATTGAGTGGTGGCAGACTTAACTAAGTTCTAGATAACAAAGATGATGGAAGCCTACTTCCTCAGAGCAGGTCACTGCATCCCATATAGGCCTAAATCTCAGAGAATTCAGGCAGCATAGAAAGAGGAAATAGCACTTCAATTCTGGCAAATTGCTCTTCGCCTATCTGTACATAGTCAGATACATGCCCTTCATACACAATCTTTGGATAAGACATAGCTTATTGTTATGATACTAAAAGGTGATAAATAGAGCCGGGCGTGGTAGCACACGCCTTTAACCCCAGCACTCAGGAGGCAGAAGCAGGCGGATCACTGTGAGTTCCAGGCCAGCCTGGTCTACAAAGTGAGTCTAGGACAGCCAAGGCTACACAAAGAGACCCTGTCTCAAAAAACAAAAACAAAAAAACCCCAACTTCTTAATAAGGCTAGGCCATGGTTTGCTTTTCTTGTTGTGTTAATATATGCATTGATGGTGAAGAAAGCAAAAATAAATAAAACTATGTCTTAACATGGATCATGGTAATGATCTGCAAGTGTATTGTTACAATTTGTGATCTTCACCACCATGAACAAAGGAAATATCCTCAACAAAGCACCAAAAGCTACTCTTTAAACATCACAAGCCTGGGGAGATATGCTACTCAACATGCTAATGAAGCACTTTTGTAGTATATTAGATAGTTGCCATAGAAAAAGCATTGCATAGTTAGGTTGCCAGCTAAACTAGCCCCCCTTTCACTGAGCACTCTTTATTTTAAAGAATGACAAACTGTGGTGTGGGAGTAGAGCAGCCACTTTGTCAGAAATGAACTAAATTTTTCTACTTGGAAGAAAACAATGAGGATAAATACCAATAATGAGTTTTCAAACAAAACCAGACCTCTGGAAAACATACTCACCACTGTAATGCTGACAGGTATTGTTAGTTTTTCCTCCCAATTTTCTGTTTGATTGATGGTGACTTTTTTTTTTAGATTTATTTGATGTGTGTGAATGTTTTGCCTGCATGTTATGTTTGTGTACTACTTACATGCCTAGATGCCACTGGCGGTCAGAAGAGAATGGAGGTGTTGATCCCCTGGAACTGGAGTTACAGATGATTGTGAGCTGCCGTGTGGGTGCTTGGACACCTGTCCTCTACAAGAGCAAAAACTGCTCTTAATTACTGAGCCATCTCTCCAGCCCCACAGAAATGACATTTGATATAAGTGTGGCCCTTTGGTATTATATAATGTGTCAGCATTGTGTTAAGAATGCTGCACAAGCCAGGCTCAGTGGAGCACACTTGTAATCCCAGCACTCAGGGAGGCAGAAACAGGCAGATCTCTATGAGTTCCAGGACAGCCTGGTCTACAGAGTGAGTTCCAGGACAGCCAAGGCTACACAGAAAAACAAAACAAAAAAAGTGGAAAAATGAGAATGCTGCACAAATTTAAAACTTATTCATAGTGCCAATACTTTTCAGAAGAATGAACTTTAATTTAACAGCACAATATTCATGGATAGTTTCACAGTGTATGCAACTCTTTAGAAGCCACTACTTACTTAGTATCAAAACAGTTTCACAGCTTCTGAAAAGGCTACCAAAATATTTTTCTGTTTCTAGGACATACCTGTATAAATTTAGATCATCTTCCTGTATTTCACCCAAAATAACATAATGCATAACAACTTGATTGCAGAAGTAATTCTAAAAATGCAAATGTCTTCTGTTAAGCAAGGTATTAGAGATTTTCAGAAATATAGAATACCTTGCTTCCTTCTTATTTACTTTCTTGTAAATTTTGTAATCTTAGGTTAAATTTAATGTTTTTTTAATTTAAAAGCTTTGTTTACATATAGCAGATAACAAGAGATAAAAGTTAATAAAAACCATCAGAGGATAGAAGAAACTAGACCTGAGCCCAGACTGACAGTGATTAGTACATCATGTGTCACTGACAGGTTAAAGCAGATAGTAATGTTGTTACGTATTCAGGGCATTAGTAAGCTCTGAAGGGCACACCAGAAACTAAGAATGGTGGCAACCTTCATAATAAGACTGGAGAAACATGAAAATTGGGTAGAAGAAGAAAAGAGGAAACTCTATTATTCTCCTCCCCCCACTCACCCCGCACCCCCGCCTCCTCCTTCTGAGACCAGATCTCACTGTGTCATCCTGGGAATCACTATGTAGACTAGGCTGTCCTGGAACTCATTCCACCTGCCTCAACCTCCTAAGTTCTAGAATTAAAGGCATGTGCCACCACACCTGGCTTATTTTACATTTTTCATTTTTGTTCCTTGTAACCATTATGTGTTATACATTTAAAATCTCTTCTACATGGAATACTATCAGGAATTACCAGAAAAAAAAAAATCAGAAGTAAAGTCCTGCCCTGGGTCCTGTCTTTTTCTTTTCAGATCTGCAATGGTACGAAGATCTAACACCAGCCCCATGGGCTTCCTCCGGGTCGGATCCTGTTCCCCTGTACCAGCAGACACAATGCAGACAGGAGGACGAAGGCTCTCGACTGGCTCTTCCAGGCCTTACTCACCATCCCCTTTAGGTGAGGAGAGCTGATGCAGTCATTTCAAAACTGTTTTCCCCTGTGGCAAATGTGACTGAGCATATTCTCACGGAACACTGTGTCAGGATAACAGTGCTTTTAACTTTTAAGCTGATTGTTGGACAGACCCTATCCGTTGTGCTGTATCCAACACCCAAATTCCCCTTAAAAATCTCTGTATTAGAGCCTGGGGGATGGCTCTACAAGTGTTTGCCAAGTGAGCATGAGGACTGGAGTTTAGATTCCCCAGAACCCACAAACCTTCTGGATGGGTTAGAAGCCTTAGAAGGCAAACAAAGGAGGCTTCCCCCTGCTTCCCGCTAGCAAGCTGGTGACTCCTGGATTTGATTGGGAGACCGCGCCTCAGAGAACAAGGAGGAAGATTCTGGATTTGATTGGGAGACCGTGCCTCAGAGAACAAGGAGGAAGATTCTGGATTTGATTGGGAACAAGGAGGAAGAGAAAACCAGGAGAGACAACATGGCAGAGAAAGACAAACAGCGACAACAAAACCCCAACCTGCATGACGACTGTTGGAAACACAATAACGGCCTTTTATCTCAAAAGTGCCCTCACTCTGAGGGCAGCTAACACTCAGATGAGTGAACAGTAACTAAATACAGCAGCTATGGACCATGTTCACCAGAAGCTTCTAGCTCAGAGTGGGAATGTGTCAGTAGCTTTGTTACTTGGTGGTGGTTTAAGAAAGCCTATAACAATGGGTGTGCCGTGGCGCACACCTGTAAACACAGCACTCACGCAGGAGTCCAGGACAGCCAAGGCTACACAGAGAAACTCTGTCTCAAAAACAAAAAAACAGGGGCTGGAGAAATGGCTCAGCGGTTAAGAGCACTGACTGTTCTTCCAGAGGACCTGGGTTCAATTCCCAGCACCCACATGGCAGCTCCCAACTGTACCTCCAAGATTTGACACTTACAGACATAACATGTAGGCAAAACACCAGTGCACATAAAATTAAAATAAATAAATGATTTTTAAAAAAAACAAGAAACAAAGCAAAAGCCTAAAACAAAATACTAGAAACCATAGCAAACAGAAAAACAAATTGCATTTTAAGTGAAACGAAGAAATACAATTCTGAAGTCAAAGCATGTGTAAGATAGGCCAAAGCACCCATGTCTGCAGTATCTCAATGGTATGGAGCCGGTACAGAAAGGCCTCATCTGTAGTCAGGATTTGCTGATACTATGTTTTTAAAAGTTTAGGGACAGAAAGACATGTCAGTAGGGGAAGTGCTTATCATGTAAGTGTGAAGATCTGAATTTGAATCTCTTAACTCTCACGTAAAAGCAGCATGTGTCTGTAACCCCAGCACTGGACGAAAGCAGAGCAAGTAGATACAGGGACTAGTTGGCCATCCAGCGAGCTCCCGGTTCAGGTAGAGACCCCTATCTCAAAAAAGGCAGTGATAGAAGATACCCAGTGTCAACTTCTGGCATCCACTTTTTTTGTTTGTTTGTTTGTTTGTTTATTGTTTTTTGAGACAGGGTTTCTCTATGTAGCCTTGGCTGTCTTGGACCCCCTTTGTAGACCAGGCTGGCCTCGAACTCACAGCGATCCACCTGCCTCTGCCTCTCAAGTGCTGGGATTAAAGGCGTGCGCCACCATGCCTGGCTTTGGTATCTGCATTTATGCACCACATAAAACAGAATTTCTTAAAAAGATTTATTTATGTATACAGCATTCTGCCTGCATATATACCTTCATGCCAGAAGAGGACACCAGATCTCATTACAGATGGCTGTGAGCCACCAAGTGGTTGCTGGCAATTGAACTCACAACGTCTGAAAGAGCATCCAGTGCTCTTAACCTCTGAGCCAACTCTACAGCCTAAAACAACAGAATTTAAAGAGCCTTATCACCTATCTTGTCTTTGTCTAGGAAAAAAATAAACCAAAAATTCTTGAAACCAAATCTTGGGCTGGCCGAGAGGTGGAGGCACATACCTTTAATCCCAGCACTCGGGGGGCAGAGGCCAGCCTGGTCTACAAAGCAAGTCTAGGACAGCCAAGGCTACCTGTCTAGAAATACAAAAGACAAAAAAAAAATCTTGGCCTCTCTTCACTCTCACAGGAGCTGCTGGAGCATGCTATGGTCTGCAGAGACAACATCCAAACCTTATTAAAGCTGAAAGGACCCGTTGCCTCACTACTTTTGTAGACATGTCTTACGCCATGTAAACACCCTGAAACTTCCTTGCTCATGTCAGTTTGTGTTCATAGGGATGTGGGTATAAAGGTATTGTGATAGGCAGGCGATTTCTTGGGGAACCACCTGTAAAGGCCACAGAAAGGAGCAAGAGGAAACAGGCTTTAGACCAGAGTATGGATATGATACCTCAGAAAAGAAGGGAAAATTAGGAAAGCATCTCAGACTGTAGCAAAGTCTAAAACGTTTCATCCAGACTGCAAGAATAGCCCCAAGCATTGATTGGGCAGACTGAATTCTTTGACCAGGCTTTGGCATTGGTGCGTGGCAGCCCTCAGAAGCCTGACCTCAGCACACAGGTAGTATGTAAGGACTGCAGCTGGTCTGACTGTCAGCTGGATCCTGCAACTCCACAAGCCCCACATTTATCCAAACTCTGCCTTACCTATTATCTGTTGGGGCACTTTTATTTGTTTTATTGTTATATGATACTTTTTAAATCTCAGCCTTCCTGGCAACTAGAATATTGATTAGGTCTATCAACTCTTTGCTAGGTAGAATTATGTATGTAAACTATTACAGAGCAGCTTGTGTGTGTTGCCTGCTTTTGTCTTTTTATTGGTTTTAAATAATTTCTTTTTCTTTGTTCATGTCTAGTTGGTACCATTCCTGAGCAGTTTAGTCAGTGCTGCTGTGGGCATCCTCAGGGCCATGAGGCCAGGAGTAGACACTCCTCAGGTAGGAAAATATGTTTTATTATGAATGGATTTGAGTTATAGTTTTCCAGTCTTATCAAAACAACAGAAGTAGTATGAAATATTCCCTCTCTTATACAGTTTGTTTGTTTGTTTGCTTTTTAGAATTTTGGTTCAATGTTTTTAAATATATTTAGTATCTCCTTGAGGTCATAAGAGTTTTGTTTGTTCAGGTTTTTTGTTGTTGTTTTTCTTTTTCCTTTTTTCTTTTCTCTTTTTTTTTTTTTCGAGACAGGGTTTCTCTGTGTAGCCTTGGCTGTCCTGGACTCGCTTTGTAGACTAGGCTGGCCTCAAGCTCACAGCGATCCACCTGTCTCTGTCTCCCGAGTGCTGGGATTAAAGGCGTGCGCCACCACTGCCCAGCTTAAAATTTTTCTTTAAAGTAACATTCCCTGATCATGACATTTACCACAAATTTTACTTTTCTATTTATTTAAGTCTATTTCTCTAAAAAGTAGAATAATGTTCTTAATACTAAATATCAGATTTGGAGTGAAATCAAACAAGAATGATCAGTAGCAAAGCTGCTTTTTGTTTGTTTGTTTAAAGTTGGGGTTTCTTTATTTAGTCCAGGCTGTCTTGGAACTCTCAGTATGTAGACCAGGCTGGCCTTAAACTCACAGAGATCCTTCTGTCTCTGTCTCCAGAGTGCTGGAATTAAAGGTATGTACTACCATGCTCGGCCTTCAATTGATATTTTTTTAATGTTGTTAATTGTTGGAAAGTTTGGGGATTTTTGTTATTTAATTTTTTTTTATTAGCTTGTTTGAGACAGAGTCTTGCTATGTAGCCCCAGACTGGCTTTGAATTTGAAATCTTACTACTTTAGCCTCCTGACAATGGGATTACAAGTATGCACCACCAAACCTGGCGTCAGGGTTTGTTTTTAGAAGATAATACTTTGGACACTAGGAACACTTGCATGTTTTAATGTTATTAGTAATAGTTTGGTTTGCAAGAAATTTAAGAGAATGTCTTAGTGACCTTTGCTTGGCAACAACATGTTTTGTGTGGAAAAGGGGTTCCTAGTCTCCTAGGCATAGGTGTATGTGTTGCCTGCCTACTAACCTGCCTGCCAGCCTCTGTGTAGAAGGCAGGAACCAACACCTCTATGTGTACTCGGAGATCTACTGACCTGCCCTCAGAAACACACGTGTGCACAAATTGCCTTTTTCATTTGCTGTGTTTTGTCTCTGCACTTCACTGTGGGTTTTAATGTTGACTTCATTTTGTTGTTAGGTTCTCCAGTGCCACAGACCCAGTCTCCACAGTCACTCTTACTGGGCGCTCGACTTCAGAGTGCACCCACCCTCACTGACATCTATCAGAACAAGCAGAAGCTCAGAAAGCAGCACTCTGACCCCGTGTGTCCATCCCACACTGGGGCTGGGTATAGTTACTCGCCTCAGCCTAGTCGGCCTGGCAGCCTTGGAACCTCTCCCACCAAGCACATGGGGACTTCTCCACGGAGTTCTGACTGGTTCTTTAAAACTCCTTTACCAACGATCATTGGCTCTCCTACTAAGGTGTGTTTCTTAAGCGCTTTTTTACGTATGAACTGGTACTTTATGAAGGATTCATCATGAGAATAGTTATAATTTTAGTCAACAGTTACTGTTTTGGAAAGGAAGTTGAACCTTAAAGAGCTTAAAGGAACAGCCCAATATCACACAAATTATAAATAAAAAGCCAGTATTTGAATGCACATCTAAGTCCCAAGTCAGTGCATCATATATCCTGTTGGTTCTGAACATTTTGTACATCGTATTAACCAGCTTATATATGCTTCTTTAGACTACAGCTCCTTTCAAAATCCCTAAAACACAAGCATCTTCTAACCTGTTAGCCTTGGTTACTCGTCACGGGCCTGCTGACAGCCAGTCCAAGGACGGGAGTGACTCTCGGGAGTGTTCCCATTGCCTCTTAGTGCAAGGAAGTGAGAGGCATCGGGCTGAGCAGCAGAGCAAGGCAGTGTTCGGCAGGTAAAAACAGCTTCTTTCTTCAGTCTTTAACATGAAAACTAATCCCTAAATAAATGTATTCTCTTGTAAAAGCATCGAGACACATTAATTTGGTAGGTGGTTTAAGCCACGTGATTAATAATATGAACCATATACATTTGAAATTTCTAAAAAATACAGATGTTTCCTATAACTGTGCATAGAGCTCTTCCAGAGTTTGTTTGTTTGTTTGTGTTTGTTTTTTCTGAGTTTCTCAAATAAGCTAATTCTTTTGTTTTGGTTTTAAAGTTTATTTATACCCTGAACCATTTTTCATCTGTTTCTGAAAAAGAGTGCTCTCCTGTTATTCACATCACTATTTTTTTTAGATCTGTCAGTGCTGGGAAGTTATCAGACCAGCAAGGAAAAGCACCTTTAAGTGGACACCAGGGCAGCACGGACAGTTTAAATACAGAACGACCAATGGATATAGGTAAGAAATTTTCTTAGTTTGTCAGCAAGTAATTGTTAGCATATGCATAGTTTATTACTTTATAATAAAATGTCACAAGCTTGATGGCTTAAAACAGTACAAAGTTGCCGGGCGTGGTGGCGCACGCCTTTAATCCCAGGACTCGGGAGGCAGAGGCAGGCGGATCGCTGCGTGTTCAAGGCCAGCCTGGTCTACAAAGCTAGTCCAGGACAGCCAAGGCTACATAGGGAGACCTTGTCTCAAAAAACCAACAACAACAACAAAAAAAAAAACAGCACAAAGTACATCTTTATGTGGTGTGCCAGTCATCCTGTCATCTCATCGTTCTTACTCAGTGTCCTCATGAGCAATACTCTATGATTGAAAGGATATCTGACTAAAATGTTGTTGTCAGTAGGACCATCCTGACCATAGTTAGCCTAAATATAGTACTCCAAAGCATTTCTTTTATAGCATCTGTATCCCAGAAATGTGCAGTTACTGAGACCCATGAACCTTTCAGAGTTGCCCCAGGGCTTATATCTCTTGACTGCTCATATCTAGATTATTTGAACTGTTTATAAAAAACATAAAATAAAATCATCAGGGAGATTCCATGCCCTAACCCAGGCTTATTAAAATGAACTATTTTAACCTTCTTGTTTTCTCTGTTTACTGTTTTGTTTTGTTTTTGAGCCAAGGTCTCTCTATATCCCTGGATGTTCCTGGAACTCGCTATGTAGATGAGGCTGGCCAGATCTCACAGGAATCCACTTGCCTCTCCCTCCTGAATATACTATAGGATTAAAGGCGTGTGCTAGCCTAAAAAAATATCTGGGCCAACAAATTAGCTGATTGTATTCATTTTCTAATCCGGAGAGAAAACTCGTAACGATCATAAGTTGTTCTATATGGTTTCTGCTTATATGCATATAGTTGGGTATTGAATTTTTTTAGACAAAATATCACTATGCAATCTGCCTAGCCTGCAACTTACTAGATAGGCCAGGCTGGCCTCAAACTTTTGGTCATTTTTCTGCCTCTGCCTCCAGAGTTTTGGGATTGCAGGTATGCCAACACACCCTGCCCTTGTTCCTTCTTTACTGGTTTGTTTTTTTTTTTTTTTTTTTTGACAGTGTCTCTCTGTGTAGCCTTGGCTGTCCTGGACTCACTTTGTAGACCAGGCTGGCCTCGAACTCACAGCAATCTGCCTACCTCTGCCTCCCGAGTGCTAGGATTAAAGACATGTACCACCATACCTAGTACTTAATAGTGTTTCTTAACTGTTCAGTTTTTAATAATTGCCCTAGGGCTTACCATATATTATCACAGGCCAAGTTCAAATTTATACTAACTTGATTCAGTAAGATACAGAAAGCTACTCCTCTTAAGTACTACTTCCTGTTTCCTTTCTTATGCTGTCATTGTTAGTTTTTACATACAAGAGGATATCATATTTATGAGCTCTTTAAATTTGTAGTGCTTGCAGCCAGGTGTGGCGGCTAATGCCTTTAATCCCAGCACTTGGGAGGCAGAGACAAACGAATCTCTATGAGGTCAAGGCCAGCCTAGTTTATAAATCGAGTCCAGGTCAGCCAGGGCTATTACACAGAGAAACCCTGTCTCAAAAAACAAACAAACAAACAAAATTGTAGCACTTGCTTGTAGATAAGATGGACACTGCAATAATTTCCTTAGTAATATGTTCAGGGTTCTTAGATTTGGAAGCTAACCACTTAACGTCAATACTCAGAGACTATGGTTGATGAGAAAGAAATCAGTTTAATTATGGACCTTGGAAGATGGAAGAGGATATTGTCCTCAAATCTGAACCTTATGGAGCCCAGAAAGATGGCTAAGCAGTTAAAAGCACTTACAGCTCCTGCAGAGGTCCTAGACTTGGCTCCTATCACAACGGTAACTCCAGTTCCAGGATATCTGACTCCCTCTTCTTACCTTCACGACCTCCTGTGTGTTCATGCATACAGTCAGGCACCTTACAGAGCCCCATACAGTCACTCACAGTTCATCTAGGGAAGTAAAAGCTGAGAGTGCAGCGGTCAGGAAAAGGATGTGCTGAGTCGGCATCCAAGTTCCATAACCCTTCTGTTTATTAGATCCCTTGTAGTAATCATCGAACCTTCCCTTTCTGGGACAGTCTCTGGAATAAACACATTATTTTCTTGCAAATTAGACATAGTTCCACTTTATGGAACAGGGTTAGAAGGCTGTGCTTCTGTGTCAGATGACGGCCATTCCAGTGTCATCTAGAGTTACCGGACACTCTGTAAGTCAAGACAGAACGCTTCTCCTTAGTAAGCTGTGTGTTCCATATCTTTAGTTACTTTCTTAGAATATTTAACCTTAACTGGGTAGTGGTGGTGCACGTCTGTAATCCCAGCACTCAGGGAGCAGAGGCAGGTGGAACTCTGTGAATTTGATGCCAATTTGGTCTACAGAGTGTGTTCCAGGACAACCAAGGCTACACAGAGAAACCCTGTCTCAAAAACAACAACAGAAATGAAGTAGTTAGCCTTGGAGCTTATATGGAAGAAGGAAAGAAAGCATAAAGCAATGCTTGACATTGAACACTGTTAATTAATTTCTTAGGCATCTTCAGTCAGAGGTGTCATTTGCACCAAAGTTAATGGGAGACTAATATATTGTTCTGCTTTTTCCCCCCTATCAGATAGTGTGTTTGGCTGGACCAGAACTTAGTATGCAAACCAGGTTGTAGTGTTAGGAATTGAACTCACAGCCTTGTCATCCTAGGTAAAGTATATATACCATTGACTATCCTCGTTTTTCAAAATTAGTTATTTGTAGAGGCTGGAGAGATGGCTGGAGAGTGCTTGCTGAGCTTACAGGTAACCCAGGTTCATGTTCCCGGACCTACATGGGGGCTCAAAACTGTTGACAACTCTAGGTACAGGGGACCCAGTGCCTTCCTGGCCTTTAAGGGCACCAGGCACATGCGCTGCACAAATACATAAATGTGAGCAAAACACTCCTGCACTTAGATAACTTCAAAAAAGTCAATTTGTGGTCATGTGAGGGCAAGCAAAGCTAGAAGTCTATTTCGCTTCCCCTTCAGTTATGCAGTGTCTTTTTTTGTTTATTTTTGTTTTTTTTGTTTTTCGAGACAGGGTTTCTCTGTGCAGCCTTGGCTGTCCTGGACCCGCTTTGTAGACCAGGCTGGCCTCGAACTCACAGCAATCCACCTGCCTCTGCCTCCCGAGTGCTGGGATTATAGGCGTGTGCTACCACGCCCAGCTTGCAGTGTCTTTTCTCATGTTTATGGTTTGTATTATAAATATTTGGCTTTATTCTTTGGTCCCATAAAGGAAAACATTTTTAGATGTCTGGGTATGAAAATGCTCTGAAGTAAACTTACTGATGCTTTGCTTGGTCAACACGTGCTGTTCCCTTGCTTCCTCACAGACGTGAGGATCTAGTTTGAAGGCATAGATAAACTTTGTTTAGACTTTATGTTTTTCTAATCTTTGTTGTTTACCTTTGTATTTTTATTTCTAGTTCTCAGTGTCTAATTTTTCTAGTTATCAACAAGTATAAATTGTATAACTATCTAAAACTTTGGATACTAGGCTTTGGTATGAAAATTCACAGTGGTATATTACATTTTTTATTTTTCTGAGACAGTGTCTCACTCTGTAGCCTTGTCTAGCTTGGAATTTGCTCTGTAGACCAGGCTGGCCTCAAACTCCTAGAGATCTGTCTGTCTCTGTCTCTCAAGTACTAGGATTAAAAATGTGACCAATCAGCCATATAGTGATGGCACACGCCTTTAATCCCAGCACTGAGGCAGAGGCAGGCAGATCTCTGAGTTTGAGGCCAGCCTGGTCTACAGAGTGAGTTCCAGGACAGGTAGGGCTATACAGAGAAACCCTGTCTTGAGAAAGAAACCAACCAAATAAATAAATAAGTATGACTCACCACACCCAACTTTAAAACTTTTTTTTTTTTTTTTTTGGTTTTGGTTTTTGGTTTTTTGAGTCCTGTGTCACCATGCCCAGCTTACATTTAAATGTTTTATTTGTGTGTATGTATATGTGTAGGCATGCACCTGTCACTTGTACATGTGGAAGCCAGAGGAAGACTTGTCAGGGGCAGTTCCTCTCTACCCTGAGGAGTCAAACTTAGGGCATCAGCTTTGGTGGCAAGTACTTTCACATACTCACCCATCTCTCTGACTTTCCAAAATAAAATATTCTTACTGGAAAATTATGTTGAATGGTCTAATTTTAGAGTAAGTATTAGAATTTTTAGAAATTAATATTAAATAGACCTGGAGAGGTGGCTGAACCAGTTAAGAGTGCTTACTGCTCTTGCAGAGGACCCAAGTTTGCCTCCCAGCATCCACATTAGTTAGGAAGCTCACAACTGCCTACAACTACAACTCCAAGGCTTTGAGCCTTGGTGAACACCTATAACCACATGAATATCTATTACATACATACACATAGTTAAAAATAATAAAAATTAATGTTTAAAAATGAATAAAAGTCAGAGGTAGGTGGATCGCTGTGAGTTCGAGGCCACCTTGGTCTATACAATGAGTCTAGGACAGCCAAGGCTACACAGAGAAACCCTGTCTTGAAAAAAAAATTAATAAAAGTATGCTTCCTTATCGTCTACTTCCATATAGGAAACTATGATTGTAATCTAATTCTATCCAACTTTTTGTTATAGCTCCTGCAGGAGCCTGTGGTGTTGTGCTGACATTGCCAGCAGGAACAGCAGCAAGTGCCAGGGCTGTCCTCTTCACTGTGGGGTCTCCTCCACACAGTGCCGCAGCCCCTACTTGTACTCATATGGTCCTTCGAACAAGAACCACCTCAGGTAGGAGACATTGATGCTAGTACATTATATTACTAGTTCTGATAGTGGTGTGGTGGTGAGTTTAGACAAATCACTTCACTTCTCTAGGCTTTGGTTTCTATCTTAGTAAAGTGATTCTAGCTGTGTACTTTTAAAAGAGTTATATGTCAGAAGTAAATGAGGGAACATGTTGAGGAGGACTTTGTAAAGTAAAAGTATTATATACTGTATGTAAACTTACACAGCTCTGTATGCAATATAACATACAGTGAGATGTGACTGCTGCATGAAGAGATAGATACATGTCTAGTTTGAGAACTAGTTTTGAATTCATAGACTGAAGTCTTATTTTAGTAGATCTAATACATTATTTGACAATACATTTTATTTATTTATCGTGGTGCTGGAAATTGAACCCAAGGCTCTCTCACATGCTGGATAAGTGCTAAACTACTGAACTGCATTCCTAGTTTCTCCCAGCCCCTCTTTTGAGACAGGATCTCATGTGGAAACCTTGCACTCATCATCCTCCAGCACTACCTTCCATGCGCTGGGAATGCAAGTGTATGCCTTGGCACCCTCAATGTGCTTCCCTTTAAAAATCATTTTATGTGTGTGGTTGTTTTGCCTGAATGTATGTATGTGCACCTTATGCCTGACTGGTGTCCAGGGAGGTAGAAGAGGGTATTGAATCCCTTGGGCCTGGAATTGCAAACAGTTAAGAGCTGCCATGTGGTTGCTGGGAATCGAACCTAGGTCCCCTGGAAGAGCAGTGTTGCTCTTTAACCACTGAGAAGCCTCTCCAGCCTCTCCCCCACAGTGGGTCTGAATGTGGTCTTAACTACCCTGGCTTCTTTTAATGTGCCCCACCCAACACACACACACACACACACACACACACACACACACACACACACACACCTTTAACTTTTTGGTGTTTTGGGGAATTGGGTTTTTTGGGGGGGATTGTTTTTGTTTTTGTTTTTTTAAAGATCAGGTCTTTTCAAGTTTCCCAGGCTGGCCTTGAATTTACAGTGTAGTCCAGGCTGGCCTCAACATTGAGATCCTCTTACTCAGCTACCCAGGTAGCTAGTATTACTAGCATATGCCACCAGATATCTCTTAAATTTTATTTTACTTTTGTGCATCGGGAACCAGTGTCTATACTGAATCCTATCTATTTTTTATTTTATTTTATTTATTTATTTATTTATTTATTTATTTTGGTTTTCGAGACATGGTTTCTCTCTGTAGCCTTGGCTGTCCTGGAATCCCTTTGTAGACCAGGCTGGCTTCGAACTCACAGCGATCCGCCTGCCTCTGCCTCCGAGTGCTGGGATTAAAGGCGTGCGCCACCACCGCCCGGCTCCTATCTATTTTTTAAATCATCAGTACTGTCTTAGTTGTTTACTAATAACCAAAAATTAAGAAAGTATTTGACTGAGACTAGAAAGCTGGCTCAGTCCTCCTATTCTTCCACTGCCTATTCTTCCAAAGGACCCAACTTTAATTCCCAGCATCCACAGGGTCACTCACATCTGTCTGTAACCTCAGTCCCAGCCGACCCAGTTCCTCTGGCCTCTACAGGCACCTGCACTCACGTGCACACAGGGTGGATTTGAAGTGATCATGTGTTTTAATTATAAGTGCTGTGTTCAGTGTCCTCTAGGTTCTTGTAGCATAAATAAGCTGCTAATCTGAGTCCTTATAAATCTTAAATAATAAACTACCATTTTAATACTTCCCCCTCTTCCCTTTTTTGGGGGAGGAGGGGGGGGACCAGATCTGACTGGGTAGACCAGACTGGTTTTGAACTCACATAGATCCACTGCCTTCTGCCTCCCAGTTACTGGAATTAAAGATATTTGCCAAGAGTATGCCAAAGGTATGCTTCTTGAGAAAGTTAAGTGACTATTGTCGAGAAGAAGTGTAATATAAAAGTAAGTGTAGTGGTGCATACTTTAAATTCCAGCACTTGGGAAGCAGAGGAAGACAGGGCTCTTGAGTTCTAAGATCTATAGAATTCCAGAACAGCAGGGGCTACATAGAAAGATCCTTTCTCAGAAAAACAACAAAAATTGTTTATAAAGTTTGCACTTTGAAAATTCCATTACTGCTTTGAAGCACTTATCACATAGAAATCACTTAAGAAAAATGATAGTAGAGGTTTTTAATATAAAAAATCAGCAATTTAAATTATTCCAGAAATGCATTGTATATATAAAATTAGCAAGCTACTGTGTGTCAGTTGCATATTTATACTTATCAAGTGTATGGATCATTAGGGAGAAAGAAATATTGTGTAAATTGTGTGCTATGTAAATTTTTTTTAAATGGAATGTGGGAAAACTGGAAATGATGATTCTGTTTTATTTATATATATATCTGTATGTATGTCTATGAAAGAGCATGTTCGTATCATCATACAGAATGAGGAGTCTCTGTCACCTCAGTAGGGTATGTAAGGTAAATGAGAGATGGTAGTGTGAGCGCCCTCCTGACCGGCCGTGGACACGTGCTACATGCGTTGTCTCTTTGCAGTGGGGTCCAGCAGCTCAGGAGGCTCCCTGTGCTCTGCGAGTGGCCGAGTGTGTGTTGGCTCCCCACCTGGGCCAGGGGTGAGCTCTTCCCCTCCAGGAGCCGAGGCAGCTCCCAGCCTAAGATATGTGCCTTACGGTGCTTCACCACCCAGCCTAGAGGGGCTCATCCCCTTTGAAGCTCCTGAGCTACCAGAGGAGACACTGATGGAGGTGAGGAGGAGATCGCAGGGACGTGGGAATATATTGTTGATCTCTTGTGAGTTTTCTAGCCATGATGAAAGAAAAGACTATATCAAGTATTTCTGAAATTTCAAATTCCTATTTTTGTTTGTTTTGTTTGTTTGTTCATCTGAGACAAGGTCTTACTATATAATCCTGGATGCTGGCCCTGAATTCACCAGTGCTGTGATTACAGTTGTGCACCACCTATACCCAACTCTATTTGTAGGATTAAAATTTTTTTTCTAGAAAGGTAACTTTTTGTTATCCTCAGTATTCTCATTACTATGTAAGAATAGTGTATCTAAACATAGATTTAAAAACAATGCAGTATATGGACAGTTTGGCTCCTGGGAAAGGAGAGTCAGTTTTCTTTAAGGATGTAGTGTCTGTAGCTCCAATGGATGATCCGCACCCAGGGACATATAGATAGCAAAAATTGGGCATATGGTAAGTTTTTTGGTTTTTGTTTGTTTTGTTTTGGATTTTGGTTTTTGGTTTTTCAAGACAGGGTCTCTCTGTGTAGCCTTGGCTGTCCTGGACTCGCTTTGTAGACCAGGCTGGCCTCAAACTCACAGTCATCTGCCTCTGCCTCCCGAGTGCTGGGATTAAAGGCGTGCGCCACCATGCTCAACTTGTATTTTGAATTTTTATACTGCATTGCAAGCCAAATTTCTTCTAATTTAATATTGTAAACTTTGAGTTGGCTCAAATGTTCTGACATTTGCCATGTAACAAGTGACTGAAGTACACCATACCCAGTTTCCCCATCTGTTGTTACATGTCATCACAGGGACTCTGGACAGTCAAGCTAGCAAATGTCTGTGGGAACCGCCACAGAGCTGCACTGACAGGAGTGTCTGCAACTAAATAACAAACTAAAGCTTAAAATTATGAAACTATCTCTCTCTTCTTTTTTCTGTGTCATTGCCTACATGTCTCTACACCTCAGCTTCCCTCAGACAACTGAGAAATAAACAGGAATATTATCTTTAAAAAAAAAGTGGGAGTCCCATGCTAGAGCAAACTGTGGCTCCTAACCATTGCCCGGCCTCTGTGTCTGTAGGCTGCTGGCACTGAAGTGGGTCACACAGTGGGGGAGGAAAAAAAAAGTGGACATGAAGATTGGGAGGTTAGGAGATGGGAGTGGATCTGGGAGGAGTTAGGGAGAGGACTAGGTGGTTATTACAATAAAAATACATTGTATGACATTCCCAAAGAATTAATTAAAATATTAAATTATAAAATAGAAAATAATTATGCCAACATGGTGACACATAGCTATAATTTTAACACTTGGACACCAAGGCAGGAGGATTTTGAATTTGAGGTCAACCTGTGCTACACACTAAGACCCTATGCCAATAATAAGAGTTCCAATAAGCCAGGTTAGCCATTCACACAGAAATATCCCTGCTTAAGCAGACTAGATGCTTAACACTCATAAATCAGTACTTTTCCTCCATGGATCCACTTCTACAGGAAAAAAACACACTGTATGACATCTGCCCCATGCTGAGCACATATCTAGAGCCAGAGGTTGTGTTACGATTTTGGAGTTGAACTTCTCAAGTCCTCACTCCCAACTTAAGGATAACACTCTCTATATATTGGTGAATATAGTCTGGATATGCTGGCACAGAGCTGAGAGACATTTAGAAATATAAATGCTTTATTCTCCTTGTGTCAGAGAAACTTGGAAGGCTAGGGAGATAAACTGCAACCAGCCACAACATAGCGTTTATATATTCTCTGAAAGATTTCCAGAATTCCAAATGGCACACACTCACAGATACTATCTGCATCTGTCAAAACCACAGCCCTGCTAGAGCATGAGGCAAAGCATAGTCTCCCATATCCCCGCACCTGGGATTAAAATGAGAAACATTCTTATAACATTCCTGTGTTTTTTCAAAGAAATAAAAAAAATTCTCACTACAGAAATGTTAGTATAATTTGAGATTTTAAAGTTAATTTATAACTAGAAAGAAAATTTTAGAACACTTGTTTTGAAAGGACATCCTGTAGAGTGTCTCTCCATGTTCTTATCAATAACTGTATGTATCAGAAAATCAGAGCTTTATTGTGAATCACGCTTTATATGTGTGTGTAGGTATTTACATATATAATGTGTCTGTGTGTGTGTGTGTGTGTGTGTGTGTGTGTGTATGTTACTTTGTGAATCACCCTTAACTAACACCCACCCAGCTCTGAAACTCCATCAGTAAGCTCACTGAACTATAGCGAAGTGTAGCACTTGGTGGCAACAGCTGTAATTCCCTGTTTCAGAGAGTGAAGCACAAGGGCAGGACACAGGCTGTAGCCTGGACACATAGCAAGACCCTCTCTCAAATTTACAAAAAGAAAAAGAAAAGCTTAAGGCAGGACGTTGGCAGCACTCACCTTTAATCCCAGCACTCAGGAGGCAGAGGCAGGCAGATCGGTGTGAGTTTGAGGCCAGCCTGGTCCACAAAGTGAGTCTAGGACAGCCAAGGCTACACAGAGATACAACAACAAAAAATTATTTAATGTATATGAATGCTTGCCTGTGTTATGTACCACATGTCTGCCTGTTGTCCATGGGGTCAGCAGAGGGCATCAAATCCCATGTGGGTTCTGGGAACTGAACCCCTGTTCTCTGCAAGAGCAGCCAGTGTTCTTAACCACTGAGCCATCTTTCCAGCCCTACCCTTATAATCCTGATGACTATTTTGTCAATTTATTTTACACAGGTTGATTCAACTATTCAGGTTTTGGTTTTATTTTTCTGGTAAAGGCACAAAGATCTCTGTTCATAGCCTACTTATGTGGGTGCTAGAATAGAAGCAGACATATCCACATATAATATTTGGTTTGATTTGTATTTAATTTTTAACAGCTCTCTGAAGTTTAAAAGCATTGGTTTTCTTTGATAAATCCAACAATCATAAGACGGGGAAACTTTGTATATATAATACAATTAAGTCCTTAATCTAAAATGTTATAAATCACTTTCCTTTGCAGCGAGAACACACAGACACCTTGCGCCATCTGAACGTGATGTTAATGTTTACTGAGTGTGTGTTGGACCTGACAGCAGTGAGGGGTGGGAACCCTGAGCTGTGCACGTCTGCTGTGTCCCTGTACCAGATTCAAGAGAGTGTAGTTGTGGACCAGATCAGCCAGCTGAGCAAGGACTGGGGGTAGGTGCTCCTACCACTCACTCCAGGTTCTTTATGTTTTTTATAAACTTCTGTGTAATGTAGGCATTGCTACCTATTAGAGGTCGTGTCTTATTTTAAAAGCTGCAAGGAAATCTAAGTTGTTTCACTGTGTGGAATATTAGCCAAGAGTTACTGTGTAACCTTAACATCATCTTTCTCTGCATTTACCACTGAAGGTATTTGATGGCTAAGAGGTCATACAGATTTTTGTTTCAGTGTTCCTTTAATAGTTGAAGTTCACATCTTTCTCCATACTAATTCTTCTCTTTTCAGGAGTTAGATGTATATTGAAAAGTCAAGAAGGAGGCAGGTGTGTTCCACACACAGCACTTGGGATGCTAAGGCAGGAGAGTTAATAAATTGGGACCTGCCAGGATACACAGGAAAATCTTGTCTGTTTGGGAGGTAGCCTGATATTAGCATGCTGAGTCTCGTGGGTCAGTCCCCGGATAATTTTCTGCTCCTGCCTTCCTTTGCAGGCGGGTGGAGCAGCTGGTGTTATACATGAAAGCAGCACAGCTGCTGGCAGCCTCCCTGCATCTAGCCAAAGCTCAGATCAAGTCCGGGAAGCTGAGCCCATCAACGGCTGTGAAACAAGGTACCGGAGCAAATATGGTAGTGTGTGGCTCCAAGGCCTCCCTGTCATACCTTCTGTCCCATCAAGTCAGTCTCTGCTGATCTTTGTTTGTTTTTTGAGGCAGGGTTTCTCTGTATAGCCCTGACTGTCCTTGCTCTGTAGACCGGGCTGGCCTTGAACTCAGAGATCTGCCTGCCTCTGCCTCCTGAGTGCTGGGATTACAGGTGTGTGCCACAATCTCGGTTCTGATTGTTTACTTAATAAAGAGAGAAGTCAGAAGTGCACGGGATCTGTCTTTTCGTGACAGACCATAGAACCTGACTGTTAGTCTTTTCCTTCAGTGACTATCTAGTGTCACTTTCCAACAGCAGGAAAGGTACACATGTCACTGTGTTATTTCTGGAAGAAAATTAAAAATAATTCCAATTTCAACTTTGTTTCAGTTGTTAAAACTCTGAATGAACGATATAAATTCTGCATTACCATGTGCAAGAAACTTACAGAAAAGCTGAATCGCTTCTTCTCCGATAAACAGAGATTTATCGATGAAATCAATAGTGTGACTGCAGAGAAACTCATCTATAACTGTGCTGTGGAAATGGTAAACCTTTTCAAGTATTGTAAAACACCACAGTATTTCTCTCTGAGTGTCTTTGGAGTTGAACACCTACGTGAAATGGTCTGTCCTTTAAGAGTTTACATCCTACCCTTTCTCAAGTCCCAAGGGTTGTGATTGCCTAAGGCAGTAATAGGAGCACTTAATATAGCTTATTTAATAAACTTACTATAGTTTATAATCCCAGTTGTTATATTTGATAAATTTTGTTTCCTTTTAAACTTCATTTACAAGGGTATGTTTTCATCCTTTTATAGTTTTTATCTAAAAGTTAAATTAACATTTTTCTGCTATTTAAGAATTTTGGCTCTGTAAAACTTTTTTAAAAATAGTGCTTTGTTAATCCACAAAAGTTTAGGTGATTGAACTCAATTTACTGACTTTTTTGAAGTATAGGCACAGAGGAAAAGCTACTTTTCCATTTGTTTAACTTTAGTATTAGATTTTTTTTTATCTATTCACTAGGGGAAAATGGCTCTGAGGAATATATAACTGGGTTATTAAGTATTTAAATGGAGAAAATTTATTTTATCTAAATTTGTATTTTTATATAAATTTGTTATTTTACCTGTTCAATATAATAGATCTCTCCCATTTAAATAAATTGCAGTTGTGTTTTTGCTATACCCTTGGCTATACCTGACAGCTACTAAAATAGGGGTTTTTTTGGTTTTGTTTTTTTGTTTGGTTTGGTTTTGGTGGGCAGGAGGGCAGTTTTCAAGACAGGGTTTCTTTGTAGCCCTGGCTTTCCTGAAACTCACTATGTAGACCAGGCTGTCCTCAACTTGCAGAGATCTGCCTGCCTCTGCCTCCTGAGTGATGGGATTAAAGATGTGTGCTGCCACCACCCTGCTTAAAACAGATAGTTTTATGAAATAACTTTGGAATGTAAGCCGACAAAAATGTATTCTATTACTCTAAACTATTGATAGGGATGGCAGGTATGTCACCCTATAGTACAGTAAGACAATAAGAATTTTACACTTAAATCCATTCTGGATTTAACTGTAACATTACAGATTCTTTCTTCCTTTCATAAAATATATTGATTTTAATGTACTTTTTAAAGCTGCATTGTCCATAGGACTTGTATATCCTTGAAGTTGCGAATCTTGTTGTTTTGTTGACTGGCTCCAGGTTCAGTCTGCAGCCCTGGACGAGATGTTTCAGCAGCCGGAGGACATTGTGTGTCGCTACCACAAGGCAGCCCTTCTTTTGGAAGGCCTGAGTAAGATCCTGCAGGACCCGACCGATGTTGAAAATGTGCAGAAATGTGAGTCACCGCTACCACAGTGCTTCCTTGCCTTCAGTCCTACTTTCCACAACTGGGTTCAAAACTATTAAATAGAAAACTAAGAAATAAACAGCCATACTTTTTTTCTTTGTTTAGTTTTTAAAGAATTGGGTATCGTCTGGGCAGTGGTGGTTTACATCTTTAATCCTAGCACTTGAGAGGCAGAGGCAGGCAGATCTCTCTGAGTTCCAGGACAGCCTCGGCTACACAGAGAAATCCTGTTTTAAAAACAAAACACCAAAAAGAATTGGGTATCATTATGACATTTAAATTTTTTATTGGTATTTTATGTGCTTGAGTGTTTTGCCTACATCAGTGTCTAAGTGTACCACAGGCATGCCTGGTGCTTTGGAGGCTGGATCTGGAGGTACAGAGAGCTGTGAGCAGCCGTATGGGTGCTGGGACTTGGATCCAGGTCCTCTAGAAGAGCAGTCAGTGCTCTCAGCTGCTGAGCCTCTCTCCAGATCTCTTTATGTGATTTTTCTTTTTCTTTTCACTTTTTAAAGATGTATCTCTCTATTATGTATACAGTGTTCTACCTGCATGTACACCTGCACGTCAGAAAAGGGCACCAGATCTCAGTATAGATGGTGAGCCACCATGTAGTTGCTGGGAATTGAACTCAGGACGTTTGGAAGAACAGCCAGTGCTCTTTACCTCTGAGCCATCTCTCCAGCCCCAGGATTTTTCAAACACAGTTTGTTTCCCCTTGCCCCTCTTCTTCCCCATCCACATTTTGCATTCTTAGTAGCACAACAGCATCTTGAGTTGTCCTCTGTTCCCTGGGACATAACTCATCCTCCTGTCCAGGATATACCTGCTGTGTGTGAACCTCCTGCCTATTAGTCACTGAGATGAGTCTTGGCTTTTAAAAACTTGGATAAGCTGGGCGGTGGTGGGGTACGCCTTTAATCCCAGCACTCGGGGAGGCCGAGGCAGGTGGGTCTCTGTGAGTTTGAGGGCACCCTGGTCTACAAAGCGAGTTTCAGGAGAGCCGAGGCTACATAGGGAAACCCTGTCTTGGGGAAATTAATCTTTCTGTGATCTCACTATCTGTAAGATGTTGATAATAGTGTCAACCTTTATGCTAAGAAAGGATTAGAGAGGCTGTGTATAAATATGAATTACTTTTATTCTTTGGATTTTTTTTCATTGCATTATTTTGTTGTCAGGTTCCTATTTAAGAATGTAGGAGGGGAGCCAGGCGTGGTGGTGCACGCCTTTAATCCCAGCACTCTAGGAGGCAGAGGCAGGTTGATGATGTGAGTTCAAGGCCAGCCTGGTCTACAAAGTGAGTCCAGGACAACCAGGGCTACACAGAGAAACCCTGTCTCGAAAAACAAAAACAACCAACCAAACAAAAAACAGAATGTAGAAGGGGGCTGGAGAGATGGCTCAGAGGTTAAGAGCACTGTCTGCTCTTCCAGAGGTTCTGAGTTCAATTCCTGGTGACCACATGGTGGCTCACAACCATCCATTGTGAGATCCGGTGCCCTTTTCTGGCCTGCAGGAGTTACATGCAGGTAGAACATTGTAGACATAATAAATAAATAAATAAATAAATAAATAAATAAATAAATAAATAAATAAAT
>OU015755.1:91118195-91136068 GCA_907169655.1 Acomys percivali | reverse complement strand
AATAAATAAATAAATAAATAAATAAATAAATAAATAAATAAATAAATCTTAAAAAAAAAAAAAAAAGAATATAGGAGGACATTGTTTTACTACTGAATAGAACTCTTTTAAACTTTCTGGCTTAGTGACCAAAGACTATTATAAAGATCCTATGTACTACAGATTTTATATAGCTAACAAAATGGATGGGATGCCATGATGGTGAATATGTATCTCTAGTGTCTGGTGTTTGAGGAGGACCTGTTCTTGTGGTATATGGTCATACCACAGCTTAACAGCCACAGAAGGGCAGCAATCCTAGGGGACCACTACAGCACTAAACTACAGGTTATATCTGAATTCTTGGGAAAATGTTTATCCATGCTGTTAACTCCGGGCAAAGACAGAGCAGGGACCGCGGTGGTGAGGGTTGTGGTTTCCCCCTTAGTTCCTCTGCCCTTGGGTTAGGAAACACAGGTAGTTTTTATTATTAATATAATTTACATTTTTATTTCTAGATAAATGTAGTATTGAGAGAAGACTGTCAGCACTCTGCTGTAGCAGTGCAGCTGTGTGAGCAGCAGCCTTGTCTGCGGACAGCATGGGACATGAGGTGATACATTTGGGATTACACCTTGGTTCTGTCACCCTTCCCGGGAAATTGTGGTGACTACCAAAGAACAAGCAGCAACTTAAGAAGGAAAAAACAATACAAAACTACTACATGTTTGTAGAAAACCTGCCTTATTGGAGAAGTCACTCCCCCTTTCCTTTTTCTTTAGAGAAACAAAAGCGAGAGTATTCCACATGGCTCGAGTGTGAACCTGGCAAATAAACGTACCTTAGAACTAACGTCGTAAGTGCAGTTGTTCTTGTGGATAAGTAAACAGGAACAAAGTGAGGGGCTTCACTCAGCTCTCCGAGCAATGTGGGAAAGTCCGTGTTGCTAAGCGAGCATGCAGCGCATCCAGACAATTTGAGGCTTGGGGTAAGGTTGTCTGAATCTGAGCATGCGTCTTTAAACAGCTCAGGAGGAGGAATTTTAAGAAGAAGCAAAGGGTGACTCTTGGATGAATTGTAAAATCTTCAACTTGATCTAATGTGGATATAACATTAATCTTCCAAAATCTTTTATATTGCACTAATTTATTAAAATAACTGTGTGTTGGATTTTGCAATTTGAAACTAACTGAGGCACAATGGACTTGTTTAAAATATTTTACTTGATTACATACATACGCCCTTTTCAAAATTCATGTGTAATCTCTCTTGAACTTTTAAATGGTCGGAACTTGCATTCGTGTGAACCTTTGCATTTTTCTTACCTGCTGTCTTCACCAACGATCTTCTCAGTGGTATTTTGAGTTGCTGGTTGTTTGCATTTTTGTTGTGCATGCAGAATGTGCATTGATACTTGTGACCTTGGGTTTATTAAAGGCTAAGTTTTTTGGGGCAGTATTAGAAAGCTATCATGAATCAAGGATACTCTTAATAATTAAGGCCAAATCAAAGTGATGGATAAAGACTTGTTAGTGATGTGGAGTTTCTAAATGAAGTTAGTAAGAAATGAGGTTTGTTTTCCCTTAGAAAAATGGGCAGCTCTCTCGAGACTAATGTGTGCTTCTCAGTGTTAATCCTGACAGTTCACATCAACATCTCCCCAAGAATGGTTCCTACGTTGTGTATTATTTGATTTCTTTTACTTACCTGCTTGAATACTTGAATAAACCATTTACCGGTTTTGATGCTTTTACTTCAATCCTTTCACATAATGACCTGCACTCTGAGAGCTACGCAGAAGCTTTTTGGCATCACACTTAATTCAGTGTGCTGATTAACGTTAACAGAGAAAACATGGTTTTCATTTACTTGGTGGACAAAGTAATGTAACTTTTACATTATTTATCTGTATGAAATTCCAGTAGTTAATCTGAACATTTATTTATAAGATGTTTGTATTTTTAGGTCTTTACTACAGTGTTTCTACCTCTCATTTGTAACTGCATGCATTCTTCAAACTAGCTAAAATTTACTGAATCATTGTGTAATAGCCTTTTTTAAATTGCCTGTACAAATGTATATTAAGGTTAAATAAAACTGACTGTTTTTAGGTTATAGTTGGGTTGATACTCAGTGGCTTGTCAAGCCAGATGCTTCCTTAGCAAGTGGGACGGAAACTTGGTCGTCAGTGTCGTTTGTCCTGCTGCAGGATTCAAGACTCTTGGTGGCTGTCATGCAGGCTCCTACAAACAGACTATACTCCTTCCTTATATTAGTGATAAAATGTCTTATGTAATTTTTACACTGAATTCTTTCATGTTCTCCTAATTATCCTGTTTATCTCAGTCCATTTTCCAAGTAGATTTAGCCTCTTCTACCACTTTTTAAAAATACAATATGAACAGGTTCAGAGAGGCTAAAGTTGGTGTGAAGTCGGGAACTAGGCAAGTGTTGAAACTGCACTGTAACCCTGAAGCTCTTCTTGTATGACAAAGGTTTTGTAGGTGGTGTGTATAAAGCAGAGATGTCTCAGCAGTGGGGAATACACTGTAAACTCATGAGGTAATGGTTCTGGTTGTACTACCATTATCAAGGCTAATTGTTTAAAGAGATTTTTGCCTTGATTATAGCAATAATAAATAAATGCTTTACATTTCTGTATTTTTATTTCATATCATGTATTTTATAAAATGAGATAGACAAGTTTACACACACTGTATTCATGTCATAACCTGGAAAATTACCGGCCATGCAAATGTAAGTAGAAGAATTATCCGTGAACTTGCTAGTTGGTTTTTGGGTTTTGCTGTGTGGATGTTCTTTAACTGCCACCTGTTGAAGAAGAGCCTAGCATAAGTATTTCCCTCATGAGTCCTTTCCTCTACTAAGAAGAATTGTGGGCCTCATAGCAGCCAGGTGTAGGAGCTTGTGAAGAAGCTCTTGTTAGTTGACCCTTCTGTCTCCGAGGGTAAAAGGAGGAAGTTGAGTTGAATGCAGAAGAGAAGAGGTCATGGAGTTGGTCCCTCAGACTAATGCATCTGACGTGCCTGGGTCACATACTGCCCCTTCCAACTCATCCCTTTGCCGCTTCCTCCTCTACCCAGCTGGCCCTGAGAAGTAGCATCTGCTGCTTGGGAATATTGCTTAAAACTGCTGACACCCAACTTTCATTATTTTGTTTGAGAGCGTTCAGTGGACTTACTTTCCTTAATACAGTGCTCACTGGTCCACACAAGAGGAGCTGTTCTACAGTCCAGCATAAGAACCAAGAGTGCTATGATTAGGGATAGCTTGCCTCAGTCTCTTAAGAACAAGGAAAAGAAACCTGAATTGGGGCAAATTAGGCATGAACTTGTGGACTCAAATATTTGAAAACCCTGGTGGCGGAGCATACACTTCCCTTCATCCTTTATCTTTGTGAGCAGTGCTAACTGACGTTTCTATAGGCCAGTACTTGGCAGCGAGCAGTGCAAACACCCAGCCCTAGATGGCATTTGGCTGCTTGCTTGTGGGTTCCGAATCATTAAGTCAGCAGCTGTGGAGACTGTTCAGTTCTTCCAGGTCCCTTTCACGCTCTACAAAGCCCTGGTGAGAATATTATCTTTGAGTGAGGAATCAAAAAGTCAAGACAGGGTTTTGTCAGGTAAATCAGGAAACAATCTGATTTTTTTTCTTTCAAGACAGGGTTTCTCTGTGTAGCCTTGGCCATCCTGGACTCACTTGATAGACCAGGCTGGCCTCAAACTCACAGAGATCTGCCTCCCAAGTGCAGGAATTAAAGGTGTGCGCGACCACGCCCGGTGTGAGTGATGTGTGTTATGATTTGGATGTGAGTGTCCTCCAAAGGCTCATATGTTGAAGGCCAATAATTGACTGTTGAGGGCAGGTGAGAAGAAGTTATGCGGTGTACCATTGGGTACAACCCTTCCCTCTTTCCAGCCACCATGAAGTAAGCCGCTTTGGTCCACCCTGTACTCCAGCCAGGACATACTGCTTCAGCTAGGGGGTTCCTGCACGTGTCATTCAGGGAAGTGAACCCCGAAAAGGGATAAGATTGAAAACCTGGTACAGACTGACTTGTCAACTTGGATCAGACTTTGGGGTGTTCGTTGTCAGCATATTTAAAACAGTACAATTTGGGAAAAGGTTTCCAGGCAATAATCAGTCCAATTACAGTGCAAAATAAAGCTTAAGGTGTGACTACATAGAAACTCCTTTACAAAGTACATGTGACCATGAGGGTGGTGGTTCAACAGTTTAGGCTTAGAATCAAGTGTGGTCTCTGACCGATAGCACAGAGGTCAGCAGGCCATAAAGTACACCTGACATGTCTCGTAAGGACAGGTAATGGTCTAGGGAGAGAAGAGTCTGGGATAATCATTCTAGGCAATTTGGATGAGATGACCAGGTCATTAACAACCGCCTCCACATCCAGCTTTCTGGATAGAATGCAGGCATTTGATGTATATCTCCTCCACTGAGGAGATGGCCTGTGCATGATTAACATTCCTGCAACTCTTAGTGCTTCTCTGTGGCCCCAACACTTGACCATAAGCCCTGCGACCATGGACTGAAATCTCTGGAACCAGGGGCCAGAACGCATCCTTCGTCCTTTAAGTTCTGGTCACAGCGACAGACAGCTGACTACCACACTGTGTACTAACACTCTGGGACTCATTTGTTAGTGCAGCTGAACTCCGCCTATCCTGGCCAGTTAGTGTGTGTCTATTGTCTTCCACAGCAGTGGCTTTTTAGAAAGCCCGGACCTGAAAGGAAGCCTCCTCTCCTTCAGCCTCTGCATTTGGCCCAGCTGCCCTTTGGTGCCATGAAGGGCCCAACTGCTTCTCCATATGGGAATCACTCTTCAGTCCTCCATTACTAGTCTCTTGGAAGAGCCCCCACTTTATTTGGCAACGTGCTTTTGACAACAGGATCAGAATTTATGACTTTTAAAAGTTTCATTTATTTTTATTTGGGGGGTCCTTACTCATGCTAGGCCAGCAGCCTAATACTCAGTTATGTCCCCAAGGTATAAGCACTATAAATTTAAGTTCATTTATTTTGAGACATAATTATTTCTCATTAAATATGAACCTTTTCAAAAAAACTACAAGAACAAAAATCAGAAATGTTAGCTGGGCGTGGTCACCCACGCCTTTAATCCCAGCACTGGGGAGGCAGAAGCAGGCGGATCCCTGTGAGTTTGAGCCCTGCCTGGTCTACAAAGTGAGTCCAGGACAGCCAAGGCTACACAGCAAAACCCTGTCTCGGAGAAAAAAAAAATCAGAAATATTTTATTAAGTGCCCACAAAGTGTAATGTCATATTCAGTCTACTGGGCATTCTTGAAGGTTTCACGACAGCAGAAACACTTGCTTAGACTTTCTCACTGTGCAATAAATCCCACGGTGTATAATTGTTTGTTTGCTTTTCCCCCAGTTTTTTCATGTGGGTGCCGGGAATTGAACCCAGGTATTGTGGAAGAGCAGCAGTCAGTGCTCTTAACCACTGGCCCATCTTTCCAGCCACCCTAACCCCACCCCCGCAGGGGATCTTAAGCTAAGTGAATCACTTCTGGGCAAACTCAGGTGAGAAACCACCTGCCTAGCAGGGGGTTAGCTATTCTGCAGATGTAGGCACTTTATGCATGTGATAGGAACAGAGCAAAAGTCCAAAGCCTTCCTGCGTTTGCGGACCTTGGTAGAACAGGATGTGCAGGAGTCAACTGTATTATACTCCTCCAACATCCTCTCCCCACCCTTAGAAGCAGAGCTTGAGGACCGAAGCCCCCAGAGTATGATTCCCAGTGCTAACAGGGCACCCTCCACAAACCTCAAAACCCTGATACTCACACTTGGCTCCAGCCACATGAGCCCGGAACTTAGGGCCAGCATCCTATCTCAACAAGATTATAATGTTTGCTAAATTTAAGATCCATTGCTGAAGCCAGGAGTTATGGCGCACGCCTTTAATCCCAGCACTCCGGAGGCAGAGGCAGGCGGATCAGATCACTGTGAGTTCAAAGCCAGCCTGGTCTGCAAAGCGAGTCCATGACAGCCAGGGCTACACAGAGAGACCCTGTCTCGAAAAACAAAAAACAAAACAAAAAGACCCACTGCTGAGCTCAGTCTATCCTGCAGCTAGGAATATAGCTCAGTGTTGTGTTTTAGAAGGTAGCTGGACACCTACATCAGGTACTTCAAAACTGCCTGTAACTGTAGAGGTGCCTGAGGATGTCAAAGGCATCAGATCCCCTTGGAGCTACAGTTACAAGCAATTGTGAGCTGCCTTACTTTGGTGTTGAGCACCAAATCCAAGTCCTCTAGAAAAGTAGTATACACTCTTAACCACGGAGCTAATTGTTCTCTAATAAAAGAAGGGACAACAGAGCGAATAATGATGATAATTGAGCATTGGCTGTTGCCAAGAACCATGTTGAGAGGTCGAGGATTTCTCACTGAGTCCTCACAACCACCACGAGATGCGGGTGCCACTGTCATCTCTTTCTCAGAAGAGGAAATCAAGCCAAAAAGGTGACTTGCTCAATTTTTCAGGACAGTAAAGACTTGAACCCAACCAAAATCTATAAACATCAACTACACTTCTGAACAGGCGCACTCTAATTCTCCCCACCTAACCCCACTGGGCGGGCCACTCCCACCTCGAGTCCCAATCTCAGTGCCTGCTTTTGGCCCCGCCTCTTGAATCTGACCACGCCCCCGACACATTCTCCCGCCCACTCCGGCGGCTCACGCCCACGGGCAGCATCAAATGCAGCGCCTTCTACTCACACCTCAGGCCACGCCCCTCAGACGGCCACGCCCACTCCAGCCAGTTGCCCTCGGGCCCCGCCCCCGGCCTCGTAGTCTCGGACGCCGTTCTCGCGCTTGGCGTCGCCATTTTGCAGTA
Source organism: Acomys percivali (assembly GCA_907169655.1). Classification (NCBI taxonomy): domain Eukaryota; kingdom Metazoa; phylum Chordata; class Mammalia; order Rodentia; family Muridae; genus Acomys; species Acomys percivali. The sequence continues at coordinate 91,129,181 of OU015755.1, read as the reverse complement.
AGACGTCGAGCGGATCGCTACGCTCTCTTCCTTCGGCGGCGGAGGCTGCGGCGGGCCGGTCTGGGGTCGGGACCAGGTAGGCGGGCGGGAGCCGCGGCGGGCGGACGGCGAGCCCGCGCGGTGCGGGGCAGGAGCCATGGCCCTTGTTGCTCCAGGGCGAGCCCGGAGCCCTCGGCTCGACCGGCCTTAGTGGCCGGGAAAAGGATGATTTTGTTCCCCTCAGACGTAGGAGGAGCGGCATAAGATACACATCCGGAAAATGCTTTTCCTCAATCTGTTACATTGTTGATAAGGATTTACTTTTCTTATTTTGATATTGGCACAATCTGGATGTTTAGCTTTTGTTGAGGGATTCGAAAATAGTGAGCCTGGCGTTGAGGCCTGAGGAAGTGTGAGTTCTGGTGTCTTTCGGGTTCTTTCCCTTTTTTTCTTGCGATGCTTGGGCCAAACGCAAGGTGCTGTAAGCTATGCGAGCGATCTGCCATTGAGCCAACCCCTGCCCTAGTGCTCAAGAATTTAAATGCACAAATAAGAGAATTATTGCATGTTATTGAGTCCCACTATAGAGAAACCTTTCGTGTTCTGATCCTTTTACTGCTCTGGTTTGTACCATTATCACCCAATTTTTGTATAGATTTGACCATTATATTCATTAGCAGCTCTGATGTTTTAGCATAGAGCCAGTGTTTCTGCTCTTGAGTAATCTTCCAGTTTGTGGGGCTTGGTGGTACAACCCTTAATCCCAGAGGCAGGTGGGAGGATCTCTAGTTCGAAGCTGGCTAGCCTGGTCTGCATAGAGAATCCCAGGCCTGACAGGATCACAAAATCTTTTTCTTTTCTTTTTTTGCAGTTAACCATCATTGACGATCTAGCTGTATATTTAGGGTAAATTCCAAAAATTGACCACCCCAAAACATAGTTCATGTTTTTTCTTTGGCATTTAATATGTATCTTATTTTAATAAGGTGTGTTTGCAATAGACATTTCAAAATCTGAATATTTTTCTGTGGAGTTCATCTGGTTGCCAAGTCCTGTTCTGTGGTTGTATGCAAGGGACTGTAATACACATGAGACAGCTGCCAAGCTCTGTCCTTCAGGTGCCACAGTCATAAGAGGCTGGAAGTTAGAGAAGCTTCTACCTAGTATGATTTTGTTTTTTAAAAAGTCTGGAAAATAATAACAAGCCTGACTTCCTATTATAACTACTTCCCAGCCAAGCATGATGGCACACACCTGTAATCCCAGCACTCGGGAGGCAGAGGCAGGGGGATCACTGTGAGTTCAAGGCCAGCCTGGTCTACAAAAGCGAGTCCAGGACAGTCAAGGCTACACAGAGAGACCCTGTCTCAAAAAACAAAAAAACAAACAAACAAAAAACCTACTTCCCCAGGTGTGGGGCCTGGAGAACCAGCCCAGTGGTTAAAAGTGCTAGTTGTTGAGGACTGGCTTTGAGTCCCAGCACCCACCCACGTGGCAGCCCACAGCCACCTCTCATGCCAGACCCACAGGATCTGACACCCTCTTCTGGCCTCCAGGGATACTAGGCACACAACAATTACCCAGCTCTAAAATAGTTTTAAATCTGTTTCCTGCTTCCCCCCAAATTGTCATACACACACATAAAAACAGAACTCTCAGAAAAATACAGCATTAGCGGTAAAGCATTCTGATAATAGATGCAAAAAAAATGCCAAGGACCACAGAATACAGAAGAGTCATGTAGTTTTAGCTCTGCCTTACAGTTTCTCTGTGTGTGTGTGTGTGTGTGTGTGTGTGTGTGTGTGTGGTTTTTGTTTTGGTTTGGTTTTTGGTTTTTTGTTTGTTTGTTTGTTTTGGTTGGTTGGTTGGTTTTGGTTTTTCAAGACAAGGTTTCTCTATGTAAAACTGGCTGTCCTGGAACTTGCTCTGTAGACCAGGCTGGCCAGACCCTGCCCCTGCCTCCCAATTTCTGGGATTAAAAGTTCTACCACTGCCTGGCTATCCTTTTTAGTTTTGGTGTTGGTAGTTAAACCCATTCCTACAGCACAAAGCACTCACTTTTCACCAAGGTACACTTCCAGTCCATGTCACCAATGCCAGCTTCTTTTCCAATCCTGGAGTTGGAACCCAGGCCCTGTGCATGACAAGCAAGTGCTCTGCCACTGAGGTGCAGTTTCCTGGGGTGAGGTGCATCCCTAGTAAAAGTAAGTCTTGTATACTTTTGTCGACAAACGACTTTGAGTTGTTTGCTAATTATTGTATCTCAAGTGAGGCTTTGTTTAGCATACACAGTGGTTGAGCCTCTGCTGCCTGGACCTCCAGTTCTGTTGAAGAAGCTGTTACCAAGCCTCTGTCATTTTCTGGGAGGTGTACATGTCGAAGATTTGGCTCAGGCCTGTTGTAGTAAAGCCCACACCTGACTTCCTCTAGCCATCTTTAGAAGGGTTGGTTACACAGTGGACAGTTTAGAGGGGAAACAGCACGCACTGTGTGAGGCCTCCTCATTTCTAGTATGAATGTTGAGATAAAAATGGTGGTTTGAAATAGTAAATTCAAAAAGAAATAGTAAATCCATCTAAAACAAGTGGTCTTCCGTTTGGAGCAGTCTCTTTACTCATGAGACCTGACAGGGCACCTCATTCATAGAGACGAATGTGATTTGCTCTCTGAAAGGTCTTGAGAGTCTCTGGAAAAGATATTTTCACCCATGCACCAATATTTTTCACATATTCTAGAGTAAGTTTAGGTTAAACAGAAAAACAATTAGAGCTCATGGGATGGGGGTAGTGGGAACACTCTCTGTGCTCTCCACTTCACACTAAAACCTTGTACTAGTGAACACCTGCCCACCAGTGATGCTGAGCCTGATCAAAAGCGTATCACAGTGGGAGGCTGGTCTTGGTTGGACTACCGTTAACCCCAGCATTTGGGAGGCAGGTAAGTCTGAAGCCAGCCTTGCCTTCATAGTAAGTTCAGGCTGTCAGGGAGACCCTGTCTCAAAAACCAAAACCAAAACACAGTTGGAATTTCTAATGGGAGGAGGAAAATGGAACTTAGAAGCAGCTCTTAGAGGTGAGCAGCTTGTGAGCTGGGCAGTCACAGTGATCTTTCTGGTACCCTCTCCAGGTGCATTCCCTGCCTGCCTCTGCTGCTCAGGGGGGGGTACACACTAGGATTTGACATGGGACCACAGGCCTGCCTCATGCCGGGCAAGCATGCTAGCATTAAGCCACACCCCGGTCCTTCTGCCAAAGTTTGACTTTAGAAGTTGTTCTAGAGTCAGCTTTGGAGACCAGGCAGGCTGCTGTGTGTGCATTCTAACCACAAAGAGAAGGCTTCAGGAGGTGTCCTGGAGGAGCGCACGGCTGGGAGGCTGGGCTGCTGTGTGAATGAGGAGTAGGATTCCCTTTAACTCTTCAAGGAAAGAGCTACAGCTGCAGAGAGCTTAAGACCTGTTCTAAGGCAGAATGTGGGGTGATGGCCCTCAAACGCAGGGGCTCCAGGCCCAGGGCTGGACTCCTGTGACCCAGCTGGCAGAGGCTGAAGTGCCTCTGAAAGCCTCCTGTCCCTTATCACTTACTGTATGCCGTCCCGGGTCCCCTCACAGTCTCTTGCACTGTTGTTCAGGAGCTTTTTCTTTGAAGTTTAGAGGTTGTAAAAAGGTGGCATTTTACTGAATTGAGTAGATAACCAAGACTGCTGTGAGCTGCCACGTGGCTGCTGGGTCCTCCGCAAGAGCAGTAAGATGCTCTTATTCTGAGCCACCACTCCAGCCCTGCCGGTGTACTCTGTTCCTTTCCCACCGCCCCATTTGTCAAGGCTGAGCTGCGTTCTCCGAAAGCCAGGGCTTAATACTGTTACAGAAGGGGCACGTGTTTCAGACTTTGTGGCTGTGCTCAAGCCTGTCTAGGATCAAGTTTGTAAGCAAGTGCGTTGGTTGTGTTTTGTGAAAGCAGCAGGTTTTGGAAGGGCTGGGCTTGACCGAGTGGTGTCTGTGGACTCCTGGTCCACAGCCACTTTCCACGTGGACATCAGCAGACTCCTTTCCAACATTAGGTGGTTGGCTGTGTAGACATCTGTTTGTGACTTGTAAGCTTAAGGGAAATTGCCCTGTAAGCTGTGTTGGAATCCTTGGGTGCCCCATTTGGAACAGCCTTTAGGGGAGTTCTGCTACATATGTGCTCTCCTAGCCTGCTGGTCAAGGCTGCACTGAGCTGCCGAAGGCTGGGTGGTCCACTGTGTGTGTCGGAAGCCTGTCTTGATGGCATACTGACCACAGCAGAGCCACACGGTTAGGAAGAACAGAGTAGGCTGTCCCAAACTCAAGTTGTTTGGTGAACAAGCAAATTACAGGTATTCCCAGTGACACTCTTTGATCTGGAAACATTGAATGTGTCTTTACATATTTCATCGAGTTCAGTGTCTGCGTGTGTGGGGAAGTGTGTTTGTTGAGCAGAAGGAGCCCTAACTGCCAGGGAAGGAGTGGTGGAAGGGCCGGGATGGGGCCAGGAAATCAGCCTTAGTGGTGATGTCCCAAGTTTTTTACTAGGAAGATGTATTTGTAGTTTTTTGCATAAAAAAAATTAAACTAAAACAAAACAACCAAATCAGCCTTCCAAGAGGTAGCCGAGCTGAGTCAACACAAGATAGACAGGAAAAGAGGATGTATATGGCAGGATAGTCACATCTTACACCCAATCTGGCACTCTCACTGTGAGAGGAGGATTCCTAGCCTGTAGAGGCTAGACCCTACTCCCTTACATTTCTGTAAGGTTATTGCTTAGTCAGCCTTGTCCCAGTCAAGGGGAAGGAATAGAACAAGATGAATTTTTTATTTTTGCTTTTGCTTTGTTTTGTTTTTGAGACATAGTCTCTATGTAATCCTGGCTATCTTGGAACTCGCTCTGTAGACCAAGCTGGCCTCAAACTCAAAGAGATCCTCCTGCCTCCGCCTCCTGGGTGCTAGGATTAAAGTGGTGCCCTGCCGTGTCCAGTGGGTCTCTTAATTATTATTGTTACTAAATTTTTATTTATGTGTATGAATGTTTTTCCTACCTATATGCTTGCCTGGTGCCCACAGGGGCCAGATGAGGGTGCTAGATCCGCTGGAACTGGAGTGACAGATGGCTGTGAGCCCACATGGGTGCTGGGAAATGAACCCTGGTCCTCTGGAAGAGCAGCTCTTGAGCACAGAGCCACCTCCAGCACTGACAAGATGAATTTTAGATGTGACACAGAGCAGCTGCAGGGTGGGGGTGTGGGGAGCAGGTGTCATAGAAGGATCTAGGCCGTTTATTTTTGTTTAAGAATCAGCTAGTCAATGTCCTTGCTAATGGCTCTGCCATTTTTCTGTGTTAATGCAGGAGGATTTGTTGTCAGAGAATAACAGGAGATTGTCCATAATTGACTTTAAGCAGCAAACAGTAAAACACTGAGCTCTCCAGCTCCGCCTTTCTTGTAAGTTTATTATTTATTCCCCACGGGTATGAGAAGTAATGGAGTTGTGTGGTGCCATTTGTAATCTTAAAATCCAGGGTCTTTACCTGCCCATACTGTAGCTCCCTTAAGATAAAAGCCACCTTTTTTTTTTTTAATCCCTTAAGATAAAAGAACTGACTAGATGACTGAATCTGTCAAGGATAACTTGATGACCCATTACACCACATTCTGCAAGAAGATCCACAATACATATGTCCAAGAAAGCTCACTTCTGTTAGGTTCCTGGTAAACCTGCACTTTGCCCATCTCCACCCCCAGCCGTCTAGAGAAGAGAAAGGGGGAAAAGCTGAGAAGGCACAGAACAGACCCAACAACTTTACTATTAAAAGCAAAATCCACTCAGGTATATTTCATATATGGTGGTCCTTTACCTGTATTTGTTTTTCTTCTAGGCTCTGAAAATTGGAAAACCAAGAAGGTTTTGATGTTTTGTGTGGCGCCTCCTGAATTAGAAACCAAGATGAACATAACCAAAGGAGGTCTGGTGTTGTTTTCAGCAAATTCCAATTCATCGTGTATGGAGCTCTCGAAGAAAATTGCTGAGTGAGTTCCAGTTTGACCAGTCACATCTGTACTCGAAGTGATGTTTTTAAGTGTGATAATCAGACTAGGGTGGTTATCAAGCTTGAAAGCAGGTAGAGCTAGCCTGTATGTCATCTGAATATACTTAGGGCTCTGTGTGTGAGTAACCACAACTCCCATGAGTGTGGTGGGCACAACTGTAGATGAATTATTGGAGTCCAGCAAACAGGGAGGGATGTGGAAGAATAGTTTACAGCTTGTAGTTTAGTGTAATTTTAAGAAACCGATTAAACACGTACCAAATCTCAGCTGTGCAGAAAACCTTGATATGGGTGTTCTGAGTTAATCATGTAATTTACATTTTAGTAACGTAAGAAAGAATCGACCTAAGACAGCCGACTAGGTGCGTTCAGGTGGAAACCATTGCCAGGAAGAAGGCAGTGAGTGCATGAGGATGGGAAGAGTGGTCTGCCTTAGCTTAGATGCTCAGCCACCTATTAAACCAAGGGCTAGGAGTAACCCATCCGGTGAAGGTTTGGGCAGCGGGAGCAACAGGGCCCAACACCTGTAGCATGTCGTAGGGAGTGTTGGTGCCTCTGGGGAAGAGCATAGGCAGTGGGGCACAGAGCACTGGGAAGATGGCCTGTGAAGCAGGAAAGCCAAATTGCATAGGCCGTGAGTGGTCATGGGGTGGAGGTCAGGGGTAGGCAACAAACAGATATGATATAATATTACTTTATCTCATAATTAGAGTAACTTTTACTTTTGTCAACATATAAGTCATCTTTAATGGTAAAGTTGTTGGGTCTGTTCTGTGCCTTCTCAGCTTTTCCCCCTTTCTCTTCTCTAGGCGGCTGGGGGTGGAGATGGGCAAAGTGCAGGTTTACCAGGAACCTAACAGAGGTGAGCTTTCTTGGACATATGTATTGTGGATCTTCTTGCAGAATGTGGTGTAATGGGTCATCAAGTTATCCTGGACAGATTCAGTTATCTAGTCAGTTCTGATGGCAGGTGGAGGAGTGTGGTTTTCAGGACTTACTAATGCCGGATAGAGATATCCCTGGTGCAAGTCACATGTAGGGGTTTGATTGCTTGTTTTTAGGTCTCATTCAATAAATACCGACGACCTAAGTATGTAGCTCGCTGGTCAGGTTAGTGGAAGTTCTGTGTGCCTACACTTTCAGTTTGTAGGTATGTGGGCATGCACAGGATTACATATATACTCATGCTCATGTGTGCTGCCTTGTTGAACCAAGGACCACATGCATGCCTACCTACTGAGCTCTAACCCACGGTGGTTATTCTTTATTTCCTCTGAGGCCAGGGCTTAATGCCTTAAAATGTTTAGGAAATAATTGCAAGAAATGTTATTTAATCCTTTATTTCTTTAGCATGATGGGTATTCTTAGTGAAATTATTCTAGCAAGAGTAGTGGCAGCTTGTATGGACATGAGAATTTTACTCCTTGTTCTTGGCCAATAATAAATGGAATAATCTCTGTATTTGACATAATCTTCTGACACATAGTAGGTGCTCAGTAAACACTCATTCACTCTCTGTTTTCACTACAGGAATTTGTCTAGTATCTAAACCTTAAAAAGCTGCTCCTTCAAGCCAGGTGGTGGTGGTACACGCCTGTAATTCCAGCACTCAGGAAGCAGAGGCAGGCAGATCTCTGTGAGTTCAAGGCCAGCCTGGTCTACAAAGTGAGTCTACCTCAGCCAAGGCTACACAGAGAAACCCTGTCTTGAAAAAAAAGGGGAAAAAAAAAAAAGCTGTTTCTTTTCCTCTAGTTTCCCCAAGATGGTGGCACAGGGGGAAACAAAGCATGATTGAAATCTGGGGAGGTTTTGTTCAGGGAGACTGGGTGAGGGAGAGCTGTGGGAGGACCAGGGCTATCGTTCACTCCCCAGGCTAGGAGTAGTGGGATAGAAGGTCCTTGGCTTATTGCAGCAGAACTAACTTTTTTTTTTTTTTTCCCCCGAGATAGGGTTTCCCTGTGTAGCATTCATTGACTGTCCTGGACTCACTTTGTAGACCAGGCTGGCCTCGAACTCACAGCGATCCAGCTGATTCTGCCTCCCGAATGTGAAATGACTTCTATATTCCTTACTGTTTGTAGATACTGAAAACCTGGGTCAGGGATAGATATAAGGCCCCATAAGTAGTGCTACCATATCTCTTGACTCTAAAGCTCATTTGTGAGATCACACCACACTCTTATAAGCACGCAGTTGTTTCTTGTTAATTTTGGATCAATGCCTTGAGCTTACTATGTAGCCCCAGGTAGTCTCAAACTTGAGCTCCTCTTGCCTTAGCCTCCTGGGTGCTGGTGTTACAGTGCTGTATCGCCTCGCCCCGTTCTTTTTTTGCTGGTACTGAGATGGGACACAGCCTTGAGCAAAGCACTCTACCACTGAGCTACATTGCCAGCTTGCCCACATTTTTCATGAAAACTTTCGAACATAGGATATAATTGAAAGAATAGTACCATAGCTGGCTGAATTGATGTCTGCTGTGTACGCCTGGTATTTTTGCTATCTAAATATGTTACATTTTAAAGTAAAGTGCAGGCATCAAGACACTTAATCCCTAGATAACTCCTGGCCACATCTCCTACGTATAAGTTCTTACACATAAATAGAATACTTTAGTCACATTTTAAGAAATTACCGATAATTATGACTTTTTTTTCTTAACAATTATACTTCATTATGAACTCCCTAACAAAACGTACCTCACTTACAACAACCTGACTAGCACAAACAATAGGAATAATTATGACTTTTTAAAGGCTGTTGTTGTTACTAGTTTTATATGATTCCTAGCTTCAAGAGATTGGAATTTTTCACTTTTAAAAAAAACTTAATTTGTTTTTGTTTCTTGTTTTATGAATTAGAGTTTGTAGCCCAGGCTAGCTTCTAACTCTTCAATGCTCCTGTTTCAATTTCTTGCATATTGAGATTCTAGGCAAGCATCACCATGCCCAGAAGTAGATGTGGCTTTTCTTTTGATGTAGAACCAACCGTACCTCACCGTGCCTTTTCCTCTAGTGTTGATGTTGCAGACCTACCCTGTAGAGTGTCCCATTCTAGATTTGTCCCTGGTTGCTAATCACAGATGTTTAAGAGCAGGGAGAGCCACCAGTCTTTTCTCATCCCACAGCACACTAGCCTTATGCCTCAGTTCTCAGTGGCTAGATGACTGAATACATCATTTCCTTGCTGTACTCAGTGTGGCCCAGCAGACACTGCTTACATGAGGGGGTGATGCCTAGATTTGTTTCAAAAGTATGAATAACGGTGGTATACCTAAGTCAGTGAGTCTTGTTTGACAGTGTCCCTGTCTCTGTATTTTGTAAAGTTGGAAATGAATACAGACTTGGTGATGTTTTAAATTTTTGAACTATATCTTTCTCTCTTTTTCCCTTTAGAAACAAGAGTTCAGATTCAAGAGTCCGTGAGAGGAAAAGATGTATTTATCATCCAGACCATCTCAAAGTGAGTGGTTTTTCACTGTCTTTTGGGTATGCCAGTTAGAGTCTGAATGCCTGGCCACAGAAGATAGTTTTAGAATAGGTGTGGTTTTCTAGTCTTTTTTCTTTCTTTTTTTTAAATGAGCGCCTTGCCTGCATGCTAATATGTGTACTATGTGTGAGCCAGGTGCCTGCAGCGGGCACCAGATCCCCTGGGACAGGAGCTAGAGGGTTGTGAGCTTCAATGTGGGTACTGGGAATTGAATCCTGGTCCTCTGGAAGAGCTACTGCTTTTTTAAAAAAATCACTTTATGTGAGAAGTGGGGACAACTGAACCCTGCCATTCTCATGGTGAGGTGGTGGCTCCAGATCCAATGCAGCCTGAGCCACAGAGCAGCATCATAACGTCATGACACTAGGAAAGCCAGTGCTCCTCACTGAGCCATCTCTGCAGTCCCCTGTGGCCAGTTTCTCTAGTGAAACTTAAACCTTTTATCCCTTTCTCCCTCAATCTCTTCTCTTGTTTTGTTTTTAAAAAGATAGACTCTTGCTGTATTTCCAGGCCAGCCTGAGACTCCTGGTCTCAAGGGATATGGCTGCCTCAGCCTTCCTCGGCAGGTATCACTGTGTCTGCCCTTTTCTGCATTTGTTTGTCTGGGTGTTTGTTGTTGTTTGTTTTGACAGGGTCTTATGTATCTCTGGCCTCACACGTGGTATGCAGCCCAGAATAATGAATTGCTGATCCTCCTGCCTCCACTTTTTGAGTTCTGAGACTACAGGCCCAGTTTCCTGCAGGGCTGAGGATTTCACCAGGGCTTGTGCATGCTGGGCAAGCACTCTCCCACCTGAGCAGCATCTCCTGTTCTGTGTTTTGTTTTGTTTTCTTAGATGCATTTGTTTTTACTTTATGTGAATGAATATTTTGCATGCAAGTATGTAAATGTACTGTATGCATTCCTGATACCTATGAAGATCAAATGGGGACATTGAATCTTTTGGAACTGCAGTTAGGGACAGTTCTTAGCCATCTTCTTTGTATTTGTGTAAAGAGTTATTTACTTAGCTTTAACTGTATGGATATTTTGCCTGCATGTATGTACATGTACCACATGTGTGTATGGTGCTTCCAGAGGCCAGAAGAGAATGTTAGGTCTCCTAGAACTGGAATTACAAATAATTGTGGAATGTCACATGGGTGCTGGGAACTGAACCCAGATTTTCTGCGAGAGTAACATATGAGGCTTGGTATGGTGGTGCATGCCTTTGATCCCAGCACTTGGGAGGCAGAAGCAGGCGGATCTTTGTGAGTTCAAGGCCAGCCTGGTCTACAAGGCTAGTCTAGGGCAGCCAGGGCTATACAATTAACAATATTTGTTGACTTTTTCAATAACTGGGGTCCTATTACATTTGTGAAATGCTTTCACACTTGGAACAGTGATGATCTAGTGAGGGAATACACACAGAGAACATGATAAACCAGACAAGGTGCTACATGCCTGTAATCCCAGCAC
>OU015755.1:91078565-91110684 GCA_907169655.1 Acomys percivali | reverse complement strand
GGCCATAACCTCCTGAGTGTTCACCCTGGATCCGGCCATAACCTCCTGAGTGTTCACACTGGATCTGGCCATAACTTATTTCTATGAGGTTGGCACTTACTGTGTGGGCCAGATTGGAGTTACTGCACTTGGTTTCTGTCTTGGTCTAACACTTGTGTCCTTACGTACAGCATTCTAGGGGATTTCCTCTCTCCTCCCACGTTTGCTTATTAGCTTATTTTTTTCCCTTTAGCCAGTTGCTGAGCTGCTTATCTGGACTAATAGCTTCCTCCTAGATTTCTTCTTTCTCATCAAACCTTAATCTTTGTATTTATAAGAACTTCCTGTTTTGCCCTCTGAAGAGACAATGGGCCTACTTTTATTAGAGTCCTTTGGTTTTATTAATGGCTTTGTTGGCTATTATACTGTCTTTTGGCAGGGTGCAATGTTATTTGATGAGTCAAAGAAATGCATGAGACAGTTCAAAAAAAGTTCCTAAGTGAATACATTTTCTGCTTTCTTGCCTGAGAACATTGGGTAGGTGTGTCTTTCTGCTGCATGCAAGTCGAGTCAGCATTTTTGTTCATTTACTGAACACTTGCTACCTGGCTGGCCTTTGGATGCTACAACCACCTGTGTTAAGATTCATAGTGTTGGGGCTAGAGAGATGGTTCAGCAGTGAAAAGCACTGGAGACTTTGCCAGAGACCCAGTTCCCAGCATCCACATGGTGGCTCACAATAGTCTGTGCCTCCAGTTCTCGGGGGTCCAGTCACCTCTTCTGACCTCTGCATGGTACGTAGACATACATGTAGAAAAAACACCTTTACACATACAATTCAAGGTTTTTGTAGTTGTTTTTAATTGCCATGGCATGTGAGGAAACAGCAAGGGGAATGTTCTTCGGTGGAACAGTGGCACGTATGAGTTGGTTATGTTTTCAGAATAGAATTTGAAAATACTGTTGATATGAAATCAGAAACAGAAAACTGCTTTTCAGCTTAGCAATGGTTCTGTTCCGTGCATACAAACATGGTAACCACAACATCTTCCCTAGTCACCACTTTATCGCTGAGTACTTAATTTTCCAACAATGAAAAAGTTCCTGAGGTGGCTGATTATTTAGTTCTCAGGGGTTTTTTGTCTTGCTTTATTTTTTATTTTTGGGGGACAGTCCCATTTAACCTAGACTGGCTCTAAAATCCTGATCCTCCTGCCTCTACCTCCTGCCTGCTAGGGTTATAGGCATGCACCACCTTACCTTGCTCTAGTTACTTGGTTTTTCTTCTAAGCGGTCGGTTGGTTTATTTCGAGATAGGTCTTACTATGTAGACCAGGCTGGCCCTCAACCCACAGTGTTCTGCCTGCCTCTCTGTCCACTGAGTGCTGGGATTAAAGTTGCCACAACACCTGTCTGTTACTGTTACTTTGTTGGTTTCAAGGGCTCTTAATGTCTTTTTTTTTTTTTCTAAGACAGGAGGCTGACTTTTCATAAATGACGTTCCTCAGCGAAGTGACTACACTGTGTTTGTCACCTGTTTGAACCACAGTATTTTAGATATGACATTAGCTTGGATTCAGGCTCAGTGAATATCATCCTTCTGTTGTTCATTGACATTCAATGTGGGATTCATGAAAAGTCTTCATTTATCGAAGCAGGTTCATCCCAGCCTCCTAGGTTATCCAATTGAGATTACAGGCACACACCACCACACCTGGTTATGGTCTGTTAATATTTTTGTTTTGCTTTGTTAATGTGTGTGTGGATTATACATGTATGTGTGCACATATGTGTGTGCACGCATGTTGGTGGAATCCAGAGGCCAGGGTTCTGTGTCTTCCTCAGTTCACCTTGCTTTTTGAGGATTCATTGGTTACCTTAGAGATCTGCCTGACTCCACTCTACTCTCCCCACTCCCAGCAAGAGGGTTACAAACACAGCGTTTACGTGGGTGCTGGGGAGCCAGGCTCAGCTCACGCTTGTATAGCAAATCAGGTTAGTGGCTGAGCCACCTCTCCACTCTTTCTGTTAACTTCTTAAGAGAGCATCTATACTACATTACCAAGTTTTTCTGTACTGAGAACATTTCATCTTTGGTTTCCAAAGGGAGATTTTACTTTGAACTTTTCTTTTTTTGGTGAAACTTGAAGTGACCAGATGATACTTTTGAGCCTGTTAGAAGGTTCGTGTGTTGGTTGTTGGAATAGCCTCTTAGACAAGGTAGTAATCCCCGGCCTCTTGTCTGTCACAGATCCCGGATTATAGGAATGCTGTCATTGTGGCCAAGTCTCCAGCCTCAGCCAAGAGGTAGGTGGGACTCACCTCATTGTCTAGATTAGGCTGCAGTGGCTCCCCCAAGCCCCAATACTTCTCTTCCAGGGATTAACTCAGTGTTATCCTGCCAACTCGACCTGTCATGTAGATATTTTACTTTGCTCTTTTCTCTCCAATCCCAGCCTGTGACTGCCAGTCATAATTCTTAACCAAAGTCATCCCACTTGAGGAGTGCTGACCTAGCGCATCCCCTGGCCATCTCCAGAGCTGTCAGTAAAGCCCTGCTCCAGGGATTTGGTGAGGTGTCTCAGAGGGTAAAGGCACTTGCTGCCAAGCCTGACGCTTGACCTGAGTTCAATCCCTGTGACCCATATGGTAAAAAGAGAAAGACTCCCATTATTTGTCCTCTGACCTCCATACACCCCCACTCCATGTTAAGTAAATAAATAATTTGGAGGGGGCAGTACTTGTTTGATTGTTCAAAATAAGGTTTCTCTGTGTGACCCTGGCTGTCCTGGAACTTCTTTGTCTACCAGGCTGGCCTTGAACTCATAGAGATCCGCCTGCCTCTCCCTCACAAGTGCTGATATCAAAGGCGTGCATCACCATGCCTGGTGATAAATGCAACTCTTAAAAATCCTACTTAACCTACTTTGTTTACTGCCTCATGGTCAAAGAGCTTTAGTGACTTGTTATCAGACTTGTATCTCGCTGGCAGGCTGAGTGCATGTGTTCATGCCTGCGTGCGTGCGTGAGTGCGTGTGTGCACATGTGTGCGTGCCGTAAAGTGACACTTACTAGACAGAAGCACCATAGGGCAGCTCATAGGCTGTAGAGCAAGCCAGGTTTTGCCAAGGGTAACTGATAGCTTGGTGATAAACTACTATAGACTGCATTGTGGTTGAAAGGTTTCCCACATACTAATAATCCTTAGTACTTTCTAGAAGACCCACACTGCCCCAGAGAGGGGAAGCACAAAATCACATGCAGGCTTCCAACTCTTTAAAATCATTTTCCAGTCAAATACCGTGACTCACTGGATCTCTAGATTATAGATTTATAATTACTAATACAGTGTAATAAGTCATGTACTTCCTTTGCTTTAAAAAATGCAAGAAGCAAAGTGGCATGAAGGGCCAGAGACTGTCAATATGGAAGGATGTCATATTTCTTCCATGTAACTCATGCATATCTACTTATCTTTTGGGAGTGTTGTTGTCGTTGTCATCAAGATAGGGTCTCACTCAGTAAACCAGGCTGGCCTCAAACTCACAGAGATCCTCCTGCCTTTGTCTCCAAGTGCTAGGACTAAAGACATGTGCTACTACACCCAGCTCCCAACTATGATCTCTCTTTCTCAAGATTTATTTTATTATGTATATATATGAATGTTTTGTCTGCATACCTGGTGCCCACGGAGGCCAGAAGAGGGCATCAGATCCCCTGGAACTGGATTGTAGATGACTGAGGCTCCATTTGAGTTGGCAACTGAAGCTGGATTCTCTGCAAGGGCAGCAAGTGCTCTTTATTGCTGCGCCATCTCTTCAGTCCTGCTCCTGTGATCTTTAAATCATCTCTAGATTGTATAATTTCTAATACAATGTAATAAATAGTGTAGTCTTCTTACTGAAACAAGGCAATAAGCAAAGTGTATCCATATTCAGTATGGAGGCGAGTGGTTTTCTCTGGTTAAAGTTGAATCCACAATGCAGACGCTGAGAATCTGGAAGGACTGAAATCTTTTCACAGTTCATGGCCTTTATAGTATATTTACAATTATGTACTACTGCCACTTGTCACTGCTTGTTAGACTTTATCATCATAGAAAATCACCCTGTGGCCATTAAGTAATCACCCCATCTTTCCCCTCACACTGCCCCTCAGCAGAAGAGACACACCCATCTGTCTGCTTTATAGATTTGCAGTTGCAAGTAAATGACCTGTGGCTAACTTTCTTCACCCAGCACCATGTCCTCGAGGTTCAGCCATGTCTGTTGTGTGACAACTATCACCTTTCCAGTGGCTACTGGGGACAGTGGCTACTAGCTGAGGTGATGTAAACTTCTTAATTTATTATTGCTGCTGCTATTTTGGTATTGGCATGGAACTCAACATCAAACATACTAAGAAAGTGCTCTGCCGCTGAGCCACACCCTAGCCCTAATACCAAATCATAAATATTGGGATATTTGGTAATTCTTATTAAAGTATTTTCTCTGTTGTGACTCATCATCCCCTTTGCTTTGAGCTCAGACACACATAAGCATACAGCTCACCTTTTTTGTTTAACTGGGTAACACAGCCCTGTTCCTGTGAAGGCTCTTCATATTTTCCTTAGAAATGTGAATTGATTTTTGTTTGTTTGCTAGTTTTTCTGTGGGGTTTTTTTGGTTTGGTTTGGGGTTTTTCAACACAGGGTTTCTCTCTGTAGCCTTGCCTGTCCTGGGCTCACTTTGTAGACCAGGCTAGCCTCAAACTCACAGAGATCCGCCTGCCTCTGCCTCCAAAGGGCTGGGACTAAAGGCGTGCACCACCATGCCCAGCGTGAATTGATTCTTGATAGGACCAAGCCAGTAGTTCCATTTCTTGGGTGTGCTTGAGAACTTCTGGTGTCACAAGACAGTAATGTCACGCTTTCTACTGAAGGGAGTCATGTCTCTTTATAAAAATGCACCTTGCCAGCAACTGTGCATGGGTATAGATTTCCTGAAGTGATTGCTAGCACTCTAGCAGCACTTTTCCTCACCTGTGGAGCAGGTGGGAATTCTACACTGGCAAGGTTTCTGCCTGCCCCCACCCCATCCCCAGGAAACTGTTCCCTAGTCGCCTTCTTCATAGTCATCTAAGTGCAGTCCTGTGCCTGAGGTGGAACTGATGAGTCAGTATGGTCTCTCCCTCCCCCTGGTTCTCTTTAGCCATTCTTGTGTGCTTGTAGATAATGCCTGCTTTTAGTTGTTATTGGTGTTGGAAAAACAAGATTTGACTCATTTGGTCCTGTGTATTTGATAAGAGGAAGATGAAAGACCCAGGGTCTCACACAGGAATCTGGCCCAGTGGGGAGGGTGGACTTGCTGTGTAGCCGGGGTCCTGGTGAGGAATGGTACACAGCAGTGAGTGGAAATGGGTAAATTGAAGTTAAAAGATAACATGACTATGCTGAGTGACTTTTGTTAATATGACATGAACTAGAGACACCTAAGAAAAGGAAACCTCAGTTGAGGAAGTGCCTCTAGTAAATTGGTCTGTGGGACATTTTCTTGATTAATGTGAGAGAGTTCAGTCCATTGTGGGTGGTACCACTACTGGGCAAGTGTTCCTAAGTTGTATAAGAAAGCAGCCTGGGGCTGGAGAGATGGGTCAGAGGTTAAGAGCACTGTTTGTCCAGAGGTCCTGAGTTCAATTCCCAGCAAAGACAACCATCTATAATGAGATCTGGTACCCTTTTCTGGCATGTAGACACACATGCAGGCAGAATACTATATGTGTAATAAGTAAATAAATCTTAGAAGAGGAGGAGGAGGAGGAGTAAGAAAGGAAGGAAGAAGAAAAGAAGCCTGAGCGAAGTGTGGGGAGCAAGCCAGTAAACAGCATTCCTCTGAGGTCTCTGCTTAAGTTCCTGTCTTGGCTTCTCTCAGTGGTAGACTTTAATCAGGAAATGTAAGCCAAATAAATCTTTTCCTCCCCAACTTGGTTTTGCAGTGGTCTTTATCATAGCAGCAGAAAGCAAAGTAGGATAATAACATAGCATGGGAAACTGATTCTTTTTGTTGTTGTTGTTGTTTTGTTTGTTTGTTTTTTCAAGATAGGGTTTCTCTGTAGCCTTGGCTATCCTGGACACTCTTTGTACACCAGGCTCCAGGCTGTTCTCGAACTCACAGAGATCCTCCTGCCTCTGCCTCCCAAGTGCTAGGATTAAAGGCATGTGCCACCACACCTGGCAGGAAACTGATTCTTTAAAAGACAGCTGAAGTGGCTGTGTTAATATCTGACAAACTGGAACAGTGAACAGTCCCAAGAATAGAAAAGGCCATGTCTTCAGGAAAGCGTAGTGATTGTATTCATTGTAAACTAAGTAGCAGGTTTTCTTTCAAAATACAATAGCTATAAGGAGAAACGGATGTGTCCTCAGGCATGGTCAGTAGTCTCATTCCTCCTCGGTCAGGAATCAGCCCAACAGACAGGAAGGCTGCCAAGCACCAGGTCAGCCAGGTACTACAAAATGGACGTTCTGTACTGTAAAGCAGGTGTTGAGTTTAAAATGATTTTAAGTTGGAGCTGGAGAGGTGGCTCAGCAGTTAAGATTACTGGCTGTTTTTCTAGAGGTCCTGGGTTTTATTCCCAGCACCCGTGTGCATGTACATACTGTAGACAGAACACTTACACATGTAAAATTAAATAAATCTGGGGAGGGCAGAGAGGGAGAGAGAGAGAAGAAGAAGAGGAGGAGGAGGGGGCTGGTGTCTAAGAACTCTCTCTAATTCCAGTTCCAGGGAATCCTACACCCATCTTCTAGCCTCCTCGGGCACTATACACAAATGGTGTACAGACAAACCTGCCCGAAAAATTTAAAAATATGATTTAAGTCATATAAACTGTAGGCATAAGGTTATTGTGTAATTCAAATGCTTATTTCGGTACCTACTAATATCTTGTTAAAATCCTTGTTCTGAGAATCTCCTGGCCCAATGTTGTATAAACACGGCTATCCAATTCTCCCCTGCTATGCCAATAAAGCAGCTTACAGCCAATCGCTGAGCAGGGGAGAGAATAGGGCTGGACTTCCTGCCAGCCAGGGGAGGAGAGGTTAGAGGAGGAAGTAAGGGAGTCAGCCAGGGCCAGAGGTCCAGAAGACAGGAGGGGAGCTGAAGCAGGGAAAGCTACAAAGTGCAAGTATCTCTGGGATGTATACTGGGAGGAAGCCAAGTTAGCTTAGTTAGTGGGTTAAGAATAGTGCTATGAAGCTTGTTAAAATAATATAATAGTCTCAATTATTTGTGTAGTAGCCAGGTTAAGAGAGAAACAGAAACACATTTTATAAAAATAACTATAACAATAAACTATCCATTTTTAAAATTTTTGACAAGGTCCTTCTCTGTAGCCTACACTGGCCTTGAACTTAAAGCCTTCCTCCTGCTTCAGCCTCCCAGTGCTGGGACTGTGCACATAAGCCACTGCGCCTAGCTAGATGCAGGGTTTTTTTTTTCCCCCCTAAAGACTGGATTTCTCTGTATAGCCTTGGCTGTTCTGGACTCACTTTGCAGACCAGGCTGGCCTCAAACTAGGTGCAGATTTTAATGGTGAATTCTGTCACGCATTTATGGGAGAGCAAATGCTAACTGTGTAAAGCGCCAGCAGGTGCATTCGCCTTGTTCTGAGGGCTTCATCACCCTAATAGCTGATGTCTCAGTGAACAAAGAGGTAAAGTTCTAAAACCCCATGTTAGCAAACTGAATTAAGAGTGTGTGAAGATGAGCACATCATCTGTCCCCTTTGAGGTTGGTGTACAGCGTTTAAAGGTCTATGGATGTCAGTGCCCATATTAGGGAGCAAGACAGAGAAGCCATATGATTATCCGACTCAATCTGGCTTACACAAAGTAAGAACAGAAGGGAACTTTTTCATCAGATAAAGACGTGTAAAGAACTGAGAGCTGATATCCCAGTGGTGAAAACTGGTGCCATCCCCAGCTCTGGAACAAGACACAGCTTCTGTCTCCCCTTTCCCTGTATTCTGAGGCACTGAAGTTCTGGGTAGTGCAGCTAAGAACCGTCAGGGTGGATGTGGGTGCAAGGATGGCTTGATCACTTACATAGGGCACAAGCACTTCAGTACGCTTGAAGATAAAAGAACCATATATGCTAGGTGAACACCTTTAATCTCAGCACTTGGGAGGCAGAGGCAGGAGGATGTCTACATTTCAGTACAGCCTGGTCTACATAGTGAGACCCTGTCTCAAATCCAGCACCCATGTCAAGCAGCTCACAGCCGAGTACTTACAGAGGACAGTCCCGGGGATATGACGCCCTCTTCTAGCCTCCGTGGCAACTGCACTTGTGCACCAGACACATCTGTACATAGAATTACAAATAAAATGAAATTCGTAATAAAAAATTAAAAGTGAGGAAATGGAAATAACTCAATTTCCTATCAATAAGTAAATAGATAAGCAGCAATATATTCATATATTGATAGACTATAATAACATGGCTGAATCTCCAAAGTATGTTGAGTGAAAAAGTAGGACACTGAAGGCACACTGTGATTCAGCATGCACAGAGTACATTAAGTTAAGCGCATAGTAAGTTACACTTTTTGCCAGAAAGCAGGTCAGTAGTTACCAGGGCCAAAAGGAGGAATTACATAGGGCCACAGATTTTACTGGATGTTAATAGATATTTAAGTTTATTGTCTTCATTGAGCTGATGCCAATATGGGCGTGTATCTACCAAATTAGAAGAAATTATTTGTAGAATACCCATCTGATGAATGTGTAAAGATATCTCAGGTTTTGAAGTTGTGTGCTTGGAGTACGAAGTTTCTTTTATTCCCATTATCCCTTCATAAAGCTTTTTAAAAAATTATTATGTAGCCAGGCAGTGGTGGTGCACACCTTTAATCCCAGAACGTAGGAGGCAGAGGCAGGTAGATCTCTGAGTTTGAGGCCAGCCTGGGCTACAGAGTTCCAGGATAGCCAAGGCTACACAGAGAAACCCTGTCTCAAAAACAAAGCAAAACAGCAACAACAAAAATTAGCATGTAATACTTAATGAGTGCTCAAATGGACTTTGTTTCATATGGTTGATTCTCAGAGAAGTTTCCCAAATAGTATTAGCAACTCCAAGAAAGAAAACGTGGGGCTGCAAGGACGTTCCTTAACACTTAGGTTCTACTTGGCCAATGGAAGCAGCTCTGTTGTTTCTGAAAACAAAACCCCAGTCCTTTGATTTTACTATTAAAGACTGAGGAGCCAGATGCTGTGGTAAAAGCCTACTAGCTCAGATGCAGAGAAAGTGCTCAGCTGACCTTCCTACTCAGCTCACGTCCCAGAAGGAAAAAGCCAAAAGCCCCTTCTCCACGCTGTCTCAAATGCCCTCAACTCAAAGTCCCTGCTTTCTGTTCACTCCCTGTCAGCTGGTTTCTGGTTTCACGTCTTGACCTAAGGTTAACTTTATTTAATCCTGTTACAGGAAGCTCTTGGATTAAAGATGTGTGCTAGGGCTGAGCCACACCAAACAATAAACAGATTTTTACAGTCCACAATCTTGGGGTTCACAATCGGATCAAATACCCTGCAACAGCAGCTCCCCTGTAGTCTCCTCACTCAGTCTTCCTGGTTCTGAAGTGGTCATTCTCTTTGTTTGCTTGCTTGCTTGTTTTTTGTGGGGGGTTTTGTTTGTTTGTTTGTTTAGTTTTTTGTGTGTATGTTGTTTTGTTTTTCTGTGTAGCCCTGGCTGTCCTGGAACTCACTCTGTAGACCAGGCTGGCCTCAAACTCAGGGATCCACCTGCCTCTGCCTCTGAAGTACTGGACTAAAGGCGTTTATAGCCACCACTAGGTGGCTATTCTCTTTTGTAATTACTCCTTTGGGAGACACATTTTGCTCATGTCCCTTAGTGACTTGCCTGGCTATTTGCAGGCTGAAGTTCTCTGTATTTTTTTGTTTATGTCTAATGTTATTTTCAGGGCGCAGTCTTTTGCAGAGCGTCTGCGTCTGGGAATCGCAGTGATCCACGGAGAAGCTCAGGATGCTGAGTCTGACTTGGTGGATGGCCGGCACTCCCCACCCATGGTCAGGAGTGTAGCTGCCATCCACCCCAGCCTGGAGATCCCAAGTAAGTGCCCACAAGTGCCTGTTTGCCACTGTTCTCTGAGCTGCCTGAATTTGTGGAGGGGATATTTTAATATGAATTCTCTTCTTCATTTTATTATTATTATTAATTATTATTACTAATACTACTATTATTATTATAGATTTATTTTTGTTTTTATGTATGTGCATTTGTATGCCACGTGTGTGAGAGTACTCACAGAGGAAAGCAGGTGTCAGATCCCCTAGAGCTGGAATCTCAGGATATTGTGAGCCACCTGATCTGGGTGCTGGGAACCAACTCAGGTCCTTTGGAAGAGAGGTAAACCCTCTAACCATAGAGCCACCTCTGCAGCCCATGGGTTCTCTTTGGGGTGTGTGTGTGTGTGTGTCATATACATTCATGCATGTTTTCAGATACACGTGCACATGGAGGCCAGAGGTCCGTGGTAGGGGTTTTTCTCAGTGCGTTTCATCTGTTTGCTTGTTTTTGAGACAAAGTTCCTCACTGGTCTGGAGCTCGTCTGCCATCATCCTGACTGGACGAGCAGCAAGCCCAGGGTCCTCTTGTCTCAGCCTCTCCAGCCTGGGAAGGACAAGTAACCACACTACAGCCAGAATTTCTATTTATTTATTTTATTTTTATTTGTTTATTTTATTTTGGTTTTCTTTGGGGAGGTGCAGTTTGAGACAGGGTTTCTCTGTGTAGCCTTGGCTGTCCTGGACTCGATTTGTAGACCAGGCTGGCCTCGAGCTCACATCAATCTACCTGCCTCTGCCTCCCGAGTGCTGGGATTGAAGGCGTGCGCCACCACCACCTGGCCTTATTTTTATTTTTAAACATAGGTACTAGGACCCAAACTTGGTTCTCACTTGAGTACTTTACTCACTGAGCTATCTTCCTAGCCTCTCTTAACTTTTGAGTTGACAGAAACTGATGACACCCTTCCTGGTTGAGTTATGATAGCTGTGGGCCCTTGATGATATGGCCCAAATTTAGGGAAACTAGGAATGTGTTCAGCTATTTGGACTCAGGGGTAGTACCTCAAGGAGCTGCATGCATCTGTTCAGTGCATGTATCTCAGAGCATGCTGGCATAAGCAGGAAGTTTCTTTATGCCCAAAATTGTTCAGTGTTATGTTATATTGGATGCAAAGTGCTGGGCAGGTTTTATGTATTTAGCATATGATAAGGCCTGGCCAATTAGTGTTAAATTTATTTCTTTTCTTCTTTTTTGGGGAGGTGCAGGGTTTGGGGGATTTTTGGTTTTGTTGTTGTTGTTGTTTGTTTTGTTTTTTGTTTTTTGCTTTGTTTTTTGTTGTTGTTTTTGTTTTGTTTTTGAGACAGGGTTTCTCTGTGTAGCCTTGGCTGTCCTAGACTCACTTTGTAGACCAGGCTGGCCTTGAACTCACAGAGATCTGCCTGTCTCTTCCTCCCCAAGTGCTGGGAGTATAGGAGTGCGCCACCGCGCCCAGCTTTAAATTTATTTCTAAGTATTTTATTCTTTTGGGTACATATCTGCGCAGCTAACTTCAGACCTCTAAATACTCTGAACTGCTTAGAACAAAAGAAAACCTGTATGTTGATAAATAAAACTAGAGCACACAGTTCTCTGTCTGGTTAATTGATCTGCTATAATAAGATGCAGTGCTCAAGGCTCTGGAGGCTGAGACAGCACAGATGAAGGTGCCGGCAGCTGTGAGGACAGGGCCTGTTCTTCACAAATCCAACCTTCCACCCTGAAGGAGATCAGAAGGCTATCTCAAACTTTTGCCAGGGCACTGAATCCATTCCCTGTGGCAGAATCTTGTAATCTTCCTCCTAATGGCCCCAGTGGCAAGTGTGTCAGCTGCTGAGCCACCTCCCCAGCCTGGGGTTGCTTTTGTGGCTCACCATCAGCAGAAGCAGCAGCACCTCCCTAAGTGCATTTATCACTTTCATTGTCACTTTGATAAAATACGTGACAGAGGCAGCTTAAGGGCAGGAAGGTTTTGTTTTACAGATTGAGAGATTCAGTTGTGTCACTGTAGGGAACGCATGGTGGAGGTAAGTCCATGAATGGGAGCAGGAATTTAAGGCAGGGACAGTTCACATGGCTGCAGTCTGGGAAGCAGAAAGTCCTGGACTGTAGTCAGGGCTACGCCTCCATGACCAGCAATGCTAACTACTAAAGCCTTTGAAGGCTTTGTGCACTTTTAAGCGTTGGCACTGAGGTGTTTGTGTTTCATTCTGACCAGTGCTGATTCCTAAAGAAAAGCCCCCAATCACGGTTGTTGGTGACGTCGGAGGAAGGATTGCCATCATTGTGGTATGTAATTCTCCTTTAGTGTTCCCGACATCACTCTACATTGTCATTGTGTGTAAAAAGACCACGAGGGGGGGCAGGTTAAGTATCATGTTGGTTGGTGCCTTGTGTTGTTAACTTTGGCCCTAAACAGAAAAAAGGCAATAGTTTAAGGGGGGGGAAAGTAGTATCTGTATAGTTACCTGAGTATGGTACAGCTGTTTGTTTTCATATTTTGAGAGGTTATTTTTTTACAGTTAATGTAAAAGATAAAGTTGATTCTATTTTAAATAGATTAGCAGTTAGGGTTGTAGTTCAATGAGGCCTTGGGTTTGGTCCCTAACACCACAAACACCAAAACTCACAGCATCATTTCATACACGCATACTAGATGGTACGCTGAAGAATGGATCAGATGCCTGCAGCTCACTGCTCCCCTGGGGAGAGCCTGAGAACAGGGCGCAGGGCCTGCCTAGGCGTTTCCCGGTCTCTTCTCTCTCCCACCAGAGGCAGTGGTTAGCTCAAGGGTCTTCCTTTCATGGCATTACTGGCCCTCACAGGCTGCCGAGAATGCATTGGGGCTGGAGTGTTGCTCAGCCATGCAGAGCGTTTGCTGTTCCCACAGAGGACCCAGCACCCACATGGCAGTTTACAACCGTATGTAACTCTGGTTCTAGGGGATCCAGCACACACAGGCAAAACACACATACACATTGAAAAAGTAAAGACTTGAGCTGGAGAAATGGCTCAGCTGCTAAAGGCTAGGCTCATAACCAAAAATATAAAAAGTAAAGACTTGAGGGTTTATTTTTTTTATTTTTTGTCACCCACATAATATATTTTCTTTAATACAAAAAGAGTAATATTCCACATACCACAACATACTTTTAAAAGTTTTTTAAGCACTAATTATTAAATGAAAATAAACTCATTGATGGGTTAACAATGACCACAGTATTATCCCTATGAATCCTGTTGATGACATCAGCAGTAACAGTGTTTGAAGGACAGAGAAAGAAAATACAGAGAGAAATAGAGGCATTTTAAAACTACATTTTACCTAATGTTTACTTCTCCACCAACTCCTGTGTATCCCAAAAGATGCACTCAAAAAAGACTGTAAAGGCATTATGTTAGGGCATACCTCTGTCAGTTACCCAGAACTGCAAATCACTCATATTTACAAAATTAAAATAACCGATGAGAATATAAAATATTCAGTGGAAGAACATTAACATAGACCATTAGCCAGAGGAAGAAAATCCACAAAGATGGTAGTAGAAATAAGAAAGCTAGTGCAATCAAAACACACATACATTATTTAAAATAGTTTTCTCTGGTTAAATCAATGCACCTCACTCAGTCAGCAACTCCTACACTGTGAGAGAAGTAGATTCACATCCAGACTCCTGTTTGTCAATTCTCATCCAGGAATTATTTGCCAGTCAGCCTACGAAGTGAAAACACTCGTCTACGCTGGCATTACAACAGATGTTTCACAATAGAAAAGTCAAATCATAAACCAGGCGTGGTGGCGCACATCTTTAATCCCAGCACTCAGGAGGCTGAGGTAGGCGGATCTTTGTGAGTTTGAGGCTAGCCTGGTCTACAAAGTGAGTCCAGGATAGCCAAGGCTGTTACACAGAGAAACCTTGCCTCGGGGGGGAAAAAAAAAATCCATCTTACTCCCATCAGAATGGCTAAGATCAAAAACTCAAGTGACAGCACATGCTGGCAAGGATGTGGAGAAAGGGGAGCACTCCTCCATTGCTGGTGGGAGTGCAAACTTGTACAACCACTTTGGAAATCTATCTGGCATTATCTCAGAAAACTGGGAATAGGGATTCCTCAAGACCCAGCTATTCTGCTCCTTGGAATATACCCAGAAGATGCTCCAGTACACCACAAGGACATATGTTCAACCATGTTCATAGCAGCCTTATTAATAATAGCCAGAACCTGGAAACAGCCTAAGTGTCCCTCGGTAGAAGACTGGATAAAGAAACTGTGGTACATTTACACTATGGAATACTACTCAGCTATTAAAAACAAGGAAATCCCGAAATTTGTAGACAAATGTATGGAATTAGAAATGATCATAATGAGTGAGTTAACCCAAAAGCAGAAAGACCAAAATGGTATATACTCACTTATAGTTGGACACTAGCCCAAGAGGCATGTCTCATGAAAGACCTCACTTACCAGGAAATTGGGATAGATGTGAGGACATCCTACTGGGACTCTAAGTGAGAGAAGTATGGGAGAATGGGGAAATAGAAGGATCCAGAGGGTCCTAGAAAACTACAAGAAGAACATTATGGTGTGCGGATCTAGGCCCAGGGGTTCTGCTCAAACTACTGCACCAACCAAGGACAATACGTGCAGTAAACGTCGAACCCCTACCCAGATCTAGCAGATGGACAGGACATTCTCCACAATTGAGTGGAGAGTGGGGACTGACTTTCCCATGAACTCTGGTGCCCCATATTTGACTATGTCCCCTGGATGGGGAGACCTGGTGGCACTCAGAGGAAGGATAGCAGACTACCAAGAAGAGACTTGATACCCTATGATCATATACAGGGGGAGGAGGTCCCCCTCAGTCACAGTCATAGGGGAGAGCAATAGGGTGAAAGCAGGAGGGAGGGAGGGAGGAATGGGAGGATACACGGGATGGGATAACAATTAAGATATAATCTGAATAAATTAATTGAAAAAAAGAAAAAAAAAGTCAAATCATTATGGTAGTTTTTTAAGTGCACAATATAAGAAAACTTCACCAGAGTTGCACTTTGGAAAGATATGATCAGAGTATGCCGTGTAGACAAAACAGGCACTTCCATGCTAATTCGTCTTAACAAATAAAACCCATTAGGAAACAAGAGAAGCAGCACCTGGAGCCTTGCCATTGTCACTAACGCTGTCTGTACCCGGTGGTCTGGCCAGTTCCGTTACGAGGAGCTGCTGTTGACTTAACATTTTAATTCTAGTAGAGACAAGAGCTTATCTGGCTTGCAGTCCCATCACCTGGAGGTGGGGCGGACCCCGTCCTTCAAGTAGCCTATAGTTGGGAAGGCAGACCAGACTCTGGAGCACTCTCCTTAATTAGGTTCTGAATTTCCTTTAATTTCGGGTGGTCTTTGTCAGCCACCACTGGAGAACGGCCTCCCTGGTGGTCACAGTGATCCCAGTTCGAGCAAGATGCTCAAGAGCAAGCATCCTGTCGGTCATGCTTCTTGAGTAGATGGCCAACGCTGTGAACTTCAGTGCCTCAGCCGACCAGCTCCAGGACAGTTTGCTGGATACATACTTGTGTTTCTACTCCAAACAACACAATATGGACAATGCTGCTTCAACTTCCACTAACACGGTAGAAAACTTAGTCCTTGGAAGAACCAGCTTTACTCCTGATAAGTCAGTTTCGGTGCTGCCAAAACCTTTGGGGTATCACTCTGTTATAACTGGAATTCCTAAGATCTGAGCTCCTTGTAACAGCCTCTGCCCCATACTAATAATGTCTCCAAAGTACCTGATGGCTGCTTGGAACCTTTCCTGCACGTCACCACAGAAAAACACAGTGCTCTGAGATGAGATTTCCCAGGCTTGTAAACTGGATCTGCAGTGGCACCAGTCGCAGTTTACAGTCGCACTGCCAAGCCCTTGGGCAGGTCCACATACTGGCCCCACTACTCTGCAAAGAGCTGCACCACAAATTTGTGGTGCCTGTTGAGCTGGTCGCCATACAGGCTCAGAAACTTCTGGATGAGCACATCATAGCCCGCACCGTGGGCCACCAATGCGGGATGCGAGAACACGGAGAAGCAGAAGAGCACGGCATGCCACCCAATGGCACCCCTCCCACACCCCCACACCCTCCTACACCCCCACCTCAGCCACCACAGGCCTTGAGGGTTTATATGTAGTGTGTGTCTGCACATGGTGACTTCTGGTCCAGGCTGTGGTTGATCCACCTAGTGGTGCCATGTGCACTTGCAGTTGGTCTTCACTAGTAGATAGTGTGTTGTGATTCCGTACAGCAGATGCCTCTGTTCTCCACATTGGGACGTTTTCTTTTTTCCTAATTCCCAATAGAACTGCTTTGAGCATCGTTGCACCGTTTTCTGGCCTGTTGTACAAGAGTTTCTAGGGATAACTGGAGCCACTGCCTTTGAAAGGGTTGTAGAAAAAGAAAAAAAAAAAAGGGGTTGTAGCAGGCACACACACCATCATTGGTGCCTTGTATTTTTTCCTGTGGTTTGGTAATTTTGTTTGTACCCTTTTTGGGGATCATGTCATTCCACAGTTAAGTGCCCGCTGGTTTACTTCAGGGACACAGTGTAGTGACAGAAGGTGCAGACCCAGCCCAGCAGCTGCAGTCTTTCCCCCATTGGAGCTGGGCTTTCTTTTTCCTCTAGTACTCAGGGGTGAGCAGGGCTCTGTGTCTGCTGGACAGCATCTGCCATTGGCTGCACCCTACCCTTCTTTATTTTGAGACAGTTGCTGAGGCTGGCCTTGAACTGTTTCTTCCCTTCAGTTAGGATTGCGGCTCAGCTTACTTTTCCTGCCTCAGCCTGTCCAGTAGCGGGGATTACATGTCTGTGCTATTAGCTCAGCTTAGGTGTGCTTTTAAAAAACAAAACAAGGACCAGCCAAGATGGTGTGTGGAGATCCTACAGGCCCTTGCTCATGTTTCTTCTATATGTTGGGTAGTTTTTATGTCAGCTTGACACAGGCAAGAATCATTTTGGAAGAGAGAACCTCAATTGAGAAAATATCCTGAGTACATTGGCCTGTGAGCAGGCCTGTGGTGCATTTTCTTAAATTAGTGATTGATGGGAGAGGGCCCAGCTCATGACGGGTGGTGCCATCCCTGGGCTGGTGGTCCTGGGTTCTATAAGAAAGTAGAGCAAGCCGTGAGGGGCAAGCTTGTTTGCAGCACCCTCTATGGCCTCTGCAGCAGCTCCTGCCTCCAGGTCCCTGCCCTGACTCCCTCAGTGATGGATTATGTTGTAGAACTGTAAAGTGAAGTGAACTCTTTTCTCCCCAAGTTGTCATAGTGTTTCATCACAGCAATAGAAACCTCGCTAAGACGTTCTCTCTTGCAAAACTATGGTGTAGTACTACATACATGCTGTGGCATGCACACCCACACAGTACACAAATACAAAAAGAAAGAAACAAACAAACAAATATTTACTAGAAAAGAACTGCCAAACTTGCTGATATCCATTATACTGTAAAGAATGTGTTTCTAAAGACAGGTCTCTCCACATAGCTCCGGCTGTCCTGAAACTCACTCTGTAGACCAGGCTGGCCTTGAATATAGAGACTCACCTCTGTGGCTGGCCTTGAACTCACAGAGATCTGTCTTTCCTGCCTGTGCCTCCTGAGTGCTGGGATTACAGATGTGTACCACTGCGCCTGGCTTTAATTATACTTTTTTTTTTTTTTTTTTAAGATTTATTTATTTATTTTCTATACAGTGCTCTGCCTGCATGTACACCTTCAGGCCAGAAGAGGGCATCAGATCACGTTATAGATGGTTGTGAGCCACCATGTGGTTGCTGGGAATTGAATTCAGGACATCTGGAAGAGCAGACAGTGCTCTTAACTTCTGAACCATCTCTCCAGCCCCCTATTATACTATCTTTAACCTCAGACCTTTACACATACAATATGGCCCTCGATCACACATACACACACAAAAATAAATAAATATAATTGAAGTTTTTGTTTGGTTGGTTTTTGTTTTGGGGGGTGTTTTTGCTTGTTTTTTTCAAGATAGGGTCTCTCTGTGTAGCCTTGGCTGTCACTTTGTAGACCAGGCTGGCCTTAAACTCACAGTGATCCGCCTGCCTCTGCCTCCTGAGTGCTGGGATTAAAGGTGTGTGCCACCACGCCCGGCTTAATTGAGAAGTTTTTCAAAGGCCTTTCTTAGCTGGTGTCAGCTTTTATGCACTCCGAGCTACTCAGGAGAAGGAGGTGGGAGGATCACTTGAGCCCAGGCATTCAGGACACCTGGACAGCATAGGAAGAGCCCATCTCCAGTCAGACTTACCCTCTCACATCTTCCCATACAGAAGTAAGACAGTGTTTGGGAAAACCTTAGTTCTATTACTTAGAGTTGGAAGCATCTAAAAGCTTTCCTGTGCATTTCAAAGTCATCCCGCAGACCTCCCTCCTTCCCAGGGCCTTGGGCCTGCTGGGAACTGCAAATGATAGGTGCTGTACAAGGAGGGGGTGACTTGTGTGAGAAGCCTGGGAGGGCTAAAGAGGTACGTGGACAGGAATATGCCACCATGTTGTTGAGCCTGAACCAGAGATGCCATAGTATGCCCTGGTAGTTCCTTTCTTCTTAGTTGCCCAGCCTGTTTTTGCAAGTGTTGATGTGCCTTTTGCACTATCTTTGATTTGATAGGATGACATCATTGATGATGTGGACAGCTTTCTTGCTGCAGCAGAGACCCTGAAGGAAAGAGGCGCGTATAAGATCTTTGTTATGGCAACTCACGGCTTGTTATCCTCTGATGCTCCCCGGCTGATTGAAGAGTCTGCCATTGATGAGGTAGTAGGGTTGGCAGTGAGGGTGGGCTGCCTGGGTACTGGCTGTCTTAGTCCTTAACAACAAAGCAGGAACAAATAGTTAAGAATAGAAGATGCAAGCCATGAGTTCAACATAAGTCTGGGCTACAGAGTAAGACCATGTCTCAAAAACAAACAAACAAACAAAAAAGGATGGATGAAAAATGATCATGTCTGCATTTCATTTACTGTGTAGCTTTCCCATTTGAATGAGGTATGGCCTGATTCAGTTATGACTTTCTTATTGTGTCATTCACCCACTTCAGGTATGTGGTAGAGTGATGGTTAGAAGGCTCCAGCTGTGTGCTGCATGCCCAGCTGATTGAAGAGACAACAACCCTGAGGCTGCTTGGTGTCTGATGCTCTTGGTTCTTGTGACACACAGGTGGTGGTCACTAACACAATCCCACATGAAATCCAGAAGCTACAGTGCCCCAAGATCAAGACTGTGGACATCAGCATGATCCTCTCAGAAGCTATCCGCCGCATTCACAACGGGGAGTCTATGTCCTATCTTTTCAGAAACATAGGATTAGATGACTGAGCGGTTCTCCTGTGGCAGAACACCCACAGCTCAGGTGGGAAGGCCAGCGTGCATGCTGGGAGGGCCCATGCCTGGCCAGGTACACTTGACCCTCCCTCCCTCTCCCCACACCCTCCTGATTGATTCCTGGGAAAGTACAAGGACCAACTTTTTAATGTCGGTTTAGGTTTTGTGAGTTTGGGGTAATTTTTATAATAGAAAGACCTCCTCTTAAATAAAATAATTAAAAACCTAATTGTTTTTAGTGTAACCATTTTAAAAAATACACTTGAATGAAAATTTTAAGCTCAGCCTTTTTAAAAAAAAGTTCCAAGTGTTCAAAAAAGTTGAATCAAATGATCTGCTGTCAATGATTTGTAGTCAGAAAACCAAAAAGCTACTGTTGGTTGCAATACTTGACATTTTTAGAAATGCTTTTATAGAGTATGTGGCTGTATGTATTTTCTGCAACAAAAGAAAGAATAAAAGCTCGTGTTTGTTTTTTAACCTCTGTACATGGGCAGTTGTTCTCCAGCTGGCATACGCAGCCACTGAAGGGCGGTCACGCCACCGCTCACGTCGCTCTCTTCAGCTTCTGCACACTGTGCTTTCTCTAGAGAAGCAGCCCTTGCTCTTACAGGTGTTCAGAGGCCCTGTGAGTTCTTGATGTAAAGTCACTTAGTTGAAGCAGAAGTGGAGCTCACAGCCAGCATCAGTGTAGTAAGTCATGCTGGTGAGGAGGTTCTGTGAGGGCAGCATCACAGATGGCCTGAGCCTACTCTGGACAGTATCGACCAGTACCTGGATACAGGCAGTGAGGATGGAGGAATAAAAAAGATATAGGAAAAGATAGGAAAGATATAGCAAAAGAGATAAGAAAAAAAAAAAGACAAATATTCGGGAGGACTAACAGTAAATACTGTAACCCCGAGTTTATTTCTCTCAGAGTTTTTCACAATATTCATCCATGTGAACCAGAAGATTGCTGGAACAGAAACAAAAGCTAACAATCCCTTTAGTTATCTATATGCTTAGACTTCTTTCATCTCAAGGCCAAAGAAGTACATCAAGCTCACATCCTCACCTGGAATTAATAATAAACTTTTTTAACCAACACAAGGATCTTGCCAAATCCTCAAGGCTGTGTGAAAGTTTGCAAACCAAGGTCATAAGTTCTCTGGCCTGCTTCTGTTAAGCATTTCAAAAAATGGCTCCCAACAGGATTGTCTGTCTGTCTGTCTGTCTGTCTGTCTGTCTGTCGTCTGTCTTAGACTTTCCGGTTTTAAGATTTTTTTTTTTTTTCATATGTGTGAGTATTTTATCTGCATGTGTGTCATACATACATGCCGGTGGTGCCTGCAGAGGTCAGAGGAGGGAATTGGATCCGCTGGAACTGGAGTTACAGGAGCTTGTGAGCCACCCTGTGAGTGCTGGGAACCGAACCCAGGCCTCTGCAAGAGCAGTGGGGATCTGTAAAATGCCACATGCTCTGAATAGCTGAGTCTCCAAGTCCCTAAGATGAACACACCACAGGTCAGCCCGCTTTGGCCACACGTGCAGCAGAGCTGGAGCATGCCCAGCCGTCCCTCCTGGTCTTGCTTTGCTTGCTTGTTAGCCTTAATCTGGATCTGAATTTAGCTATACCACCAACTGCCTACGTAGCCTTTGGGTGATAATTAATATTTATATTGAAAGTTTTGTTGTTTTTTTTTTAAGTTGCTAGCTTCTGTGAGTGAGTGGAAATTACCACCCTTAAGTGAAAGCCACTGTATGTCAGGCAGTGTTCCATCACTATTAGCCTTATCATCACTCCCTGGCTGAGGTACAAGGAAGCTGCCTCAGAGAAGCAAAGGGCTTAGACACTGAGTATTAACGAAACACCCACATGCCTGCCTCTGCATGAAAGTGGCACTGAAGTGGTACTTAGGGTCAGAGCAGGGTAGTGGCAGCACCAATGACTTAGGCCGAGCCCCTCACCTGCAATAGGACAATTAGAAAAACAGGAGCTGTATTCAACACAGCCACTTTGAGAAGAGGAGCCAAGAGGTCCAATGGCAGCCCCTCTACCCGAGTCCATCTTCAGGGTACCGGAGGTTCAGGTTCAGACTTAGTAGGCTTGCTTAGCTCAGCAGTCCTGGTCAAGGTGTCTCACTTGGTCTCAGCTCTAGCGTTTCCTCCGAAGTGGTCTGACAAGTTGTACTTCTATCTGGAGGACAACGTCTCCACCCCAGGCTTCAGCCTTTGCCTTCTCTCAGCCTGAGATTCCTGGGGAATTCTAGTTTCTTGGGGCCCATCTCTAAATAGTCAGATAGGTATGGGATGCCTTATTGGTCAGGGAAACCCCAGAGGCTCCCAAACAATACACACTCTTGGTTGTCCGCCTGAGTGTGATAGAAAGATACTATTGCTGAAGTCACCAACCACATGGTTACAGAGCACAGAAATTAAGCTGGAACTGAGCCAGAAGCGTCGTCCCTGCCAGCCAGCTTTGTAGTGCCAGAAGGTGCCACTGAGGAAGGAAAGGTGATGGTTCCCGGGGAGGTGTGTCATCCTCTTCAGCAGCGTTCCCCCTGGTAAGTTGCCCATGCTTCGGTGAATAACCTACCACCCACACTCCTGCAGGGGGTCCTAATTGGGTAAAACACACTGAAAGCGTGCATGCTGGAGGGAGGAAGAGCGTCAGGGTAAGGAGGCCCAATGAGAGAGCAGTGGAGGCGGAAATGACTAAACGCCGTACGTGTGTGGCCCCGTGAATGAGAACAGCCCTGTAGACCCAGGTACCTAAATGCTTAGCCCCCAGTTGGTGGAACCAGTTAGGAGTGATGAGGACATAGGGCCTTGTTGGAGGAAATATGTCACTGGGGGAGGACTTTGGGGTTTCAAAAGCCCATGCCAGGCCCAGTTAGTGGCCCCACACCATGCCTGTGCCTATAGGTCAGATGCAAGCTCGCAGCTACTGCTCCAGCGCCATGCCTGCTTGCTGCCACACTCCCCACCGTGATGCTCATGAACTCGAAACTCTGGAACTGTGAATCCCAAAGTAAACGCGCTCTTTTGTAAGTTGCCTTTGTCACGATGTTTTCATGGCAGTAGGAAACTAGGACAACATGTACGAAACTGTCACCAATAAATACGAAAATAGCTGCGGATAACTCAGTAACCTAAAAGAAAGCATTAACAGAAATAGTGAGGGCTGGCCAGATGGCTAGGTGGCTAAAAGTACTTGCCACACAAGCCTGACACCTGGATTTGATCCCTGGAACCCATGTAAAGATGGAGAGAGAAACAACTCCACAAAGTTATGCTCTGACCTACATATGTGTGCTGTGACATGCCCACCCCCCATCGTATATACACGTAGAATAATAAATTTTTAACTAACAAGACTTAGCTCATCCACTCAGCTATGGGCCCCACATAAGTGGCTTGTGAAATGACTAACAGCCCCTCAGATACTATAGATGACTTACTTCCAGCCCCTCTTCACCACACAGTTGCTCCCACATCAGCTGGACCAATATATTTTACAAACACTCTTCTGCCTTTTTCTATTTTCCTGGTAAACTCAGAGCCGTGCACATCATCACCAACCTATCCTGTAGCCTACACAGCACTTAATGAAACTTAACATTCTTGTTTGTTTGTTGTTTGTTCGAGACAGGTTTCTCTGTGTAGCCTTGGCTGTCCTGGACTCACTTTGTAGACCAGGCTGGCCTCGAACTCACAGAGATCTGCCTGCCTCTGCCTCCCAAGTGCTGGGATTAACGGTGTGTGCCAACACTCCCGGCTGTTTGTCTGTCTTTGTTTTTGCTTTT
Organism: Acomys percivali; assembly: GCA_907169655.1. NCBI lineage: Eukaryota > Metazoa > Chordata > Mammalia > Rodentia > Muridae > Acomys > Acomys percivali. The sequence goes on along the minus strand of OU015755.1, from coordinate 91,087,420 downwards.
TGCGACGGGGTTTCTGTCTTTTGCTTCTTGAGACGGTCTCTATTGCTTTGTAGACTAGGCTAGCCTGGAACTCACCCAGATCCTCTTGCCTCTGTCTTCCAACTCACAAGTGCCCATTAAAGGCAAACACGACCGTCTATAAATTCTGTTATCTGTGTTGTTCCGGCATTCTTGATTCTGGGCAGACCTAACAAGCTAGGTTTGGCCACTTATCTCCAGTGAGCCAATTAGACACTCACGAAAGTAGAGAAAGTATATTTAGTGTGGCCACACTGGGAGAAAGAACAAAAGGACCAAGTCCATCTGCCAGAGGGCCTGACAGAGGCTTAGATTTAAAGGTACATGCATAACTAAATAATCCTGCTCAAGGTGTGGTCATATGCATCACTGACCTATTGTCTGGGCTGTGGGGAGTTGTCAGAATGGCGTGGTGTCTCTCTCCTCTTCTGTTTGGCACCAGGCTTCAGCCTTTTCCTTTACTCAGCATGAGACTGGGGAAATTCCAGGGCGTAGCATTACAACAGGATCCTTTGTTCACACCCACACTGAAAGCCATAGCAGGCAGTGGAGGAAACCTAGGTGGGTAGACAGTTGGGTCCTTCCCTCCTAGTTTCCGTGTGCTCCTCAGCGGGTTCCTTTGTGTCTCTGTACCTTGGCTAATGGGTGCTGTAGTTTGCGTGTCAATTGTCCTCCACAGGCCTGTGTGTTAGCTGGTTGTAGAGGTTGTAGAACCTTAAAGAGGTGAAGCCTGGCTGGTGACAAAGGGGAAGTGTGACCGGCTTCGAACAGCCATGCCGAAGCTAGGGGCGCCATGCTTTCCTTACTGTAGGAACCAGGCCCGACTGGACTGCCTGCCTGTCTTGCTGTTTCATGTCCTGTTTCTAGCAGCTTCCATGTCTGTGTTTATCTTGGTTAGCTAGTCATGTTTACTGCTCTGAGAACGCGCCCCTCCCTTCCTCAAGACTTTTCCTCCTGTGTGCGATCACCACTTGAGGGATTTCACCTGGGAAGAGGATTCCTGTTTTGCTGCCCATAAGAAGGCTCTTTGGAACTCTGAACGATGAGAATAATAAACCGCTGGCTGCTCTCTTAGCACGAAGGACCCGCTGTGTTATTGTGTGTGTGCATGAGTTAAATCCGCAGTCCCTTGCCCTCGGTACCACGGTGGCGCGGGCCGCCACACCTTACCATGAGCCAAAGCTGAAATAAGTACTTCCTCTCAGCTGCCTCTTGTCAGGTATTTGGTTACACTGATATCCACCAGAGAGTTGGGAGTGTTGAGGTAGACAGTGCCTGGTGCACAGTGAACACTCAGTAAGTATTAGTGATGGTGATGAGGATGGCGGGGAATGAGTGACCCCCCAGGGGTTCCTTCCTACTGGCCTTTGAAGCTTTGGAGAAGAGGCAGGGATGATGGGGGCTGCGTTGTGGCTGCCTAGACTTGAGTACCAAAAAGCTCAGCCACTGGATCAGCAAACACAAGGGAAGTCAGGCAAGAAGGGCCCCCAGGAGGTTACGGGGTGCAGAAAATGCAGGGGCTGCACACAGGTGGGCAGCGGCATCGAGGAAGTGTCACCTGTCTGGCACTGACAACGGAGTGAAAGGGGTGAGTCCATCACCACTGCCTTCCATCAGGTCCCCACAAGACTCTCCTCGGGCTTCTCCAAGGGAAAGGTAGGACCAGCCTGAACCAGCTCCCCGAGGAGCTCCAGCCTGATGGGGGTTGCCTAGCTACACGGAGGCAGAGGCTGCGTGCGGTCTTTACAAAATGCTCAGGCCATGTCAGAGCATGAAAAGTGAAGGTTCTCTTTTACCCTCTGTCTTCTCCCATCTCCATGCAAACTTGCTTGAGTCCTAAACACTTCAGCAGCTCAGATAGCATCTATTTGCTGTCTTCTCGCACCTATCATCTAACTATAGCCTATTATTAACCTATCGTCTGCCATCCATTATCTGCCTCTATCTCTCATCTATTTGTCATCAACCTATCACCTATCCATTATTAATCATCTGTCTGTCTGTCTGTCTGTCTGTCTGTCTACGTATCATCTAGCTAGCCATCTAACACCACTTGTTTGTCTGTCAGAATCCAGACCAGACTTCTGCTTGGGCCACGCTCACGTGCCGCAGCCTCTTTGCTCTGGAAATGTCAGTCGCCCTCTTCAGAGCATGTTTGTGGCTCTCTCTCTCCCTAACAGACACCTCGGGTGCTGTGATGTCAGGAGAATAGCTGGGCTCACTTCTCCAAGGAAGTGTACAGACCTCAGGTTGCCAGGCTTTGGGACATCAGAGGGCTACAGGTGGCAGCATGTCGCTTGCACTAGTATAATGGGCACACCCCAACTAAATGTGCCCCCTTCCTCATTCCCTGCACGCACAGTCACACATTCCTTTTTGGCAATTCAATCTCTCTCTCTCTCTCTCTCTCTCTCTCTCTCTCTCTCTCTCTCTCTTTCTCTCTCTTTCTCTCTCTCTCTCCCCTCTGTACCCACAAGAGACTCTGAAACACCCTAACTCCATGGGCCCTCCCCCTTCCCCTGAGCCCTGTAAGAAGGGCCCTGTGCCCTGCTTTGTGCCCGAGCTCCTGCCATGCAGCTGCCCACTGGCCTGCATTAATGTGCTGTTAATAATGCCTCTATTAAGTCTCTTACCCAAAAAGATAGTCCACCTCAGTGTCCCCTGCAAACCCAAGCCTCGATCTACTATTTGTCTGTCTGTCTGTCTTCTATCTTCTAGCTCTGCCATTTACTCTTTCGCATGCAGAGCCACTATCTCCCATTCCACAGGATGAAGCTGCCTGGCCTTTTCGCTGGATGTGACATCTCCAGCCTGGAGGCCTCGTTACACCCACATCTCTGTGTGTAATTGTCTGGGAGGCTGAGGAGAGCACTTCCAGAGTTCTGTTGCGCTCGGTCTTGCTCTGGCAGCTCAACTTGTGTGACTATCCTCTGTAGGAACAAGAGGCAGTTGCCGTAGCAGGAACAAACAACACATCCATAGATGAGATGCCGTCTGACCTTATGCTTAGCTTACCAGCTGTTCAGAGCATATGGGACTCATTCGTGTGGGGCTTCCAGCACTTTCCAGCTCATCCACACAGTATCAGACCTGTGCCATGGTCCCAGGACGCTTAAGAGAGAAAGTCCTTCTGATGTCTCCACACAAAAACTGTAGCTGCTTCCAGCGTGGTGGAAGCTGACTGGAACTTCCCCTCAAGATGCCTCAGATGAGGCCCTTTTAAGAAGGCCAAAGCCATACATACCCTGAGCCCCTCTCTGAGATGACCCAGACCGCTCTCTAGTCTGGTGACCTACGGTGCTCAGCCTCAGGGCAATCATGTCCCCTCCCTCCCACATGACTAAGCTCGCCCCTGGCCTGCCACAGCTTTTGACCTGGCTGTGCTCCTCAACCTCACACTTGCTGGGTGCCAGTGCTCTGTGCTGGGTATAGCTGTCTTGCTCTGGTCCCAGCCCCCACACTAATGACCAACTCATTCAGTAAGTGGATCTTATGAGTTGGGGGACTTTGTCTTGAATGGATGGCTCTATGGTTGAATGCATCCCCCAGAACAATGGGCTGAACGAATGTGTTTTCTTTATAAACTATCTAGTCTGTGGAATTCAATTATAGTAAGAGAAAATGGGCCGAGAAGCAGCTAGCGCCTCAACAAGGGAGTCCTTACCTTTCTTGGGCCAAGTTGACCAGACTCATATCTTGACTCGTGTGTAAATATGGCTGGCTGCCACAGGAGCAGGGTGTCATCTCTCCCACGTTCGCATCCTTCAGGACAGAACTAGCAAATCACAGTTTTCTTTTTAAAAATTATCATCGATTGGAGGTGGGCAAGGCTATCTGTCAGCGCCTTACTTTCTGCTGAGGAGAGTTACCGATGACTGTTAGTTCAGCCACTCATCTTGTTGAGGCAGGCTCAGGGTCTTGGTCACTGTCCTGTTGCTGTGAAGAGACACTATGGCCAAAGCAACTCTTCTACTTTAATCGGGGGCTAGCTTATAGTTTCAGAGGGTCAGTCTATTATCACCGTGGTGGGAATATGGCGGTAAAACATGGCACCAGGGCAGCAGCTGAGAGCTACATTCTGATCCGCAAGCAGAGGGAGAGAGATTGGGCCTGGCATGAGCTGTTGAAACCTCAGTGACACACTTCCTCCAACAAGGCCACACCTCCTGATCCTTCTAATCTTTTTAAATAGTGCCGCTCCCTAATGATGTAAACATTCAGATACATGAGCCTATGGGGGCCATTCTGATTCAAACTACTGCACTCAATACATCTGGATGTCACCCAGTGCATCTTTTAGATTGGTGCAAGTGGATATTTGGTTCACAGGCACTTCAGGCAATCACTTCCACTGAGACCAGCTTCCCGGCAAGTGTAGTGAAGACAGAGCCATTCAGGCCTGCTGAAGCCTGTGCTCAGTACAAACTCAATGTCCTATGTTGGTCTTGTCCTACACAAAAGAGTTAACCTTTAGTCTCTGCTCAGGGTTGCCAAAGAGCAGGCTAGGTGGAATCGTAGGCCGGTGTCTTTGTGGTGGCAGCCACTACTCATTAACACTTCTGGAAGGTTTTGTGTGCAGTTAAACTCCAAGTGTTTCACAGAACACGAGCCAAGTTACTGAGCAGAGCGTGAGGCAGTTGCAGGCTGCTGAGCACTAATGTGAGTGGGTGGCAGGCCTTGGTGGAGTCACAGTGAACCCAGAGCCACCACTCCATCATACTGAGACCCGTGTCCAAATCTGCAGGAGAACCTAGCTCTGCCCCATGAATGGTGGGGACCTTTGCCTTCAGCCTCTGTTTCCTTGGCTACACTGAGATATCACCTACTCTGCATGGTGGCTTTGATCGTGACATGGGAGCAACTACAGAATGGGAGGGGTCCTGGGTCTGTCTTGCTTGGAGAGAGAGAGAGAGAGAGAGAGAGAGAGAGAGAGAGAGAGAGAGAGAGAGAAGGAAGGAAGGAAGGAAGGAAGGAAGGAAGGAAGGAAGAGAAATAGTGGTGCTAGGACTTAGGGCTTGGCCTAGGGGCACTCTTGGCATTGTCAGGAGCCACCATCTTGAGTTCAGCTCAGCCAACTGACTCCAAGGACATACCTGTCCCTCAAAAAGATGTCTCTAGAGGTTAGGCAGCCATCCCTGTGCTCCACACTTAAATTAAATCTAGATGAAGCCAAACTGGGGCACTATCATTTCTTTCGGAGCCATTCCCTTCCCTTTCTCTCCCAAACTACTGGGAGTTTTAAAAAGCTTCCTTCTCCCTGCCCTCACTTCTCCAGATCACCCCAGTTTCTGCCCTCTGGGGTTCACCTGCCACTGGGGAGCTAAGAGGGATGTGCCTGTGCTTTGAAGCAGTCCCTTGGCATGCAGCCACATCGTGGTGGCTGGAGATGTCACTTTCTCATTTGGTTTAATGATCAATTACTTCTGCTCAGAAAGCCCTTCGTGACCTAGCTTCTCCTCTGTCCCTGGACTCAGAGTGGCACTTGCTGCAGGATGGCAGGGGACAACTCCACGGAAGACTTCCACGCTCCAGGGTCCCAGCTGAGCATCGCTGACATCATTGTCATCGCTGTATATTTTGCCTTGAACGTGGCCGTGGGCATATGGGTAAGAACCTGCGGTGGCCCACTGGGCTCTCAGGGCAGAACTGGGTGTGGCCTGCTGCCTGAACACTGGAATTGTGGTGACTCCCTACCTGTGCCAGAGTCTCTGGTGAAGAATCCAGAGGGGGGAGGATGTTCAGGGCCTCAAAGCACCTGGTAGTCCTGCCGTGCTCAGTAATTCCCGACCTCAGCTTCTCTCCCTTGATCAGACAGACAGGTGATTTGACCCAGCAAAAGATCACTGGCAGCAGACGCCCTGCTAGGTAACTGTTAGATCCCTCCCTATGCCCCATCTGTACCCCACCTCCAACCTCTGGAAGGCCAAAGCAATGGGAGTTAGACTTACCCAGGGGCCGCAGCGTGGAAGTAGGCCCTCCTTGGTGTCATCTCGATGCCAATCTTTAGGGCACTCCTAAATGAGAAGGAGAATAACAAAGCAGCCGTGTCCCCCTCACTGCACCCTGGGTAGGTCAATTCCTTGCCTCAGCCTTGGAGCCCTGAGGTTCTGTGTAGAAGAACCACTATCCTTTTCTTTCTTTCTATAAATCCTGGCCCAAGATAAGAGCCTGGGGAATGGGGGACTGGTCATGTCCACTCTGTACTGAAGGGTGGAGACCGCACCTACTTCACAGGGTGAGAGCTACCAAAGAGGCCCCAGGAAGACACAAGCCTGCTGCCACTGTTGGATCTGTAGTAGTGATAGTGCCAGTAGGACAGCAGTGCTTAGTGTTGCTGGACATACTATGGATGGAAATGATAACAGTGGTGATGTTTTAAAGGAGGTGATGGTGGAGGTGGAGGTCGTGGTGGTAGTGGTAGAGGTGGTGGTGGTGATGGTAGTGGTGGTGGAGGAAGAAGAGGTGGTAGTGGTGGTGGTGTTGGTAGTGGTGGTGTTGGTGGTGGTGGTAGAGGTGATAGTGGTGGTGGTGGTGGTAGAGGAAGGAATGATGGTTGTGGTTGTCTTAGTTGGAGTTTCTATTGCTCTGATAAAACACCATGACCAAAAGCAACTTTTGGAGCAAAGAATTTATTTCACCATATAGCTTTCAGGTCACAACCTATTACTGAGGGAAGTCAGGGTATGAACTCAAGCAAGGCAGGAACCTGGAGGCAGAAGCTGATGCAGAGGCCACGAGGGGTGCTGCTTACTGGCTTGCTCCCCATGGCTTGCTCAGCCTGCTTTCTTTCTTTTTATGTTATACCGAGTTTATTAAGTGAGCATGGGGGGAGAAAAAAGGGGTAGGGGTACCCCAGAGAGACAGGGACAGGAAGAGTAAGAAGGAGAGAGAGTAGAGAAGGAATAGAGAGGAAGAGAGGGGGGAGAGAGAGAGGGCCTGCTTCCCTATAGAAACCAGGATCACTAGCCCAGGGTGTCCCCACCCACAAGGGTCTGGGCCCTCCCACACCAGCACAGTCGTGGTGATGGTGATGGTGGTAACAGTGGCAGCTCTAATACAATCAGTTATGTGATCAAATACTAAATGACTAATGGCCCATCATGGCCATCAGCAAAGTTATCCCAGCTCTTCTCATTTTTTTGTACTTTTCATATTCTGCTTTGGTTTGGTTTTGTTTTAATTTTTATTTTATGTGTATGGGGATTTTGCCTGCATGTATGTCTGTGCATCGTGTGCACACCTAGTTAGCGACCATGGACGCCAGGAGAGAGTGTCAGGTCCTCTGGAACTGGAGTTTCAGAGGGTTGTGAGCCAACACAGAGGTGCTAGGAATTGAACCCAGAACCCTATGCATGATGTGTGTTTTGGACGGGGGTGTGGTGTGTGTGTGTGTGTGTGTGTGTGTGTGTGTGTGTGTGTGTGTGTGTGTGTGTGTGGTTTATAAGGTGACATTTTAACAACCCTGCACTAAGCGGGTCTTTCGTGCCATTTTTCCATCTGCATGCTCTGCCACATTTTACTAATCCTCACAATACCTCAAACATTCTTATCAATATTATACGTTCTGTGGAGATCTATAACCTTTGATATTACCAAGGTAATCAGTCATATAGACGGACGGGCCATGTGCATATATGACGGGGCTGTGCTCCAACTGCTGTACTACCCGGACATTCCTGGTGCCTCTCCTCCCGTCACACGGTGCTGAATGAGGCTAATTAGTAACCTGCCATGCTCTGTAAGTGTTCAAGAGTTGCCAATCTCTCTCACTCCAAATCAAAAGCTAGAAATGATTAAGCTCTGTGGGGAAGACTTAGCTACAAGGAAAGGCTCCTGACTAAGAGTTGTGTGACTCTAGAGAGCCGAGGACCGCAAGGAAAACAGTTTCTTTCTGGTCAAATCAAACCAGTCCAGCACTGCCTTGAGCCCACTTCAGGGAAGCAGACATGCAGATGGCCTCAGGGCACTTCCGCTCCTAGCAGCTGCCTTTGGCTGCTTTCTAGCAACTGTGAGCAGAGGACTCAGTACAGACAATTCAACAATTCCCAACACACAATCAAAGCTGAGAGGAATCCACACTGGTGCCGGTGCTTTCTGTGCTTAGACTGGTGTGCTGGGGATCGTAGAGACTCAGAGGCCTGGGTGCAGGAGCCAATGGCTGCTTAGAATGAACAGACTCCCTACCAGCCTCTTTGATTTGGTTCATGAAGCCCAATCCTGGCTGAAGTGTCCACATCTCGATGCTGTTCTCCTGATGGTCACACTCGTGGTCTCTGTCCTTTCTAAAAATTTCAAGTGTTGGCATATAGCCGTGCACCGAGCATCAGCTGGAATGAGTAAAATCCAGCTGGGAGAGAGTCCCCTAGGTAAGGCACGTGCTATACAAGCATGAGGGCCTGCGTTCAAACACCCAGAACCCAGCCAGGCATGGTGGCGCACACCTTTAATCCCAACACTCCGGAGGCAGAGGCAGGCGGATCACTGTGAGTTCGAGGCCATCCTGGTCTACAGATTGAGTTCCAGAACAGCCAGGGCTACACAGAGAAACTCAGTCCCAAAAAACAAGAGCAAGACAACCCAGAACCCGTTTAAACCACGAACCTGTGAGACCAGTGATTCCATGGGAGAGGGGAGGCAAATAGGAGAATCCTAGAAGTTCACGGGCCAGCTAGCTAGAGTACCAGTGCTGAACAGTAAGTCCCTGTCTCAAAAAAAGCAAGAGATGACTGACACCAAGCTTGTCCTCTGACCTACACACACACACACACACACACACACACACACACACAGATAATAATAATAATAATAATAATAATAATAATAATAATAATAATAAT
>OU015755.1:91041362-91078555 GCA_907169655.1 Acomys percivali | reverse complement strand
ATAATAATAATAATAATAATAATAATAATAATAATAATAATAATAATAATAATAATATGAGATGCATATGACCATGAAGATATAGCAGTAGACCTGAGTAGTGAGTAGTGAGTTTGGACCAGATGTTCCAAGAGATGACAACTGTAAGCAATTCTAATGTTGAAGGTTTGATGAAGGGAGGAGGTGCTAAATAAACAAGTGACAAAGACCACTGTTTTAGAGTACACTAGGTCCCAACAGGCCAGGCTGAGAGTCAAAACAGAATCAATCACAGGGCTGGAGAGATGGCTCAGCAGAAGAGCACAGGCTGCTCTTCCAGGGGACATGGGTTCAACTTCCAGCCACATGGTAGATCACAACCATCTGTGACTCCAGTACCAGAGGATCCAACACCATCTTCTGGCTTCAGAAGGCACCAGGCGTGTACGTGCACGTGGTGCACAGACATACATGCAGACAAAACATCTATACATTAAAATAGAAATTCTTGGGGGCTGGAGAGATGGCCTAGAGGTTAAGAACACTGTCTGCTCTTTCAAAGGTCCCAAGTTCAATTCCCAGCCAGCACATGGTGGCTCACAACCGCCTGTAATGAGATCTGGTGCCTTCTTGTTGTGGCCAGAATACTGAATAAGTAATAAATAAATCTTTTTTAAAAATAGGAATCCTTTTTTTAAAAAAGTGTTTTAACCCCAGCACTTGGGAGGCAGAGGCAGGTGCATCACTGTGAGTTTGAGGCCAGCCTGGTCTACAAAGCAAGTCCAGAACAGCCAAGGCTACACAGAGAAACCCTGTCTCGAAGGGGGGAAAAAAGTGGAGTCAGTCACACTAAGGTCCCACTTTCCCTGTGTGAAAGTGGCTGTGTCCCTGACCTCCAGACATCAGAATGATAAATACAGTGCCTCCACCTCGTTCCCTGCACCAGAAACCTAAAGTAACCCAAGGTCCTTACTCCATTGTTTTTCTTCCCTGCCTCCAGTCTAGGCCTCTCAAGGACACTCTCTCTGGAGCTGACAGCCTGCTTAGAGTTTTTGTTGCCTTTTTATCCTGTCTGTAAAACCAACCCCTCTTGCCTGACCAATAGGAATAGTCATTCTGCCTTAGGAAAGGAATACAGCCCAATTTTGAAATAAAAAATAAACTGGGAGCAGATAACTGTGTGTCTTTTGCTGGCTGAATAGCATTCTCTTGTACGGCTAGGCCTGGTTTGTTTATTCATCACTTGGTGGACTTTGAGTTTCCACTTTGGGCTAGTTTGGATAATGCTACCGTGAACATTCTATATCCATGTGTGTGGACGTGTCCTTACTTTTCGGGTCACGTGGCATTGCTCTGTTCAGAGTATGAAGGAGCTGCAAGGCGTTTGCCAGAGGCAGCAGCATCCTACATCTGTTGCCGTTTCTGCCCTCTGCTGTTCTTGCAGTTTGCTTGTTGAGCCAGCAGGAACACGGTGAGCGGCTACTTCCTGGCAGGCCGAGACATGACTTGGTGGCCGGTGAGTTCCCCCACCTTCTCACCTCTCCTTTGTCCACAGGGTTGACTTCAACCAGGGTCTGCACTGGTGAGGTCACATCATATGCCTCATTAAAGGTCCTTGACTAAGGACTTTAATCCCAGCACTTGGGAGGCAGAGGCAGGTGGATCATTGTAAGTTCAAGGCCAGCCTGGTCTACAAAGAGAGTCCAAGACAGCTACGGCTACACAGAGAAACCCTGTCTCAAAAACAAAACAAAAAGCAAACAAAACAAAACAAAACAAAAAACCCAACCCTGTCTAAGGCCAGCTCAATGGGATAACCCTGGGCTGAGGGAGACCCCAAACTGCTAGAAGTTCTGTAAGGAGATTTTGGAATCTGAAATTTTTTATTTCTTAGCCTTATAGCTAGCTATGGATAACCTGAACTTGCAGCCCTGAGGCTGGCCTCTTTATATGTGAAGAGGGTATGCCCACCCACCCCCACCCCCACCCCCACCCCCGCCTTAGACTTGCCAGGTTGGGGGAGGTGTTCCAGATCCAGTGGGGCTGATGTAATGGGCTCACAATGATTATTTGTCTTCCCTCGGCAGATTGGAGCCTCGCTCTTTGCAAGCAGTGAGGGCTCTGGCCTCTTTGTAGGACTGGCGGGCTCAGGCGCTGCTGGAGGCCTGGCTGTGGCAGGCTTTGAATGGAATGTGAGTCTTAGAGGATGGGCACAGCCCATGGGAGGGCTGGGGCAGAGGGCATAGCCACACTGACTGGCGCCTGGATAGGGTGGCTCGAAGCAATGTGTAGCAGCCAGGGTCTACCAGACTGTGATGTGCGGCATTCCAGGGAAAGCTGGTCTGTAGATAGAGAAGCATGGGGCAGCCCAGCTGTCCAGAGATGTCCATAGGAGGGAGACGCACCCAGCTTTCTCACAACAAAGCAGGAGAGGCTAGAGGTAGCCACATCTAGCTGTGTTCCAGGGCAGGGTTTTTGGGAGCTGTGCCCACAGCCCTCTCGTGCTTCTGTTCCCACAGGCCACGTATGTGCTTTTGGCGCTGGCATGGGTGTTTGTACCCATCTACATATCTTCAGAGGTGAGTCTCTTCCTGGGGCCATGGCAGAGGCTGGCCCCTCACCAAGTTGGCAGGGGCAGGCGGGACCTCTGCATGGGACTGGCCCTGATACTCACCTGTCACTTTAAGAATACTTAACCCTCATCCCCTCTGCCTCCCCAGATCGTCACCCTGCCGGAATACATTCAGAAGCGCTTCGGTGGCCTGCGCATACGCATGTACCTATCTGTCCTGTCCCTGCTGCTGTCCGTCTTCACCAAGATATCGGTTAGCTGCCCCCAGCCTGCTTCTGCATGGAAACTTGCAGGATCTGGGGAAACACTGTGCATGGGAGGGGCCCTAGATACTAGCTCATCTGGCAATTTGTGGTTACACCAGCTAGGGAAACCGAGGGCCAGGGAGAGATAGTAACTTGGGCAGAATCTCCTGATGCCCAGCTAGGCAGGAGGGTAGGGGATGAGATCTGAGCTAAACAAAGTGAGCCAGGACTTACCACTAGAGGGAGCCGAAGGCCTCATGGTGTCCAACAATTCTGTGCTAAAGTCTGACTGGGCCATCAGCAGTCTACAGCTTTCTTTTAGGACCTGGCCATGGAAGTATCAAAAGCAGGAAACTCGCTTTCAATCTCAGAACAGGAGGAACTCAGGGCCTGTCTGGCGCAAGCACCTGAGGCTGGGGGAAAGGTGAGGGGGCTTTGGGGTAGGTCCAGTAGCTGTGGTACGCCCAGCATACCGTATTTTTCGGACCATAAGACACACTTTTCCCCCAAAAAGTGGGGGAGGGGGAAATTAGGGTAAGCCTTATGGTCCGATTGCTGTTTTTACTGTTTTTCTTGTTTTACTGCTCTAAAAATTGGGTGTGTCTTATGGTCAGGTGCGTCTTATAGTCCGAAAAATATGGTAATCCCTGAAAAATGCCTTGCCTCTATCAGTGGTAGGCTCCTGAGAGAAGCTTGGCATGAATCAGGGACTTTAAGTCCATGACTGAGGGAGCCTGCCTAGCCTAGTCTTCTGCCTCCCATGGAGGCAGCATAGACAGGCCTCAGGACCGGAGGAGGAGGCTGCCACTTCCCGCCACATCAGCAGCATCATACCAGTCTTTTCTAGAAGTTCCCAGAGAATCTGGATGGATTTCCTCTCTCTAGGGATCCCGTTCCAACCTGGGAGGACCTGGCCCTGAGTTTTACTGCCCCTCCATTACTCTTCCTCTCACCTCTACCCCCTTACTCCCAACACCCACCTCCTAGAAGCCAGGCAGAGTGAAGAAAGCTTGGTTCGGGCCCACCCAGGGTCCAGGCTACCGTGGGAGGAGGATAGACAGGCAAATCTGGGGCTCAAATGAGGAAGAGATGGGCCTGGGCCTCAGTGGAAAAAAAGGATGTGATCTTGGGGGGGGTCAAGTGAAGAGATAGGACCACATAAATGGTGTTGGGGGCCATCATTGGGGACATGTTTGGGACAGGAACCTGTGAGGAAAAGCTAGGTCAACCATGAGCAGTAGCGGGGACTGAGGCGCACCAGCAGGCATGTTCTAACATTCACAAAAAAAGCCAAGTGCTACATCTGGCTCTGGGACAGACAGACTGCTTTGGAGGAAAGATGTGAGACAGGAGGCTGCAGCATTAGGCTGTGAGGTCAGAAAGCCCAGAATTAGTGGGTCAGCAGAGGGTGGCCAGTGCCAGCTTTGCAGAGTCTCTCAGCTAAGCTAGGAATGAAGGAAAAAGGAAATGGGCTGAGTCTGGGTGGTTCCTTTCCCATCTAAGACTTTTTAACACTGGGAAGCTTCAAGTGGGCCACTGGGCAGGACTTCAGAGGCCAGAGGACGCACGGCACATGGGAGGGGCCTTGAAAACAAGCTCATTTAGCTGAGTCCTTAGCAGCTGCTGAGTCTTTCACCAAGGTGGCCAGGCCAAGGTCAGTCAAGATCTAGGACTCTATCAGAACCACAACAGCCAGGCTGTGGCTTCAGACTCTACCATGCAGGTGACTCCGAGTTACCAACTGTAATGGGGAGCAGTCACGTCAAGGCCCTGCATCAGCACCAGGCGACTGCCGGCCCACTGAGGCTGAGGGGAAGCAAGCGGGAGGAGGCACTAATTGCTGAGCTTGGTTTGGGAGAGGCTGGGCCCGCCCTGGGTCTTGGCTTCAGAGTGAAGCTATTTGAAATGCGTGGGCCACACTAGGCCCAGACACAGAGCCTAGGAACGCCCTGCCTGTCTGTACAGCTTGTCCAGGCAGAGGTCACAGGGCCCTCCTGCTGCTGTTATTCAAACAGGAGCACCAGCACGCAGATCTACATGGCAGGTGTGGAAAATCACAGCCCATGCACTGAGCCAGGAGTCCGAGTGCAGTCCCATTACTGCGGGGCTCCGGGCCAGTCGTTTAACCTCTGGAATTTAGGGACAGGAAGCATGACACCCAGTGCCCCTCAGTAAAGGTTAGCTGTGGCCCACAGAGCAGTCACTCTCTCTGCTCCTGCTGCCTCACGGCTTTGCCTCTCCGTCTCTCCACAAGCTGCACACTGCACATCAGCCATATTGGCCTCCATGCACTTCCACAAACCTCTATACTTGCTATGGTCTCCCCCGCCACCCCAGATGCTCTTCTCTGGGGAGGCATGCAGTACCTTCCTCTCTCTGGACTCTGAAATCTCTCCTTTTATCCTGCCCCTGCAGGGCTAACTCCCTTTCCTTCTCTCCCTCTCTCCTCCTTTCCTTAACATCTTCTGGGATGTGGATTATCGACTTAGGAAGTCATAGCTGAGTGCAGTGACCCACCCCTATAATCCCAGCATGTGAGGGCTGAGGCAGGAAGAATGCTATGAGTTCAGGGACAGCCTGGGTTACAGCGTAAGACCCTGTCTCAGTCAGTCAGACAGGGTGGACTCTCCACCCCACTTTCTCTCTTCATCGATATGCCCAGTGCTATTGGGTGCCAACACTGCCATTAGGATGGAACGAGAGAACAGCCAGGATTTGGCTCTCCTCTCCACTCCTGTGGAGGTCTATAGAGTAAGTTACTTCAGCCTTGGGCACCATGGCCTCTGTCCTGACTCAGTCCTGCCAGCCATGGGCAATAATGCCATGGGATGGGATGGGTTTGGCCTAACAGCTTCAGCGCCATTGCCTGATCTGGGGAAACATGGTCGCTGACTGTGTGCCCACCGTGTGCTTGGGTGTGGGCGACCAGGCCAGCCTCGAATGCACTTTCCAGAGTCCTTACACAGACCGAGCACCGGGACCCTAGTGAGGAAGCAATCACAGACGTGGCAGTAGAAACAGGAGAGCCAGCCAGCCCGAGCCTGGAAGCCTAGCCCTCCGGCAGGCAGGTGCAGGCCCCTCTTTCTCTGCTTACGCAGGCAGAGCTGCAGGACTTTGCAAGGGGCAGGAAGGGAAATCGGAAGGGTATTCGGGAAGAGTCCTCAGTGGCAGGGGGAGGTGAAGAGGCAGAGCCCAGCAAAGACAAGAGGCCCTCTGCCGCACCGCCTAACCACACCTGAGACACCCCCACAAAATGGGCAAGGCCCTGGGTTGGGAACACAGGAGGCCACTGGAGGCCACAGAAATTCTGTGCTGTTCCATGGAGGGACACACGGGAGAGAAAGGGGAAGGGTGGCAAAGTGAGGGCACAAACCACGGCGTGGGGTCTGGGCTGCCGCAGCTTCCTTCCTCACCTGTGACACAGCACCAAGTGCCCAG
This sequence comes from Acomys percivali, assembly GCA_907169655.1. Taxonomy (NCBI): domain Eukaryota; kingdom Metazoa; phylum Chordata; class Mammalia; order Rodentia; family Muridae; genus Acomys; species Acomys percivali. The sequence goes on along the minus strand of OU015755.1, from coordinate 91,072,321 downwards.
GGGAACGTGACACAAAAGGCACAAGACTGGGCCACATGGGACAGCTTTGGGCCCTCGTAGCTATTAGCTTCTATTACTACAAGGTTGATGCTTAGGCTAGGCAGCGGGTGTCCAGGCAGGCCTCACCAGTGCCCACTGGGTCTCCCTTGGGACAGTGAGTTCCTCCTGGATGATGACAGGGCCCTACCCCATACCTCCGTGCCATCGTTATTCTCCCAACCCCTCTCCTCTGTCCCTGAGGAAGCCAGGGAAGACAGCCATGGATGAGGTGTGGTGTTGTGGGTCAGGATGGGGAGCCTGACGATGAAACAGAGAACAGACAATCCTAGGCCCAGGGGCAACGCAGGCAGAACATAAGGCCTAAAGGTAGCACAGTACCGGAAGTGTGAGTGGCTGGGCAGTGCCAGGAGGGGCTTCCTGGAGTGGCTGCCTCTCCAGAGGTCTCCTATACCGACCAGGCAATGCCAGGAATAGGTATCCGGAAGGCACCTGGCTTTGAGAAGTCGCTTCCCTCCCTGAGGCTCAGCCTCATCAGTCATGCTAAGAAGTGTCTTGAAGAGGCCTTTCTCCTCTGAGAGGCAGCATTTTCTGCTCAAGCTGGCGGCTGCCCTCTCCCCCATTTTTACTTACAGCACCGTGCTCCCTGTTACACACACACCCAAAGCCAGGGGCCCAGATGAAAGCATCGGTAGTCACCTGAAAGACCAGATTAGAGTTTTCAGATGGCTCAGGAAGGAGCCAACAGGGAGAGGTGTGAGGGAAGGTGAGCAAACGAAGAAACTATTTCTGAGGCTATTCGTCTCTTAATCTCTGGAGTCTTGGATGCCTCCTTGTCACAATGCCTAATGGAACTGAGGGGACAGGGCTCTTCCATGTCCCCTAGGCAGGGGCCGAATTCAATGACAATACTGCTCTCTGGTGGGCACTGGCCACTTTGAATTTTATTGTGACAGTAACACCTGCCATACACTTGAACATAACACACAGCTTCCCACAGCCAGTTCTCTCTCCCGCCCTCAGCCACCCCACCAGGTAGTGAACAGCTGGAAGCAGACAGGGGGGTGGGGGGGAGAGAGGAATGGTCTCTCTATTCCCTTTTCCCGGGACAGCCATACTCAAAGATGGCTGAGGCCAGGCCACAAAGCTAGTGAGTACAGCACCCAAACTCTGAGCCCCATCTCTCACTGTAATGTCTGACTTCTGCCCACCTCTGCTTTCCCCAGATTGACCTGTACGCAGGAGCCCTCTTTGTCCACATCTGCCTGGGCTGGAACTTCTACCTGTCCACCATCCTCACCCTCACCATTACGGCCCTGTACACCATCGCAGGTATGAGTCCTGAGAGCCCACCAGGAACAAGGAGCCTGGGAGATGTACACGAGACACCTTCCCACAGCACAAGGAGCCCCTGAGAGTGGCCGGTTCACAGGTGGTGAATGGGGACCTGGGGCCTGGTTGCTTAGGTATTTCGTGTGCACCTCCCCCATCTGCAAAGACAGTGCCCCAGCAGCAGCTCTGGTGGTGCCAGTCAGACTCTCTCGGCTCAGGGATGGGACACTCATTCCAGCAACCTTGTTCCTGGCAGGAGGCCTGGCCACGGTGATATACACAGATACCCTGCAGACGGTCATCATGGTGGTGGGCGCTGTCATTCTGGCAGTCAAAGGTGAGGTCTGAGGTCTGGGCTCTGGGCACAGGCGGGCTGTCCCAACACCCTGAAGGTTAGGCTAGAGTTAATCTGCCCCACTGCTGGCTTCCTAGGCTAATGGGCTCTGCTTCCTCCTGCCTACAGGGGCGCAGTGCTGAAGTGCTGACGAGGCTCCCTCAGGGCTAGGCAGGCCCCACAGCAGGCAGCTGTGCAGGCACACAATTAGCAAACCACAAAAGTGCTGAGGTGTTTCCTCCAGTGCTTAAAGTCATGTACAGAGTCCTGTCCTAGGAGGAGATGTTGTCTCCTGCCAGACAAAAGGCTGCAGGGAAGGAGGTATGCTGGACAGGTAACACTAGTTTAGAAAAGATGGGGGAGGTCTACTGATGCTCTGGGAGGGAGGAGGCAGGGAAGGAGGGAGGAGAGAGATGTCTCAGGGTGGGTGACTTTAGAGATGAAGGCTCAGCTCAGGGTCTAGGGCCCTGTGGCAGAGCTACCTCTGAGCCCCCTCACAGATTCCTTGGCCTACCTAGGCTCCTAGCTCCACACTCTGCTGGGAAATGGGGCCTGGGGAGGTGCCAGAAGCTGCCCTGCACCTAAGTGTGCTCCTCCCAAGGTAGCAGCCCCTGTCCCATCTCCAGAACCTACTGCAGGTGAGGAACCTAACAGCCAGACACAGGCTGGATGAGCGGGTAGTGACTACAGACACAACCAGGCCAGAACTTGGCCTTATACCACCCAACCCTGAGGTAGATAGGACGTGTTCCGGACTCAGAGGAAAGACCCCTGGCCTGAGCCCTACCTGCTAGGCCTACCGTAAGGCTCTGAGGAGCCTCTGCCTCCCTTCCCTGTGGCTTGGAAGGATGAGGCCACAATGCCAGCAGTGTTTTAGCTCTAGTGAAGTCACAGCCCTCCGAAGCTCAGGTCATGGCTTTAATACTAGATGACTCAAATATCGACAAAACCACTTCTACCTCCTTGAAGGTCCAGTCCACAGACTGGCAGAGATCCCCACGGCTCAGGCCAGCAGGGTTCTAGAGACTAGCCGTGACTCCTGCTGGCCAACAGGACACTGTGGGCCCATGTGCAAAATGCTCATTTAATAGTTATTTTAAATACAAATAAAATACTCTATTTTATCTTTTTCTTTTGTTCTATTTTTAAACCTCAGCCCTTCCTAGAGCAGGCAAGGTGAGGTAGAGATTCCAGTTTGACGTGTGAAGTTATCTGTGAGGGGAGGGTAGTAGGACCCAGGGAGTCAGGACCACCCAAAACCAACCCATTCTGCCCAACCCTCCAGCTTTCAACCAGATCGGTGGTTATGAGCAGCTGGAAGCGGCATATGCCCAGGCCATCCCCTCCAGGACCATCCCCAACACCACCTGCCACCTGCCTCGAGCAGACGCCATGCATATGTTCCGGGACCCTTCCACAGGAGACCTCCCGTGGACTGGGATGACCTTTGGTCTGACCATCATGGCCACCTGGTACTGGTGCACTGACCAGGTGAGCGCCAACATTGCCCACCCCCCATCTGCTGCCCTCTAGGGCTGGTTTGGGGTCCATCTGGGCTGCTAGGGTTCCTTGTGGTCTCGGGCCCTGCGCTTAGAGTCAGATGGGGCCCATTGATTGCCACCTGCCCTGGCCTTCAGGTGCTTTGACTGGGACAATTTGGAGTATGGGATTCCAAAGGGACTCGGAAGTTCCTCAGTGGTCCTGAGCTCTGCTCGGAGGCGAGTGTTTCGGATTGGCCTTGGGCTCCCAGAATCTGGCAGCATTCGAGATGTTGGGCTACCCTTGGGCTGCCAGTGGTGGGGGCCTGCTGTGGCTGGGCTTCCTTTCTTGGAAGAGCTCTGGGTACCATCAGCAGCAGGCCGGTAACGGGGAGGCCCTGGGGTCCTTGAGGTAGCGCCTCCATGTCGGTGGAACTGCTGGCTCTGGAGAAAAAAAAGGAGAGTGAGGTCTTGGATGGCATGGAGGGAGGGCCAGCAGGACTCGTGCTGCATGAGCCAGACACAGCCTGGTTTGCCTCTACCACTCACCAGAGGGTTTAACCACTTAGAGCCTCAGTTTCCCTATCTGTAATATGGGATGGTTCTTCCCTCTGTGATTCATGCATCTGCAAACAGGGTCAGATGTGGATGGTGGGACCAGAGCAGGCTGTTAGTTGGAGGCAGTGCTTCCATCTGAGAACTGATCTGATTCTGACCTCTCCTGATCACGAACCCTCCAGATGGCCAGACAAGCCACTTCCCTCTCTAGACATAGGGGATCGATGCCTGACCAGCCTCTCCTGAAGGCTGCGGGGCAGCCCTGGAGAGGTAGAGAAGCAGTAGTGGGAGGTGACAGCGGCGTGGAGAGCTTGCCTTCATTTCCCAGTGTAGCCTGTTGCTTTCAAGTAGGACGGCTCTGCTCTGAGGCTTGAGAGCCAACCCAGTATGGTAAAAGGCAGCCTGGAGGGGAGTAGATTAGGGTCCCTAATCCCCGCCACCTCTTGTTTTTCCCACTGGGCAGCCCAGCCCAGTCTCACATCTCTGGGTAGAATGCCATTCAGAAGCATTTCCCACGAAGGCCAATGAGTCAGCATCCATCCTGTCCTCATGGCTGGATGAGTGCAGATAAAGCGCCCAAAAGGCCTAGAGAGGGTTTCCAAGGATACGGAGGATGGCCTATGCTGACCCTAGGTGGCTACAGCCCCAGCCCTGACTCCCTGGCCTCACCTTGGGCTGGGTCTGCTACAAGATGCCAGGCCTTAGTATTAAGACACAGGCCCTGGGCCCTAGCTGGCCCTCACTGGCACCTGAGGGTCTGACTGAACTCCACCCCTTTCCCTAGCTACAGGTTCACCTCCAGTGGGTAAGTGACCATTTTGTCATCAGAAAGCCAATAGTCTGCTGGGTAAGGTAGTGCACACCTTTAATCCCCCAACCCTTGGGAGACATAGGCAGGCAGATCTTTGTGAGTTCAAGGGCGGTGGTCTTATCTACATAGAGAGTTCCAGGTCAACCAGGGTGACCATAGTGAGACCCTGTCTTAAAGAAAGGAAGGATGATGTGTGGCAAGAAGGAATGAAGGAAGGCAACAGCAAATGAAGCACAGGGCGAGGCTCTGCCACCACCCCTCCTGGCCTCACTGTCCCTGGATGTACAGCAGAGGGAGCCACAGAGGAGAATGCCTCCTGGGATCCTCCAAGTGCAGGAAGCTGGTGTTCCTGTGCCCAGCTGATGTGTGTGGCAAGAGGTGAACTGTCTTCCTGTTGGTCAGCGACATCCTCCAGCACAGCCATGACTAAGAACTTCAGCACGTTCATGGCAGCCAGGACCCTGAGGAGCCAGGCCTAGCTGCTCCAACACCAAAGTAGCCAGCTTCATCCTTGAAGCCATACTTGGTTGGGTGGCAGTGACACATGTTCAGATGAGACACAGGCCTGGAAGGTGAAGTGACCAAGCCAGGGATGTGCGTGCAGACCTCCCCAGGAGGGACACACAAGCTGGGTAGTGGGATACCCCTTTACTGTTCTCATTCCACACATATTCTGAGCCACCTGGGGCAACAGCAAATGTCACAGGGCCAGCTGCTTAGGGTCAATGCCAGCTGCCACACATGAAGGAAGTGAACATACTTTCTATTTGTGAGTCAGCTGGTGACAATCAAGGGAATAGCACAGGAGAGACGCATTTCAGAGTTACACTGTGTAACCCCCTGAAGGCGCTATGCTATCAGAACACCTGCTCTGGACAGTGACCCACAGACTCTGCTGGCCCCCCAAGGCTTCCGGGGCCCTTTGTGAAGCAGGACATCAGCACAGAGATACACCCCCAGCCTCTCCCGCTTTCTCTACAATCAAATCCAGAATGGTGACCTATACCTTAAATCCCATTTGGGAGACTGAGACAGGATTGTTGTGAGTTCAAAGCCAGCATAGGATACAAGGATACAAGGCATCCTGGGGGGCTACAGAGGAAGACTCTGCCTCAAAAACAGAAGGAAAAAAGGGAAAAAGTTCAAACTTGCAGCAAAATCAAATATTAGATCTGGGAGGGATCTCATGCGCCCATCCCATCCTGCAGATCTGGAAACTATGGCCGTTGGCACTCTGCTGCTCATCTTAGGGGAGTCCAGGGTGAACAACACTGCCTCTAACTTGTGGGCCTCACCAGGCCCACTCAGGAGATGCTGATACAGACACCCCCAAGGCTGAGCCTCATTTCCTTTCCCCCTCTACCCCAGGTCATCGTGCAGCGGTCCCTGTCTGCCCGGAACCTGAACCATGCCAAGGCAGGCTCCATTCTAGCCAGCTACCTGAAGATGCTGCCCATGGGCCTGATGATCATGCCAGGCATGATAAGCCGAGCGCTGTTCCCAGGTAGGATGGGCTCTGTGGCCACACCTGCAGTGGCGGGGCACCCAAGGCTCTAAGGATTTAGTCTACAAAAGCTACTAGATGACAAAGGAGGGATTTGCTGTTGCCCAACATGGACGAGGGAGGGACTGTCCTTAGGAGCACAAGTGAATCTACAAGGAGGTGGCTTAGCATAAAGTCCAGATAAGGAGGATTTACAACTGTGTGGCCTTGTGAGTATAAAGGAACATGTCTGACCACCTATTAAGCTTCATCTGCAAACTAGGATCTGTACCTTCTCCCTGGTAGGATATATCAGACCCTGTAACTCTGGGTACACAAGAGCTGGAGGAATGTGGAAACATGTGCTTTTTAGCTTTTCTTTTGTTGTTGAGACTCTGAGACTGAGATCCCCAACCTACTACTGGGCAGCCACACGACCCCGGTGGTTCTGCTCTTTCCCTGTGTCACGGGAGCCTGGGACACAGTGGCTCAGGATGTGGGCATTTTGGGTTCTTGGGGTGACTGCAGAACACCTGAGGATGAGGGGCCAGACCCACCTGAGGCTGCCTGTCCACGGGGCGTTGCGCCTGTATCCTTGATGCATCTACATCTTCTCTGCCCCGACCCTGGGCCCACAGGTGGCCACTCAGGGGACCACTAAACGTTCCACGGGTTACATGAGGGGCACTCAGCTGTCGTCGGGGTGGGTGGCCTGGTCCATTGGCCATCTGCTCTGAGTGGCGTCTCTGGAGAGGTACTGACCGCTCCCTCACTTCAAAGTACTCGTCTGACACTGATGAGGCCACCGAGGGTCGCCGTTGGCCAGGGCCAGAGCTGCCTGAGAGGCTGTCCTGGTCACTGAGGGTCACGTAGTCATCATCATCATCATCCTCTTCCCCATCCAGCCCATTGGGGAGTCCTGTCTCCAGGCCATCGGGACCATCCTGGGTCACAGATAACTTTCGCTGTAGTGGGGCCTGGCTTTGGCTGGTCGGGCTGGGTAGTGTGGGTTCTATCCCATTTGGGGGTGTCTCCTTTTCTGGGGTATCCAGGGCCCAGCCAATATTGATACCATCCTGGGCAAGTACACTTGCCACAGGGACTGTCCGGGGCTTAGGTACAGGGGCCTGAGGTTCAGGGTTCTCCTGAGGGAAGCCATTTTCAGCTGGGACCACATCCTGGGAGTCCCTGGGTGCTGGGGGAGGGCAGGGTTCTGGGCAGGGACGGGCCCCCTGACTCTGCTTCCATAGCTGGTGCTGGGTGCTGGCATGGGCTGTGTCACGGATCTTGATGCGGTTCATCTGGTTGGGCTGAGGGTTCCAGATGTTGGGGTCAATGATGTTGATGTAGCCTAGGATGTCACTGCCAGGCTCTGGATCTGGCTCTACCCATGTGGGCAAGTACTCAAACATGTTAGCCCTTTCCAGGTTGAGCAGCCCCGGGTGGATAGGTGGCAGCAGCTCAGATTGGTCCCCTGGGCGCTCAGCCACTGCAGGGCCCCGCAGCCCTGGAGGCTTTGAAACCTCCTGCTTCTCAGAAGTCTTGGCGATTTCATCCACACTCTTGGCCTTGACCAGTGCATACTTGGGATTCACAAGCTTCTTGGCCATGGTGCCCGTGGGTGCCAGGGGCACCACAGACGGCAGCACAATGGGCTCTGGCTCTGGCTCCTTCTCCATGGGGATGTCCTTGAGGCTGACGCCCTGGGACATGAGGTACAGCTCCTGGAACTGCCGATCAAACATCTCTACCACCTGACCAGACAGCACGGAGATCACATTCCGGTCCGTCCTTGCAGCTGACCATGTGAAGCTACAACACAAAGGCAGGATAGGAGGTCAGTACAGGGTATGTGGGCCTCCCTGACTTAGCGGAGTGTCCCTGAACCCTGAGGCTGTGGGCATCTACAGTGTGAATTCCAGCTGGAGCTTGTCGGACTGGCCACTGTATAAAAACATAGGTGGCACTGGGGTGGGGCACAGCTAGGGGTGGGGAGTCAAACCTGAATCTGGGAGCCTGTGCCTAGCTTTTCTCCAGCAAACCCCTGGGGCTCTACTGGACTCATGAAGGCAGCATGAGGGTACCTGCTGTAGCCTCAGGTACCAGTAACCACCAAGCATGGTGGCTGTCACTGGTACCTTTGTTGTCATCAGAGTGACTGTGGCAAATCCGCCCTGCCTTGTGATGGTGCAGAGCTCACTCTGGCCCTGGAGATGGCTCTTGAGTGACTTCCCAAAGGTCTTGAGCAAATTCACCATGACCTAGCCCACCCTACCCCTGGGCCAGTGACTGTGTGGGATAGAACAACAGCCTGCTTGGACAGAAGTCTTCCCTGCCTGCCTCAGGAGACAGTGGGTGGACCTTGTCCTGCACACAGCTCAGCAGTTTTGGGAGCAATGAACTGGAATAACCAGCGTGTCACATGCAGGGATTAAGGGCAGAAACCAGCTGGGAACCAGAGGCAACCCCTCCCCACGTCCCAGAGGAGAATCACCTGTAGGAGCCACATACAGCCCGGTCTCCATCCACAAACATGAACTTCTGAGCCAGGACACCCTTGAACTTGGTGGCTGACCGTGTGAAGAACTCAGTCCCCCCGATGCTGCGTACCCTGAGATTCTGTGTTGGGAGACGGGGAGGCAGAATTAGACAACTACAGGCACTGATTTTACAGGCAGAGGCGGCGGCAGCAGACGGCCCCAAGCCCAGAGACAGTGTGTAGGAGAAGGCACTCAGAACCCACAGGCCCAGAGAGGAAAGGGTCCTGGCCAAAGAGAAAGTAGAGCCACAAACTGCTGGCCTTCCCTTGGTCCTGAACATATAAAGGGCCTTTCTTTTCAATGCAATGCCTCCAGAACCATCCAGGGCCTGGGTGCTGCAGGATCCAGGACTGAGTACAGGGGCCCCAGGGAGTGAGGAAAACATGACTGAAATCTACGCATAAAGGAACTGTTGAGGCTCACAAAATAGAACATCATGTAGGGGACCTAGGGTCCATCTGGCTTAAGAGCTTCCTGACTGTTCTACTCACATGTGACAGGAGTCTCACTCCTGTCAGAGCTATGGATTCAGACACTGACTAGTGGCACGGTCCTTGTCAGACTGCACTGTGACTTGCCTATCTGTTCCCTCACCCACTCAGTGGTTTCAGTTTATTAACTGCCCACATGTTCATTTGTGCACTGACCCCTGCTGCGGTCCCCAGTAGCAGACAAAGATGACAGTGACAAGGATGCTACTGTGGAGGTGGCGGCAGTAAGGCAGATGAGTCAAAACAACAACCTGGGATGGCCAGAAGCAGAGGAGTGAATCAAGGTAGGGGCTGGGAGGTTCCCAGGAAAAGCTGACGTAAGGAGGACAAGCACCCCAGGGCAGGGATGCAGAGGCTGGACAGCGGAAAGGCAGGCTGCTGCACACCTGGACTTGACTCTGGTGAAAGAGGCCCCCACTTGCTTTGTCTGTGGGCTGGGGGAGCCATGGAAGGTTAGAGAGAGTACAAGCTAGACCTGCGTGTCAGAAGCAGTGCCAGCGTGTGTGGAGGATGGGTGAATGAAAGGGCATACAGAGGCAGAGGCCAGAGCCTGGTGTGGATAAGGGAGGTGGCCGGAGTGAGAGGACCAGCCACTGCGTCCCCTGTCCAGCTCTTCCTACCTCCATGCTCTCCTGGTGGCCCAGAGTCCTAGCCACAGAAGTTGACAGGGGTGGACCCTGGGTGGGTCCCCACATGATGTCCACCCAGCTGTGGGGTGAACAATTGTCTTGTTCCTGGGCCTGGCCTCGAAGGCAGATAAGCTGTTTCCAGGGCCGAGCTCACTCCGGCCCCGCCTGCCCACAGCCTGCCCACAGCCAACTCAGCAGGAAGCTGGCCAGGGTCCAGGACAATTAGCACCCGTGACTTTGTACCTAACACACTGAATGCTCAGGGACCAGAAGTTGGAACAAAGATCTTAGAAGCCTTCCCTGTCACCTGTGCCAACCACACAGCCCAGCTCTGTGGCATCCTGTGGTCTCACCATCCAACACTCTGTGTGCTGGGGCCATGCGCCTCACCTAGGCAACCAGCCTGTTTGTCTTTACTCACCCCAAACTCTGTCCTTCTGAAGGGCTCAGAAAGCCATTACTTTCATCTTGGAATAACTCAGCCACGTGAGAGGCAGGCCTGTGTTGTGCCACTGACCTACCGTGTGATTCCAAGCAAGCCCCTCACCCTCTCTAGGCTGTAGTTTCCCTGTCTACATAGTGGGGACTGGCACTGAACCCATCTGCTCATCTACCACTGGGGCTGAGCAGCAGGCAGGGGCTTGCATCAGGCCCCCCACCCTCTGCCTGCTGTTCCTGGTAGCCTCGCCCCATGGGCCTGGCCCAGATGAGGTAATGTCTCAGGTGTCTGGGCTCGCGTGAGCAGAGGTGGAGGATCCCACAGAGCTGTATTGTTTCAGGTCCAGGGGTGCCCCTAGCTGGGGATGGGCAGGCAGGTGGAGGGTCCTTAGACTCTCTCAGACCTCCATAGGGACAGTGGAGCTGGGTAGAACAAGGCAGGAAGCGGAGGTGAGCCAGGCTGCTCTGGCCCAGAGTTCTCGTAGAGGATACAGGATTGGGATACACCATGCTGGATGCCATCAGGCTGGCCTGGGCATTCTGAACTCTGGACTACATGACTCAGACACTGGCTGGGCCTCTCCGTGCCTTAGCTTCCTTGCCTGCAGCACGTGTCTGTCTACCTGGGCCACCTGCAGCTTGAGGGCTGCATAGCCTGCAGGGAGCTGTAGAGAGGACTGAGTTTTCACTGGGGACATAATGGGATACAAACTTGTAGCACATCTGGGATAGCCTGGGCTGCTGTCAGCCACACTTGGTGGCCAGCCTGGAGGACTCAGCAAGGGAGGCGATGAGTCTCAGTCTCTCGGTAGGATGTAGCAGATCGCACTCCTCACCTTGGCAGGGCGAAGGCATCATCAGTCAGCCATGCCTGGACCACAGGAAGTGCAAGAGATGAGCTGGGGTAGGAGGCAGAGCTGCAGCTCACCCTGAACCTCTCACCCTGACTCATGAACAGACATGATATTCAGTGGGAAGTCCCTTGTGCGCTGGAAGCCCTGGTGTTAGTACTCCTAGCTCCTCTCCTCTAGGATGACCAACATGGTGGGCTAGGGCACTGTCGGCCTGTTAAAGGCCCTGCCTCTACCTATTTGATGCCAATAGTACCCTATGTCATGGCCAACCCACTGAGGTAAGCCCCTGTGCCCCCAGATGCAAGACCCTGGCATATATCTTTACCCATCCGTTGCCCAGGCCTAACCATGTAGGGCATGAGCTTACTTAGGAGGGGACAGGGGCTGGGGTCTAGCCCACCTCCCCTCTAATCTCCCCAACAATCCCAACTGGAGCCTGGCAGGACACAACTTTGAGCCTCTCCTCCCCTTCTCTGGCCCAGTGGGGACCTGGGCCCAGTCAGGTCTCCTCACCATGTGCCTTCCCATGGCTGTTGGTGGCTGGTGTTTCCTTGCTTGCCAGCTATGCAGTCAGCTCAGGTGGCTGCTGGTTTTTCCAGTTTGCCTGCACAGGCCAAGGAGCTTTTCACATTGATGGGTCTTTCACAGTTCTGGCCTGGCTCCCACTGGCTCTTAGCACTAGGGTCACCCCCGATATATAACCTAGTCACTGCCCTGGTCCTGTAACATTGGAAAGGGATAAGGCTAAAAGGCTGGGCACTCTTTCCAGGGCCCATTGCTAATTTGTAATGTTGGGGACTTTTTTTCCTTACTGCCTTTCGGGCCAGGAGACTGTGGTCCCCGAAACAGCTGGGGTACACACATCAGAAGAGGCTATGTATACATCACTCCCTTCATGTGGGGACTAGGAACAGGGTCAGCCTTGACACTAATATAACTGTTGTCAGGAGAGGATGGCTCCTACCACACTACTATTTTGAAAGAACTGGAAGCCACTTGGCACTCAGAACAATGTTAGGAACATTGTCCCTAACCACATAGGGCCAAAGGAACCTCTGTCTCACTTACACCCACCACAGTCTCCTATGCTCTGCACAATTGTCCTGACAGGCGCTGGAGAGATAGCTCAGCAGTTAAGAGCACTGACTATTCTTCCAGAGGATCCAGGTTCAATTCCCAGCACCCACATGGTAGTTCACAACTATCTGTAACTCCAGTTCCAGGGGACCTGACACCTTTACACAAACATACATGCTGGCAAAACACCAATATATGTAAAATAAATTATTATTTATAAATAATATTTATACAAAAGTAATTATTGCTGGGCACGGTGGCACATACCTGTAATTCCAGCACTCTGGAGGCAGAGGCAGGCAGATCACTGTGAGTTCAAGACTAGCCTGGTCTATAAAGTGAGTCCAGGATGCCAAGGCTATACAAAGAAACCCTATCTTGAAAAACCAAAAATGAAACAAACAAACAAAAAAAACAAATAATGTTTTAAAATATTCCTGCCAGAGGGAAGGCATGGAGATGGGCCCATTTTCCACACGAACAATGGAGGCCCAGAACCAAGAATTGCTTATGGTGTGATGGCAGGGCACTTGGTGTCTTCCCAGTTTGGTGCCTGATACCCTATTGTCACAAATATGACCCTGCCAGGGCTGCCTGTAACTTGGGCTTATAGACTCTGAGGCAGGTTGGAGCAGGGTTGAGACAGGGTAGTGGGTGGCTGAGAGCAGTCTATGGGTTACCAGCACAGGAAGTGATCCAAAAACAGGCCCAGACCCAGCCAGCCCACACGGGGAAGCTAGCCAGGAAGGCAGGCTCTCTACACAGTGACATCTGGCAGGGTTGTACCCACAAGCACCTGTGACCACTTGCCTAGGGCTATGGTCAGATGAGAATTAAGAAGCTGGGGCCACTTTTTGCCCATGAAGATGTCTGGCCCTTTAGACCTGGCTACCTCCCCAGAGAAGAAGGCAGTAAAGTGAGACAGGACAGGCTACTAAATCTAGCAGGCTGCCTTCCAGCCCGTTGGTCCTGGGACAGTTGAGAGCTAACAGTGAGATGGGCAAGGCTGGCTCCCACAGCCCCTGCTTTAACCCCAGGTTGGCAACTGCACCCCTGCTCACCTTAATGTGTACACAGCTACTAACCTAAAGTTTCACCTACAAGCAACTCCAGGAGCTGACTCCCACAGTAGGCAGAGAAACACCATGTGGGAAACACCAGAGAATTCTGAGAGACAGCTGTGCACTCTCCTTGTCAAACCCATTTCTTACTGGCTCTTAGGCACAAGTTATACCTTCTCCTAGACCTCAGTTTCCCTGTCTTCCTTGGGATCCTAGTCTGAACAGCTACATGTGTCTTGGCTCAGACACCCCCATAAAGTCACAGGCAGTGACAAGTCCCACTGCTTTCCAAGTCCAGAAGCTCAGAAAACCCCAGACTGAGGAGCCACCACGGATTCTCCATCAAGAAGGGTCCTCAGACACTGTGGGCCATGGCCTCCAAGCAACCAGCCTGGATGAGGATGCCCCTTGGCACCCACAGGATCCAGCTCTTGTCTGCCTCTCTTATGAGCGTCATGGGTCGAGTGACATACATGGCTAAGGGCCACCAGTATGTGGCAAATGCATGGAGTGGGGACCTTCCTGGAGCTGCTGGAGCTGCTGCTGGCCCTCAGAGCAGCCAAGTCCCAAGTCCCCCTTTTCAGAACTTGTACACAATGGCTCTTTCTGGCCTGAGCTGTCAGCCACCCCAGAACCATTTCTAGGTACTAATTACATGCCAGGCAGGTGCGGGGCTTGGGGTCAACTTACCTAGAGACCACATGAAGAACTCCCTGAAATTAGAGACTGGTAGCACAGCAGAGAACTCACACCCACTTGAAAGGCTCCGCAGGGGGGCCTTGACAAATGCTGACAAATTACAGGTTTCAAGCCCTGCCACTGTCACCAGCCCTGTGTGATCTGGAATCTGTGTTTCAATCACAGGCCTCCAGCCTGGGGCACTTGGCTCTCATTTCTAGTTTATTGGCAGTGACACTTGGCACCACCTGCTTCATCTGTAAAATGGGATGACAGATCCATGCCACTCGGGCTGTCAGTAGCTCAAATAAGTTAAATCACGAAAAGTGCTTTGAGCAGTCACATGCTGTGCGAGACCAGCTGCTTCTGCAGACGTCTTATACTCAGGGACATGTGCTGTGCATAGGTGCTGAGCCACGGTTGAGCAAGGCACCGAATGCTAGGGGGTCTTAGTGGAAGAGCCTAGCCACACCAATTTATCTACCCATCAGACCAATGAAGTCGTGGAGCCCAGAGCAGCAGGCAACAAGATCTCAGACAGAGCAAAGCGAAGCTGAGGACCCCAGGCGTTATCTTTCTCTTCTTGAACTCCATCCCACTGTGCCTCCTTGCCCCAGCGATCTATCCCACACTGCTTAGGCATCTCAAGCCCACTTCAACCCTGACCTTGGCATGAAGGTGTTTCCTGCGTCTGAGACAGATTCTAATGCCATCCCATGGGACTGATGAGATAAGTCGGAGCTTAGCTCCCGATTTTGGGGGCCAGAGCTCTCCAGGTGAGATAGGAGCTGCCTGAGGAGGCAGTGAGCTCACACCTGTCACCAGAGGTATGCAGACAGACAGGAAACCTATGTGGCATGGGTAACACAGTACCTGGCAGGCGCTCTGGCACCTGGTTGAAGGCATTAGATCTGTGTTTATCTTATCTGCCTGTTGGAGGTAGTAAATATCCTATACCTCAGGGCATTCAAGTGGTGTGACCACCTGGCAGAAAGCTCCGGGATGACCAAACTCTGGTATAAGGTGCCGTCTATAAGGCAATGTTTGTTGACTGACTTAATGACTCCTGCCCTCTAGCTTCCCAAGCAAGGGAAGACAGCTCACCTTGAGGTGCCCCAGGTGCATGTGAGCCCGCTCACACATGTGCAAGAAATATTTGACATTGCTCTCATCCACAATGATGTACACAGCCACCTTCCTCTTGAAGCCGGCGTCCAGAAGGTCCTTGAAGATGTCCACGTCTGTGAACATGTCCATGACCACAGCGATCACCTGGGAACAGGGAAAGATGGTGGCTTACAAGCTGCTACCAAGACACAAGGCTGTGAAAACCCTGGCTCCAGTAGTCCTCAAGGCAGAGAGGGTGCAGGGGCAAGGTTTGTCACTGTTCCATGTGCTCAGCTGGTCCTCGGAGCCTCCTTCCTCAACCAGGTTGGGATTCACTGACTGGTGCTACCACCAGGGAGGTCCAGTGAGGCCCCGAGCATAGCCAGGGGCTGAGCCCAGGAACCTGCACTAGTGCCCTCCTGGATCAGATTCAAGACACATGTTCCTTCCTGACTCCTGAAGATGCTGAGACAAACCAGATGTTGGCACAGTGGAGAGGAGGACAGAAGACGGCATGACCACTGACTTGGGACCTTCCTGGGCTGCAGTGAACTTCAGCAGAATGCCTATCTGGACCAGACAGCACCCACATCAGCACATGCTCTTCTTGTCACTTGCCCACATATATGCCCACCGCAGGTGACTGCCACTCTCCTGAACCTGACTAAGGGTGAGGTCCAGAGGTCAAAGTATAACTGTCCCACCCAGGCAACCAAACGCCTCAGTTCCCTGCCAACCAGAGGAGAGCACAGTAATAGACCAGGGATGTTCTCAACTCAGGTGCCAGCTCCCTATGCTGCCCCTTCCCTCACACTGGCTGACAATGCCAAAGGAGCCACAAGTCCCTGGGGAGCTGTGACAGTAGGGCTGGAACCCACCAGGCCTGGCAGGGGGCTGAGCTCATGAGTGTAGCTCAGCATCTTCCCTCAATGAGATCTGTACATCCAGGGTAACAAGAGGCCACCTGTGCCTACTGGGGACATGTCTGCACACCCACAGTGAGCTCACCAGGCTAGCCCCTGCAGGCCCATCTGGGCTCCTCCTGAGCCTCTGGCCCCTGTTGACGCCTGCTGCTCATCTGGCACCAAAGTCCAAACTCCTAAGGAGGAGGTGGAGGCTTTAGGCCTGCCCTGCAGTGAACTTGCTGTGTGACCCTAAGTTAAACCCTTAAATAACTCTAGGCTCTTGTTTTCTCATGAGCAAAATAGGTTCCGTTCATGAGAAGCAAGCACACTCAGGGCAGTGCACATCAGCGACCCCAATCTGAGGGGGTCCTCAGGGCTACACACACGCTGCCTTCTTCCCAGGCAGCCTTGCCTCTGACACCCCACTCTAACTTCTTGCAAGCAGCTGGGTGAGATCCCAGCACACAGCTGGGCAAACCGAGGCTGTTGACATCATGAGGCAAGTTGAAGCAGTGAATACTCCCCACCCCCGGCAGTGCTGGGCTGCTCACTGGCCCTCCTTTTGACCCTGTGGTTTTCAGGGCCTGGTGGTGCTGATCTGCTCAGGGTAGAAGAGGAAAGGAGGCTGAGCCCTAGGGACTCCTGAGTCTTCAGAGGGCAGCTCCTCACTATCTCTTAGGAGCTCTCTGGTGGCAGAGTGGGCACAGGGCTGACACTGGCAGGGGTAAGCTAGAGGGCAGTATCGGCACTAGATGAGGAAGTACTTTCCTTCGCAGAGTGGGAGAGGTGAGGTGAGATGGAGGACACAAGAGCTTCCCACTCAGCATATGCTCAGCAGAAGCCAGAGATTACTGGGGAAGCCATAAAGCAAAGAGAAGAGACTCACAGTAGGTGGGCTCCTGATGACCTCAGCACACTGACAGACTGTGTGTGTGTGTGTGTGTGTGTGTGTATGTGTGTGTGTGTGTGTGTTAGGCCATTCCTGAGCAAGCAAACAGCTACTTGTACTGCCCTGGGAAGAGGCCTGACCTGGCTGGCACACTGCTCCCTGGAGGTTCTCCAGCACGGTACATCCCAGATCCGTCACGGCTGGTTCCAAGCTGTGGGCACCATGGCAGATTGAGATATGCCCCAGCAGGACAGGGTACCTGATCCAGAAATCACAGGCTGCCAAGATGGACTTGTTACGACCCATGCCTCAAGGTGGATCCTTGACAGGGTCTCATGGCTGACTCTGGCTCTCTTTGGGAGTTGGATTTTATCCCTAGGATGGCGACAGGAAGACTAAACAGGTATCAGCTATACTGGAAGGAACGGCTGCCTAGTGCTCCTGGGATCTGAGATGATGCTGCAAGGGAGGGCTCCCTACTGCTCCTAGAGTCCAAAATAACATTGGAAATAAAGGTGCTCATGGTGCTCTGGTATGTGAGGTACTGTTGGGGGAAAGCTTCCTACCACTGCACAGCACCTCACCACATCTTGGCTGTCCATGGTCAGGTCACAAAGGTCCTTTGAGAACTCTTGGTACATGTGAGACTATATTGGGTTTGAGGGTCAGATTTGTGGTGGCAGCCAGTGACAGAGGCAGAAATAAGTCCAGCCTGCCTTGCCCGCTCCTCCCAGCCTAGGATTTCTAGAGTTCACAGCTCCTAGCATTACCTCTAGAACCTCAAAAATGCTGCACCAGCAGTTTTCCCTCTCTTCTCACAAGAGAGGACCCTGAAGCACCATGCCTCACGACCACTCAATTACCTGTTTGGATGTCCTACCTCATTTGTGACACCGTGAGCCCATGGAAGGGTGTTGTGACTGGAGGTCCTCCGGGAATTTTCATCTATCAGTGAGACAGGCGCTGTGGCCCTGGAGCTCCCAAAGTGTTCAAGGCCTGGTCCTAGCCACCTCCTAGCTTAGGCCCCTCAGTTTCCACATCTATGAAATGGGGTGGTGAATAAGCTATCAAAGCCTGTCCTTTCTGATGTCCTTGCTGAAGCGCCTGCCTTTATGTACCCTAGAGCTCTGCTCACAGCCCACTGTGGCCTGTATGAGCTGGCTGGAGCATCCTGCCATGTTAACAGGGTCTGTGAAAGACAGTTTGGTAGCTACACCTCATAAGAGACTGATAGGCTCCAGCTCTGCCAGGTGCTGGCACCAGCCCACGGCTCCAAACACCCACAGCAGCTTCTTCCAAGTTGTTTGTGCCTCCAAACTTCACATAGAGCAAAGCGTCCTCATGGGACAGCGGATGGACAGGTTTCCCCACAAGTGCCAAAGAGGAGGGGTGGGTGAGCAGCCGGCTGGTCTGAACATAGCTGAAAACTATTGGGGTGCTGGCCCAGCCTCTGCCACACCTCTCCTGAGAATCCTGACCCCACTGGTTCCTTTCCCCCCAAACATCCTGCCTTGAGTGTTCCATACAGGCTGTCTCCAGGGCCATCTGTTGACGCTGCCCATCTCTGGAGAGCTGTTCAGGGCCCCTCAAACTATCACCTGGCATCTGGGTAGCTCACTCACAGAAGGAAACATCCAACACTGGAAGAAGGACCCAAGGGGCAGCTAAAGCAACAGACAGTCCTCATACAGGACCACAGGAGGCTCATGTCTTCTTAGCTAGGGCAGAAGCCGTCCTGACACACGGGCCTGTGGACAGTCTGCAAAAGGGCACTGCCTAGGTAGTGGGCAAGGAATTCCTGAACCAAGTATAGGCAAACCTCTGCAAAGAGCCACATGTAAACAGCCTAGGCTCCCTATTCCACGTGGTTGTGTGTGTCAGTATGGGAGACAAGTGGCACGGATGGCAGAGAATACATCTGTATTCCAGATGTGGTGAAGCAGGTGTGGCGTTTGGTGTGGCCAGTGGGCCACTCTTATCCTACAGCCTATTCTGCTCCTTCCTAACAAGAGTCAAGAGCAAGACTTCACAGTGTTCAGCTGGTGCAGAAGTACAGAGGCTCATCTGCCGTGCTGAGGGCCTGGCTTCCAACCACATCCCACTCCCCAAAAGTGTTTGCTCCCAAGGAACTTCACTGCATTCTACAACAAAGCTCCAAAATATTTAAAGAACAAACACACACCAGCAGCCTACAACATAAAAGCCACTGTTTCCACCAGCCGTGGTGGCGCATGCCTGTAACCCCAGCACTCGGGAGGCAGAGGCAGGGGGATCGCTGTGAGTTCAAGGCCAGCCTGGTCTACAAAGTGAGTCCAGGACAGTCAAGGCTACACAGAGAAACCCTGTCTCAAAAAACAAAACAAAACAAAAAGTCACAGTTTCTGGCACTCAATAGAGAATTACTATACAAAGAAATGGGAAAATAAGACTCACTGAAGGGGCAGGGCCAGGAGGCTCACACCTTTTAATCCCAGCAACAGGAGGAAGAGGAAAGAGGATCTCTGTGAGTTCAAGGACAGCCTGGTCTACAGAGTGAGTCCCAGGACAGACAGGGCTATGTAGAGGGACCCTGCCAAAATAAATAAAGGTATAGAAGAAGAAAAAAACTAAACTAAATGAAAATCTATGGTGGTTGGCATTTGTAGTTGTTGGGTATCATGGAAGAAGAGTGAAGTTGAAGATATGGCAGCACCAAGTATCTAAACTTCACACAGAGAGAAAGAGACTGGAGAAACACAGCAAGGAATCAGCACCCATGTTAAACTTCAAGAAGTCTAACAGAGGGAAGCTAACTGCAGGGGATGGAGTGAGAGAGATCAGACAGACACGTGACTAAATAACCACTGAAGTTTACTTCTTCACTTGGTAAGATTGGAAATCCACAGACTCAATGACACACAGAAGAGATGAAGGAAAGCCATCAAAGCACATAGAACCAAACCACTCAAAACCAGCAATTTAGACTCTTAAGTCAATAGGATGCTGGGCGTGGTGGCGCACGCCTTTAATCTCAGCACTCAGGAGGCAGAGACAGGCAGATCTCTTAAATTCAAGGCCAGCCTGGTCTACAAAGTGAGTCCAGGACAGCCAAGGCTACACAGAGAGACCCTGTCTCGAAAAACCAAAAAGCAGAAGAAAAGAAGGAGGAGGAGGAGAAGAAGAAAAGGGAAAAGAAAAAGAAGAGGAAGAGGAGGAGGAGCAGAAAAAGGAGGAGGAGGAAAAGGAGGAGGAAGAGGAGGAGGAGAAGAGGAGGAGGAGGAAGAGGAGGAGAAGAAAAAGAGAAGGAGGAGGAGGAAGAGGAAGAGGAGAGAATGGCTAGAAGGAACACAGACCATTTCATATGGAGGAAAGCTGACATCTCACCAGAGTCAATGAGAAAAGAGACAGTGAGCAACTACATGAAAACAAACTGTCCACTTAGAAGTAGATGGCAAGGAAAATGAGGCACAAAGCTGCGAGAATTCACTCCTGGCAGGCGGTGCACTGCAGCAGTCACCGCCTTGTGGAGGTGAAGAAACTGAGGCCAAAAGAGTTCCTGCCTACCTTGTGTTCTAGTAGTGGGGTGGGGAGTCTTCCCTCCTGGGGTAGAGGGGTCTGATCCAAGTCACAGAAATAGCAGGCCACCAGCATTCACAGAGAATGTTGCACGTCCCAGGGACGTAGTCCCAGGTCAGGGCTGCACACCTCTCCCATTGTCAGAATCATGTATCTTTCCTAGCTTGGATCCCACACCACCATCTCCCAGAGCCCACCTTACGCTGAAGTAGACCTGCCTCAGCCTGGCCATCCCTGCCCTGCCCTGCCCTGCCTTCTTGGGTCACTCCAACACTCACTTTCTCTACTTGTCATGGTGGTATGGAGGTAGGAGGAACCTCCAAAGTACCTCTTTCTCCATCCTGAACCCCAGCTGCTGCTTGGGACCATGCCACCTGTTAGAAAGAAGCCTCATTAAAGCCAATTAGAGGATGGCTGCAGCCAGCAAGTCACAGACAACAAGCCATGCTGGTCACTCCACAGGCCCTTAACAGAGCTCAGGGGAATGGGTGCTATTGTGAGACTCCCTGTTCCTCAGGAGGCCTTCTCTTCCTCCCTGGGGCTCCATAAAGCTGAAAACGGAGTTGTAGAGTCATGGGTGTGTTGGTGGCTGACAGGTGAATATGAAGATGGAGGGAGTGCGGAGACCTGGTATCCACTGGCTGCAGCTTGGCACCACATACCATGCTGAGGGATAACTCATGCTCTCTTGTGGTCATTTAAATCTCTCCTGGCCTTTGACAAGCAGGTATCAGTCTTACTGAGGTCGGCCCAGTACAGAGGTGAGGAGCTTTCAGGAGCTGCCAGGGACAAGACAGAGTGGGCTTGGATCTGAGTCTGCCTGACCCTGAAGCTGGTCCTTCCCACACCCCACATGGAGTGTACCCTGAAAGGCCTATGTGGGGGCATGTCTGGTGGAGGTCAGCTATGAACCCTAGTAGTGGCCAAGTGGCAGGCAATCCAGGGCCTCTCTCAACCCAAGGGATCACCTTTGGCTTCAGGGTAAGCTTCCAAACTACCATGACCAAGAGCTCCATGGAACCCAGCCCAGGTGCAACCACACCAAAGACCCAAAGCTCCATCCCATTCTATGCTTTGGCCTCATCTGTGACATGAGCAGGTGGCAGGGTTCCCTCCTGGAGAACAGCAGAAGGGCTCCTTCCAGGCAGGGCACATCTCAGCTCTCCATTATGATGCAGGAGCTTGCCATGGGGTGGGGAGCCTTAGAGAAGACTGGAGCCAACACCTGGGATTATGCTATCTGATGGCTCCCACCCCAACAGGTGCGGCCTGGCCCAAGGCAGGAGCTGCCACAGCAGGCAAAAAGCAGCTCCTGGCCCACAGGAGCCTCTGTGTTGGGGGCTATTTTGGTACAGTCATGTGCCTCCGAATAAAAAGGACACACCCGGAGGCACACACTGCTGGATGCTGCCTGCAGAGTCAGTGTGCTGACACACTTGAACAGCAGCAATAGCACTAGGCAGCAAACATACCCTTACAATACTGTGGAAGGCATGCAAGGCAGTGTTGACTGAACCTTCATGATGTGACGTGTGGCTAACCTGCAGTACTGAGGGACTGGGAATAGCTGTGGCTCCCTGTTCCAGGCCCAGCATGGCCAGCTTTCTTCCACCCATGGCAGCCCAGTGTCTATGGGCCCAGGAACCTGCAAATATGCTTTCACTGCCCTGAGCTAAGCAAGCAGGGAGCAAGGCCTAATGGGCTCATTATGGGATGTGGTTGTACAAAGCCTACAGCTTACATCCTCCAATTCTCAGTTCTGAGGCTTTGGGCAAGGTGCTCGCCCTCTCTGAGTCCCGCCAAACCTTGGATTCCTTCTGTGGACAATAGGGGCAACACCTACTTTATGGAGCTGTAGCAAGGATTACACAGAGCAGGCAAAGCGCCTGTTCAGCACTTGGCATATAGTTGGTATTTAATAAATGCCTCATTAAGCTGCCTTTATTCTCCTGGAGCCAAGCAACAGGCCAAGACTCCAGAGTGTGAAGGCAGGGATCCAACAAGCAAGATGTGGGGTCAATGGGGTGTCATGAAACTTGGTTCCACTTTCTTCCTGCTGTGTGGCCCTGGGCAAGAAACACAACTTCTCTGGGCCTCCAATCATGAGCCCTGGCTGGAAGACATACATTTGAGCCCAGCTGACACCTCAGCTTCCTTCTGTGCCCTCCACAGTAACTTGTGGAAGGTATGACACACGATGCCCCTGGAGTTGGTAAGGGGTTAGTCCTCGTCAGGGTAGGCACTAGGATCTGCTGTAAGAGCCTCTGATGGAGGCCCAACCCCACCCAGCCTCACCCTCTGAAGGCCACACTTGCCCGCACCCCTCCCAGGCGTGATGCTACAGGCCTCTGGTATGCGGCTAGAGCCCAGGGGTGGCTCCTCCCAGCCTAAGCTTGGGGGAGGGCTGGGAGAGGGCGAGCAGGGGCTGCCTCAGAGGGAGCTCACTGTGAATGGACAGCAGTGCAGAGCCAACAAGCTGGTAGCTCAGGGCCACACAATCATGAGAGTGCAGGGTGGACCCCACCGTTCCCAGTTCCAGCTGAGTCTAGGAGCCACACAGCAGGTGGCAGGACCAAGGGGACCCTCTATAGTCCTCAATGCCTGTACCCACTTCATAGACAGAACAGTCAGGGCCTAGGGAGAAGCCAGGGCTAGTCCAACCCCACAGTGGAGGCAGCACCAGGGTCTGCTCCCAAACTCCTGTCTCTTCCCAGTTAGACCATTTTGGTCTTCAGGGAAGGGAGGGTGCAGCAGAGCAACCCTGACAGGAACATGGCCACCAGGGGTGGCTGAGGTGGCGTGAGCTGAGTGTGTGCTGTGTCATTTCCTTGCCCTAGGGTCCGTCAGTTGTGCTGACTATGGGAAGAGTGACTCAGTGCCAGCATCCATGCTGCAGAAGCCCCCATGGAAAAGGGCTAGTCAGCAAAACCCCCCATCTGAGCCCTAGAAGCCTGGGGTTCCCCTAACACTGGAATAGGGTGAAGAGGGGAGGTGAGTGAGAGGGGCAAGGGATGACTCATGGTGAGAGATAAGACAGCAGATCTCCTACAGGGAGGAACAAGGAGAGGGCGGGCAAAGCGCTCTGTCAGCATCCATTGGCGTCTGGGCCCGCCCCAGGAGGCTGGGAAGCAGCAGTAAAAAGGTAAAAGACTCAGGCCACCTAGGTCAGCTGCCCCTCCCAGGTCCTGCTTGTCACTGCCCTGCTACCAGGTACCACACTCCAGGGTAGGTCCTGGAGTGCAACAGGCCTAAGTGACCTTGGGCAGGACAACTTATGAGCCTGGCCTCAGTTTCTGCATGTGAAAGAAAAAAAAAAAAAAAAAAAAAAAAGAGGCAGATAACACTACCTGAGATTATAACGTGCTCACACTCCACTGAAGCTGTTATTATAGCCTTCCCACGTACTGTGTGGGCCACAAGACAGGGACTGGGGAACAGGGACTCGCACAGGCCCACAGGGGAGGGGCCTGGGCCAAGATAGCACCGTGGGGGTGTGAACAAACTCTTTATCTCTGTCAACTCCGAGGCCCCTCTAGGACTCCCTGCTGAGGGGACCGGCTCCAGGTGTGGGAAGCGGAGGGCAATGCAGTAGGAAGTCACCTACTATGGTGCCACATAGATGGGGCTCACCCTAAGATCAAACGTCTTCCTGGCTGTCACCTTAGACAGGTGCCACTGTACCTTGGAGGAGTGGACTAGGTGCATATGAAGCTACAGGTCTGCAGGAAGTAGACACATCTCAGCTGTGGTCGCAAGGTTGGGGACAGGAAACCCTAAGGGTACAACTTGGCCCCAGGCACCCCTATCTGTCCCTATCACTGCCTGGGCCCCTGTCAATCTGTCTGCAGAAGATTAGAGCCTGTGGCGGTTCCCAGGCCAAGCTGCAAAGTGGAAGCTGCCTCCTTTCTGGGAGAGCAGGTCAGGCCCCTGTCAGATTTTATTCCTCCTCTCAAGTATCTGGGCTCCGGCACATATGGGAGACACCCCAGGCCCTTTAAAGGGCAACAGGTTGCCAACTATTGTCAGGCGTCCAGAGAATTATCCAGGCCTTCCTCATTCCTGCCACCCAATACTCCATCGTCACAATGACCTGTGATGTACTTACAGACTAGAAACCCTCAGCTGGCAGCCCTCTGGCCAGAACCTCCTATCTCCTGGAAACCAGAGCCAAGCCACCTTCCCAGCTACTGACCCATTTTGGTCTCCCTGCCTAAGAGATCCCTGTCAGCCAGGACAGTCCCCAGGGTGAACATCTGGCCTTGTACACTTGACTGCCCCATGCTGGACCTGGACGGTGAAGGGGTCTGACAAGCTAGGGAATACTCTCACTACCAGCTGAGGCCACGCCTGCTCCAGATATAACACAACATGCTGGGCCACCCATGCCTGTCAAAGCAGGCACACCTCCACTCACAGCCACGGCCACCCAGTTACGGCTACGTTACTTCTCAAGATGTATGTCAGTGTGTCAGCATGGAGCAGTCACCCACAGCCCTGTGGGTGTCAGGTAAGGGGATCCAGACAAGGTTGAGAAGCCTCTTGATGGCAAACCACAACCCAAGTAGACACCCTCACCTCTTCCACTGGTGAGAACCTTCAACAGGTGGTACCGCCCCCCCCCCCCAGCCCCCATCTAGGCAGCCTAACCCGGACAGTGGCTGCTACTGTAGCATTCAGAAAAGGGCTTAGAGAAGCTGAGCAGTTACTGCCAGCCATTCAGCACAGCTAGGAAGTAAGTAGATTTTCCTCAGGGCTCCAGACCAGCCTCCTGCCAGCAAACTCATGTGTGTACGTATGCATGCAACCTTCTACCTGCTAGTGGATCTGAAGCAAGGTAAAGGGGAGCGGTGAGAGAGAGCTCAGATTCCTCCCACATGGCTCATGCACTGCATTCAAGAAACTCAGAAGCACTCCAGCAGGGCACAGAAGCCCTTTGATCCTGAAAGCCCAGTGGCACCTGCTAAAGGAGGTGGGTATTTGGCTGCTGCCTGCCAAAGGAGGCAACCAAGAGGTCAGCCAGAGGTCCGGGGGGAGGGGGGTCCATCTGGTTCCGGGGTGAATGGGGTCCCACCGTGGCGCCTCACCTTCTGCGCCTGGCTGACCATCTTGCGCACCACCTCCTTGATGTGCGGCTGCCCGTCGATGGGTGGCTGCATGTAGACGCTGGCTCGGGTCACACCTCGATAGGCGATGGTGTCAGGCCAGCCCAGGTCCAGCTGCGGGATGGAGCGGTCCGACTTCTGGGGCCAGTACTCCAGCGAGGGCAGCGGCTCGGCCGTGTCCTGGGGCCCGCCCGCCGCGCTGGCATCCTCGCTGGCATCCGCGCCTCCGTTGTCCCGGAGCTCGGGGCGGCGGCCCGAGCCCCGCGGGTCCTCCGAGCCCGGGTCGTACACCTCGATGGCCTCCACGATACGCGAGAGCTCCAGCTCCGACAGAAAGTCGCGGATGTTTTCGCGCTTCAGCACCTCGTAGAAGGCGTCGCGCCCCCGGGCCACCAGCGCCTCCAGGGCCAGCCGCTGCTCCTCGCTGTAGAAGAACTCGGGCTTCGACTCGCTGGAACGCCAGTTCACGTGGTTGTCGTCCAGACACTGCACCTGGGAGAAGGCCATGGCGGCCCTCGCTGTGGGAACGCGGCCCGACGGGCACCGCGCTCTCGGGCTCCGGGGCCTCGGCGCCTCTGCGAACCGCACCTGAGGGAACCAGCAGAAGACTGTGGTCCAGGTCAGAGGTCGGGTGGGGGCGTGGCGAAGTAAGGGGGCGTGGTCGTGTGAGCGGGGCGAGGAGTCGCGAAGGGGCTGGAGCCGTCCAGGGCCGCGGTTCGCTTCTGAGTCTAGGGATCCGCCTGAAGTTCGCGGAACCCTGGGAACTAGCTGGGGCTGCCAGGGAACCTCGCCCCAGTCTGGATTAAAAGCCGGGGCGCAAACCTGGATCGGGCTCGCAAACCCGGAGGCCTGCCCGGAGGAGGGACTTACTTACCGGGCAGGTGGCGCCGTGCAGACCGGACGATCCGAGGAACCGCAGGCGTTGGAGGTGGCAGCCGGCTGGACCGCCTGTGACTAAGGGCGTTCCCGCCCTCCCCTCCGCCCTCACCTAGGGTCACGTGTGGACCCGAGGGCGGGGCCGGAAGCTGATTCACCTGTCCCAGACAGTGCAAGGCTGGACTGTTTGCTGCCTCGGGCCGCACAGAAGCCTTCCCCCGCTTCTCTTGGCAATCCTGGTCCAGCCCTAGCCCAGTTGTGACTCGCAGGTGGGATACTAAGCTGTCCAGTTGTAGAGGGAAGAAGGTTGGGCCATGGGCTGAGGCCCGGCTCCACCCCGCAGCTGCTTCCACACTCTCCATGTGCACAGAGCAGGCACAGATAAGTCCTGAACGATGCTGCCTGCCCGGATCCTACCTGTCATGACCTGGTGCACATGCCTGAGCCCTGCGACAGGAAAGGGTGGAGAGGTCCAAACTGTGCTCGAACCCAGCTCTTGGCTAGGTGACCCGCAGTAATGGAGAGCATTGGCTCCACATGTGAGGGCAGGGTGTCTAGGTGCAGGTTGGCAAAGCCTGTTAAGGAGCCCTGCTCCTTCCTGAAGCTTGTTGCTCCAGGCTTCCAAGCTGATCCTGCCCTGTCTTTCCAGCCCACCAACCAGCTCTGGGCCAAGATGGAGCTGGCTTGAGTCCCCAGGGACCCTTGCCCATGGTATTATTGTACCCCTTCAGACATGTTGCCACTGTCCATTAGCCTGTCAGGCCTCCTTGCCCTGCAGCCACTGCCTCCCAAGCCTAGTTAGCACCTTTGAAAGCCTCATCATTGATCCCCGGGCCCAAGGCCTTCACCCTAACCTTTGGACCCTCATCCACATGAAGCCTTATGCCATGTCAACACCGTGGCTCCTGCTTGGCACCCCAAACCCCCAGGCACCTGAATCACCCCCTCACCTCCCATTCCCAAGGAACAGAGAAGGACAGTGGTATGAGTCTTGGACCCCCTGCAAAACTGTATTGGTCTTCAGTTTATACTCTTCTTAGCACTGTGGAGTTCTTGGCTTCATTAAGGAACCCGGCCCTCTAGCTGGGAGGCTCTTTATCTGCCCCACTCTTGGTCAAGTCACAAGAAGTTGTAAAAAGTATACTGGAGGCTATTAGTGCCTTTGACCCGTTTCTGGCAGCAGCATATCATCTATGTAACTGTCTTGACCAGAAAACACTTTGGTACCATCCAAAGACCTGCATCAGATCCTCACCAGTATCTGAGAGTGTTTATGTGTGCTGGATGGGTGTGGGGGGATACGTAGCCTTGTTATATGTATTTTTAAATATTTTATTTAATTTTAATCTATGTGCATTGGTGTAAAACTGTCAGATCTTGGAGTTACAGACAGTTGTGAGCTGTCACGTGGGTGCTGGGAATTGAACCTTGGTCCTTTGGAAGAGCAGGCAGTGCTCTTAACCACTGAGCCATCTCTCCAGCCCCTATATGTATGTATTTATGTAACAACTATTACCACCAAGACGTGCCCATTTGCAGATCTCTGTGAGTTCGAGGCCAACCTGGTCTACAAAGCGAGTCCAGAACAGCCAAGACTACACAGAGAAACCTTGTCTCAAAAAAACAAAAAAGCAAAAAGAATAAGATATACACACTTGTAATCCCAAGACTTGGAATTGCTGGGGCAGGAGGATTACAGGGTTGCAGGGTTGCAGGGTTGATGGGTAGCAGAATTGTGACACTGTAGAGACCTTACTCATTAGAACTGAACCTGGCTGCCATTGTCTATCTCCTGGTCCTGTGGAAATGGCGGTGTCATTAGCAAACTTCCAGGGTGTAGTCTAGCGCTCTGGGCCGTCTTCCAACCCCACCAACAACGTGAATGTCTTTCATCTTATTGTTGTTGTTTACTTCTTTATTTTGTGGTGACGGGGATGGAGCCTAGCCTTTCAGTCAGTAGGCAAGAACTCTATACTCCGTAGTCTTATTGTGCTACTAACTGTAACTCCTGACGGCTTTCCTTGTTGTCTTAGCTGGGGTTCCCATTGCTCTGATGAAACACTAGGACAAATAGCTACTTGGGAAGGAAAGGGTTTATTTTTCCCTATACTTCCAGGTGGCTGTCCATCCTCCTGGAAAGGCAGGGTAGGAACTCAAGGCAGGAACCTGGAAGCAGGAACTGAAGCAGAGCCCATGGAAGAGTGCCACAGACTGCCTTACTCTCCATGGCTTTCTCCGTCTCCTCTCTTATAGAACCCAAGACCAGCAGCCCAGGGTGGCCCCACCACTCCCATCGGTCACTAGTTAGGAAAATGCTCTGCCGGCTTGCCTACAGCCTAATCTTACGGAAACATTTTCTCAGTTGATGTTTCCTCTTCTCAAACGATTGTAGCTTATGTCGAGTTGACATAAAAACTAGCTGGGACAGTCACTGAGCATCTCAGGTGTTGGTTTGCCTACAGTATGCCCTCTTCAGTGAGGTTCTGTTTGTAGCTTTGCCCATTTCTTGACGGCTTCCTTTCTGTTGCTGAGTTTCTAGCGCCCTTTGTATATTGTAGGTACAGTCTTTGTTTGGCATGTGGAGGGCGTGTGGCTTCTCCCAGTTACATCATGTGTCCTCATCTTCTTTACAGGTATCACACTGTGCATTTGGATGGTGTCACTTCATCAGTTTTACTTGTCAGAGGCCATCCTTTTGGTGTAGTGTCAAAGAGCTTTTGATCTAGCCTCCGAAGTTTCATCCGTTGTTAATATTGCACATTAAAATCTGTGATCAATTTTGAGCTAAGTTTACAGAAGGTTTGAGAGTTGAGGTTAAGTTTTTGTCCTTTACAAGAGGAAACAGCCTTCAAGATATTAAAGAATCACCCAGCGTCATACAGCAAGGGTCTGGGGAAACTGCTTTCCAACTGGAGACAATGTGCCTTTTTCCAGCACCTACTAGCCAAACAGCATCTGGGCTGGTTCCCGAGATGGGCTAGCATGTACGGGAGGAAATGTAGAGAGGACCTTAACTCCCTTTAAGGCAGTACACCTGGCAGCTCCCCTGGGAGAAGGTCAATAAACCTAGGCAGCATTCGCCATGTGTTGGCTGTGCTAGGCATGGCTGAGACCCAGGATTCTCCCAGGGACCCCTTAGCCTTAGTATGATGGGGAACAGGGCTGACAGAAGTTGTAAGGCGGAAGAGGATATTGCTACCAGGCCTGGAGAAGCCAAACATCTGTGAGTTGAGAGGAATGAGTTTGGTACCCTTGGGTGTGTGGGGAGGGAGAGGTGATGCAAGGACAGCAGACGCAGAGGCTCAGAGATGCCCACGAAAGCCTGGGTGTTGCCTGCTCTGGGGAGATGAGGTGACCAAGGGCTCAAGCCTTGTGATCCTCTGTGGAGTATGGGAGAGCCATCCCAGGATGATGATTAGGACAGGCCATGGGCAGACTGGTAGATAGAAGGCGCAGCGAGGAGATGCACATCCTGTCCCAGGAACCAAGCTGGACTTGGCAATGGCCATGGGAAAGGAGGATGTGGGGGGTAGTTCCGGGCTCTGGAATGGCACCTTGCAGGATGGACAGGTGCCCTGGGAAAGCCAGAGCCTAGCAGGATCCCCCCTGACTGCAGAAGCCAGAACCCTTGCTGGCTCCAAGTGCCTCAGAGCTGACACTCTCGTGATCTATCTGCCTCGGCTGCTGTCTGGCCCCGGCTGGGGTCTGGGTCAGATGCAGTGAACTTAGGGGAATCCCCTCATCTGGCCTTTAAGAGTCATTGTGTGCTGGGATGCCTTCTGTTCCTCCCAGGAGGGTTGGGTCATCCAGTGGTAGAACCTGCAGGGCTGGACCAGGATGCAAATCTGTCTGCGTCCCTGGCCTACAAGGTCTCAGGAGTCTTCCGCAGGGTCCCAGGTCTGTTCTGTGTCCGTCTGTGTGTCTCAGGCAATTATGTCTTCTTCAGTGCTGTAAAACTCCCTGGGTCAGGAGGTGGGAGAAAGTGCCTGAACTGCATGGGGCTCTTCCTAGGAACCTTTCTCCTTCTCTTCCTCAGTCTTTCCTTCCTCCTCCTTCCTCTCACTTACTCATTCTTTCATTCAGCAAAAGTTCAGACTGTCTCCTCTGGGCCCAGCCCTGGGCTGGGCAATGCCTGGAACTTGGGGTGATTCAAACTGGTGTCTGCCCTTGGCGTGCTCCAGGGCGGTGAGGAAGGTGGCATGGTAAACAAACAGCAGGAACCCATCCTGGGCCTCAGGAGCTCTAGGCAGGTGGACAGGTGGGGGCTGTCAGGAGCCTCCGAGGAGGAGCAGGAGATAAACAGAGGTGGCCACGAATGTCAATAGGACAGTGGCACACAGGGAGGAGGGCCTGTGTCTGCAGAAATATGAAGGCATTCAAGTGCCAGGTGTGTACACAGAAGCACAAACAGGTAAGATGGTCCTGGGAGCTGGGGCACTAGACAGAGGTTATGGGTGGCACGCTGCCCCGTGACGCACACGAGTGGGCATAAAGACCAGCTGCAGCCCTCTCCTGCCTTCCTTCTGCTTTCCACCTTAAGAAGAGAGCAGTTGAGCTGGGCACAGTGGTGGCGCACGCCTTAATCCCAGCACTCGGGAGGCAGAGGCAGGTGGATCGCTGTGAGTTCGAGGCCAGCCTGGTCTACAAAGTGAGTCTAGGACAGCCAAGGATACACAGAGAAACCGTGTCTCAGAAAAGAAGAAGAAGAAGAAGAAGAAGAAGAAGAAGAAGAAGAAGAAGAAGAAGAAGAAGAAGAAGAAGAAG
>OU015755.1:91011913-91041041 GCA_907169655.1 Acomys percivali | reverse complement strand
GGCACAGGGCCTGACCACACGGTAGACACCCACCTCCGGCTGTGCCTTCCCTTCCATTCTGAGCCAAGGACTCAGCCTAGCACTGACACACACCTGTTGGGCCGCCAGCCCTTTCTAGGCCTTGAGCTTCCTGTCTGAAAAATGGGTACAATAAACACCAAGTCTAACCCATTTCCCAAACACCAAGGAAGGTGGATAAATGTTTGGGAGAACCATGACTTAACCCACTTTCCTTTGGGCCCCATCCTAGGCAGCCTGGGGAGTGAACAGGGCAGGTCCTGGGATGCCTAGAAGTCGCACTGTAGCACTGAGGTCAGGCTGCATTGCCACCTTTTCCAGGAGTGGAAGGTAGAGAGGCAAAGAGTCTGTCTGCTGTAGAGGCGGAACACACAGAGGTGATCAGGCTGATCATGGCACTGAGTCCTTTGGACTCCCTAACTCCCAAAAAATGCTGCCTTGCCTAGCTGGGGACCTTTCCCTCACAGGAAATAGGGTGGATTCCTCAGGCCCTCACCTCCACCAAGGCCCTTTCCCAGAGACAAAAAGAAGGGACCCACCACACCTGCTGGGACCTGCCGTGTGCAGGAAGTGATGTGGCAGGGAGTTCCATGGAGTAGGCCAGGTGTGACCCCGGCCCACTGTTCTGCCTCCCTCCCCGGAGCTGCCTTGGGCTCCTCATTCTCAGATCCCGCCTCCAGGGAAGTCAGGGCAGGGAAAAGGCTTTGTCATCTCAGCCTCTGCAGAAGGTAGATACAGCAGGGCTGAGAACAGTCCCGCCACTGGGTAATTGTTTCCGGGTTTCAGCCTTCACAGCCCTTTCAGGAGTCTCCCGGAGCCCCAGCCCCAGGCTGCCCTTTGAATCGGGGCTCATTTCCAATGTAGGCAGTGTGTCTTCCTCCCAGTGGCGCAGGGTCACAGTTGTGGGGGTTGCCTGTTCCTCCCTCAGGTCTTCGAGGGCTGATGATAGCGGGAATGATGGCCGCGCTCATGTCGTCGCTGACCTCCATCTTCAACAGCAGCAGCACGCTCTTCACCATGGACATCTGGAGGCGGCTGCGGCCCTGTGCAGGAGAGCGGGAGCTGCTGCTGGTGGGACGGTACAGGAGGGGCGCGGGGAGGGGAGCAGGGAAGGGCATCTGTGACGCCACCAACTGCCTGTGGAATCCTCACCAGATCTGAGGGTTGAAGGATGCATAGAAATTTGCTAAGCACAGAAAGGAAGGAAAAGGCCAGAGTATCTGCAGTGCACTTGGCAATCTTAAACTGACTCCTATAACTGGGGTTAGCTCTGCTTCCCCTACTACACCGGGGAGATCTTTCCGAGCCTTCTGGTTTGTGAATGAATCCCAGAGCTAATCCTAAAATTGGCCACACCCAGGCCACAAGGGTGGCCCCTAGTCTCAGACCTCCAACAGCCTGGGCCATCTGAGGACCTGCAGTTTCCTCTGGGCTGGCTTCTCCTTTGCTCACTCAGCCCACCCACTCAGCCTCATTCACGGCCTCTGCTAAGAGTCCTATCCTTTGTAGAGTGAGAACTCCCCACTGTGTCCCAGACCGCTGACCCCTCCCTCACATGTGGGATCATAATATGTCCAAATCCCCCTCCCTGTGGGACTCTTTTGCCTCATCTCTGTGCTTGGCGGTGTCCCTGGGAGGGACTAGCCAGGGCAACAGAGAGTGGTCTCCTAGTGTGCCTGCTCTCTTCCCACTAACAAGGGCCAACTGCAGCCTCCTCCTGGAGTGGGGCTGCCAGGCCTGGGGCAGGGGCTCTCCCAGCAGTTGTCCTGGTGATGCAAAGCAGCAGGCTTCTGTGAGAAAAGCCCTGTCAGGACATGCCTGGGAGCCTGGATGTCATGAGCTCATCTGTAGGCAGCGAGCCTCTGGCTTCTGTAGGAGCTCAAGGTCTTATCTACCAGGCCTGGTAACATGACTTCTGACCACCTGTTTGCTCCTGCCTCTCTGCAGCTGCTGTTTGACTAGTCCCTCTGAGACAATGTTTTTCCTTGAAGGAAGCCCCTTCAGACTCCCAACTCCTAGGCCCTGGGTCTGGACATCTCCCTGCCCTGCAGTGGGTGCTCTGTTCTCTAGCCTGGACTGTAGTAGTCCTAGCACCTAGGCCTGTGACTCTCATGCATCCTGCCTCCCTGGCCTTCCCAAAGCAGGCCCTTCAGAGCTGTTTTCACTGTAAACCAGAGAGCTGTCACGTCACAGGTTGGGGTGTTGTGAATTGACAGTGATGCCCCCACCTTTACTTCCCTCCATGCTGCCCCATTCTGCCTCCCCCCCCCCCCTGCTTGGTTCTATGTCCAGTTGGGCGCTATGGAGGCCTCAGAGCCCCCTCCTCTCCAACACACACCATGCCAGCCACCTAAGAGAGACTGGATGTATGCATGCCCCCTGGAGGCTGTTTTAGGGAGAGGCAGATGCCTGCTCATCAGGGACATGGTTTGAACCAAAGGCCCACTGTGAGATTCTTCTTGAGGCCCAGGAGCTGCTAGACCCTGGGGCTGGGAGGTGGAGGGTGTGTCGGTGGAGGCAGCCTGCCTTTGAAGAGGCCGCGCCCAGCTGTGTGCCAGGATAAGGGTTAATTAGCTTCAATCAAAGCGACACCTCCTCCTCCTCCTCCTCTTCCTCCTCTTCCTCCTCCTCCTGCCATCCTCTGCCCCAGGCCTGGCCAGGAGGAAAAGCAGGGGAAGGACTCACCCACCCGCACACAGTCCCCCCCTACCCCCACACCCCCACCCCTATCCTGCTTGGCGCAGGGCCACAGGCTTCACCCACCATACCTCTTGCGGGGTGAGGGCACTCAGCCAGATGGGCTTCCGGCTCAACTTTTGAGGTCTCAGGGTTCCCCGGGAAGCCCCCAGACCCACACTGTCCCTGGGTTCCCTCAGCCATGGGACAGGTGGGTTTGTTTGCAAGTCCAGCCCCAAAGCACCCCAAGCCTCCAACAAGGCCTTTGAAAGAGCGAAGCACTTGGAGGCCGCTAGCAGGTAGGTTGGGGGTCACCCACCGAGGGCCGAGGGCCAAGAGCCAAGAGTATGCTGTCTGGGATGGTTCGGTTTCTGCCAAGGAGTCAGAAGAACCATGAGTATTTTAAGTCCCACTAGGCTGGCCCAGATGCGAGGGCCACTGTCATTCACCATCCCCCAAATGCCTGGTGAGCTCAGGAAAATACAGCGGGACCCAAGCACATGCATGCCAGCAGATGTGGGGCACAGAGCGGAGAAGACAGGAGCAGAGCTGAGGGACTGGCAGGGGCCTAAGGCAGGGGAAGCAGTAAGAGCTCCTGGTTCCTGGTGGCCTCGAGATGGGCAGAGGGAAGCAGAGGCAAGTCTTGGAGATCAGGGGCAGTGCAGAGCTGAGGCAAGGCTGGCCACTGCTGCCCCACAGGCTGGTCATCGTGGTGCTCATCGGTGTGAGCGTGGCCTGGATCCCTGTCCTGCAGAGCTCCAACAGCGGACAGCTCTTCATCTACATGCAGTCAGTGACCAGCTCACTGGCACCCCCTGTCACTGCCATCTTCATCTTGGGCATCTTCTGGCGGAGGGCCAATGAGCAGGTAGGTGGCGCAGATGGGTCAGGTGGGGTTCCCTAAAGGGTTGCCCTGTGAGTCCTTTGAGGTCTTCCACTGTCTCTCCTTTCCCTAGGGGGCCTTCTGGGGCCTGATGGCCGGGCTGCTGGTGGGAGCCCTGAGGCTGGTCCTGGAATTCCTGTACCCTGAGCCACCCTGCGGCCAAATAGACACACGGCCAGCCCTGCTCCGGAGTGTACACTACTTGCATTTTGCCGTTGCGCTCTTCCTCCTCACCTGTGCTGTAGCAGCTGCTGGGAGCCTTCTGGGCCGGCCCCCTCAGCAAAGGCAGGTAAGGCAATCCTGTCTCCTGACCCCAGTTACCACAGGCCCCATTTCTGACCTGTCTCTGATGGATCCCTGACTCTGTTCACATGCAGATCTCTGCCCCTCTCTGACTCCAGATAGTCTCACGGTTGACTTCTACCTTTTCCTGGTGCAGACCTTTGTCTTTGAACTAAGCTTCTTTCTTTAACTGACCACTCTGGGGCCATTCCGTCCTGCCACACATCTGGCACCTCTTCCCTACAGATTGAAAACCTCACCTGGTGGACTCTGGCTCCCAATCAGTCCTTAGGAACCAATGCAGGTAAGCGGGCAACCTTGGCCTTGCTCCTCATCCTACCCCCATGCTGGGGCTGGAGGTACAGACACCCAAGGATAGCCTGAATCCCTCACCATCCTACCTCAACCTCCTCTAGGTGATGGCCAAACACCCCAGAAACGTGCTTTCTGGACCCGCATATGTAATTTCAACGCCATCTTCCTCATGTGTGTCAACATCTTCTTCTACGCCTATTTTGCCTGATGCTGCCACCCCAGTGGAAAGGTGGGAGCTTCAAGTCCTCAGGGCCACCTTCCTTCTTAGCTTGGATATAGAAATCCAAGAAAACAGAATTTGTGTACAGCTATCCAGTGGGTCAGTACCAAACATCCGGCTGAGCCAGAAGACCTGGAGCTCTGAAAACAGAGTGGAGGATCATTTCAAAACAGCACTAAAGAAGTCAGAGTTGGGGGAAAAGATTTTGTTAAACATCTTCTGGTTAATGTTTTATTTTGAATATGCAGGTACAGGTTGGGAGCATAGGGTATGCTAGACTCACAGCTTGAAGGGTGTTGGGCTAGCCCTGGACTCAGGGAGAACCTCAGGTGCCTGCAGCCTGGGCTCTTCAAGGGACTAAAGACAACCACAGAGGTTCTCTGTCTGTCTCGCCCAAAGCCCTTCACCATGCCAGGCCTTGCCAAATCTGACTCAGTTTTCCCAATCTGAAGGTGCTCTGACTCTAGGCAAGGGCAGCTCAGGGTCCCTGATGGCTAAGGCACCATCCCCTTGGGCCTTCACATTCACTCAGTGCTGGCCATAGGCTGGCTGTTCCTCCTGAACCTGCATAGCCCAGGCCTCTGAGTGGGTCTTTGCCTGTAGCCAACAGGAGGGGACCCACTGCATGCCTTTTGTCCCCATTGTGCCTCTTCCGATGGGATTCACCTTTATATAGCCCTATTCCAGTACTGGAGGGGTAAGGACAGGAAGTCCCAAGTGGTTGAAGTGGGAGAGACTACCCTGTACTCTTATGGAAGCCCAGGTTGCCCAAGGCTGTGCCACGTTCCCAGCAACTTGCACAACCCAGAGGGCCTTTGGAAGACAGGAGCAGGTAGCTGCTCAAGAGAATACTCTCTGAGCTGGGCCCTAGCCATTAGCAGTTGGTCCTCAACTCTGGAGAGGATGGGCCTCTGTCAGTGGTGGATGGGTGACATCACGAACCCAGAGACCAATGGGAAGCGGTCAGGCCGGAAGCTTGGGCTCCCAGCACGGTGATGACCAACACTGGTCCTGCTTAGTGTGAAGAAGCTGAAGCCGGAGCATCATCGCTCCTCTGGTCTTGTGGGGTCACAGGTGTACCGGTTGCACGTAACTGCGTGGGAAGAAGCCCAGGCGCCCGCCGGCCCGGCCCCACCACCAGTGTGGATCCTCACACTCCACGACTTCCACGATGTCGCCTCTGCGGAGGCTGAGCTGAGATGGGTCCTGTGCCGAGAAGTCAAACTGCGCCTGGGCAAAGCAAGCCCGGGGTGGCTGTGGATGAGTAGAAGGCAGAATAGTCAGGGGCCTTTGGAGGCAGCGAACTGTCTGTCCCCAGGAGCCCCCTAGTGGGCAGAACTTAAGTCCTGGGCCTCAGGTGGGACTTGGTTAGGCCCCTGGTTCTCTCTCTCTCTGAGTCCTTTTTTTTTTTTTTTTTTTTTTTTTTTTTTTTTGGTTTTTCGAGACAGGGTTTCTCTGTGTAGCCTTGGCTGTCCTGGACTCGCTTTGTAGACCTGGCTGGCCTCGAACTCACAGTGATCCACCTGCCTTTGCCTCCGGAGTGCTGGGATTAAAGGTGTGCGCCATCAGCACTCGGCTTTTTTTGTTGTTGTTGTTTTTTGAGACAGTTTCTCTGTGTAGACTTAACTGTCTTGGACTCACTTTGTAGAAGACCAGGCTGGCCTCGAATTCACAGAGATCTGCTTGCCTCTGCCTCCCAGAGTGCTGGGATTACAGGCGTGCACCACCATGCCCAGCTCTCTCTGGGTCTTATTCCCTACCTCTGGGCACACATAAACATGGAAATTGATGCCAGGCATGGAAGTACTTCATAGCTTGGAAAGCAGTAAGGAGCAGTTTCTGCCACAGCCCCCTGGAGCTTGGGGGAGTGGGAACCTGGCTCCTGCTCTCTGCTCTCTGCTCTGGGTCCTGGGTCCTGGGTCCTGGGTGCTGGGTGTAACTCCTGCTCATCTCTGCCTCCTTGGCCCCAGTGTCTTCCCTAATGCTCTTGTCAGGCACCTGCTGTGCCCTCTCCTCTGCCTCTGCTGAGCCTGCAGAACTTCAAAAACATGATAGGATCACCTGGCTCTGCCCAGGAAGGAAGAGGCTCACCCTGCTGCCCTCCCCCTGCCCCCCCCTGCCAGTGGGTAACCCCAGGGCTCTGGCACATACATGGGAGCACAGGTCAGCCCTACTACCAAGCAGGGCTGGCCTAGCTGGTGAACAGCAGGGGCCAAGGTTTGGGACCCTGAGTGTCAAAAACCAGGAGCTTCCAGCAGACTTTAGTTCACGAGGCCAGGCAGGGGAGCCATGTGGGCACCCCTGGAGTCTGAAGTCAGGGTATCTCTTTTGGTAAACCAAACCCCTCAGCTCATCCTATTGAATGGAGGCCCAGCTAAGGGTTGAAAGGTCCCCGAGCAGTGGTGGCACATGCCTTTAATCCCAGCACTTGGGAGGCAGAGGCAGGTGATCGCTGTGAGTTTGAGGCCAGCCTAGTCTACAAAGCCAGTCCAGGACAGTCAAGGCTACACAGAGAGACCCTGTTTCAAAAAACAAAAAAAAAAAGAAAGAAAGAAAAAAGAAAAGAAAGAAAGGTTCCCCCAAGGTATCAAGAAGAGGAGAAAACACAAAGCCTGACTGTGTGAAGTTGGGCAGCCCTCCCCAAGCCTTGGCTGGCCTCACATTCCCCTCCCTCTCTGCAGTGCTCAAGTTTAAATAGCCCAGGCCTTGATTTGTCCTGGCCTCTAAGCAAAACACCAGGCTACACTAATAACCCAGTCTGCTGGTATCCTCACCCTAACAAGAGAGTGAAAGTTGCTCCTGGCTCCTTGATGAAAGAGCTGGCTGCTGGCAAATAGCTGTTGCTGTGAAGGCTAGGGGAGGGTGACTCTCCCTACATCCTGGGCCTAGCCATGCCACGTCCCTGAAGGGCTGGTCACACTGCCCATATCTGGTCTAAGCTCAGCTCCTCTTTGGGGAGCAGAGACCAGGAGGGGCCTCTCATGAGCTGGCTCGCTTGTCCTCTCGGCTTCAGTTCCCACATCTGCGTAACGGGAACGGCAAGGTGTTCATAGTACAGAGGGCCAGGCTCATCCCGGAACTTGGGAGGCCTAGGTAGGAGGAGCACTGTGAGACTTTTTTTTTTTTCTCTCTCCAAGACAGGGTTTCTCTGTATAGCCCTGGCTGTCCTGGAACTCACTATGTAGACCAGGCTGGCCTCGAACTCAGAGATCTACCTGTCTCTGCCTCCCAAGGGCTGGGATTAAAGGTGTGCCCCACTGCCACAGGGCAAAGTAGCTCTACTTGAGTTTGAACCCCGGACCTCCAGGCTTAAGGTCTGATGCCTTGCCAACTGAGCTACCTGAGGCTTCTCACTGTGAGATTTTAAGGCCAGTCTGTTCTATATAGTGAATTTCAGGCCAGCCAGGGCTGCATAGAAAGATCCTGCCTCAAAACAAACAAAAACCCCAAGACCAAAACCCAAATCAGAGTGCACAGCGCAGCTCAGCTGGTGTCCATGGATTTGTTCATTAACAAGCATTTACTGAGCACATACTGCACACTGCAAACTATGTCAGTGTGTGTTGGCAAGGTGGAGTTTCTGCACTGTCCCTACCTTCTACGGGGTCCTTCTCCCTTGCCGTGCCCCATCCTTGCTTAGCTCCTCTGGGGACCACATCCATTAAGGGCCCGGTTTCCTGGGAAGGCCAGGGAGGTGCTCCTCAGACTCAGGCTCCTCACCCTGTCTTTACCTTGAGCAGCGGCTGCTCATCACACAGGAAGATCTGCCTCCTCTTGGCGATGGTGGTGGTTCGGTAGAAGTCGACCAGCTCGTTGAGGGAGTTGAACTTCTCTTCCCACAGGAAGTACTTCCCTGAGGCCTCTCTAAGCACCTTGAAGTGCTGCACCTGGTCGCCATAACTGGGGGTGGGGTAGGGAGAAGGGAGGGAGAGAGCCAGGACCTCAGACCTGCCTCCCACTCTGAAGCCAGGCCATGCTTTGGGGGAGATCTGGAGGTCAAAGGAGCCATCTGGCAGCAGAATATGGGATTCAGGGTTATGGCTCTAGACAAGGCCGCTTCCCAGCTGTGTGACCTCAGGCAAGTCATTTGACTTCTCTGAACCTCAGCTGTCCTATAGGGATAACACTTCATTAGGATAAGAAAGCTGGAAAGTGTTGACTGGCTTATAGGCACCATCACTGGGCAGCTCCAAGTGCATCTCTTTCACACCTCCTCAGCATCCCCTGGGAGCTTTGGCATTCTCCTTCTTCCCCTGCCCACCCCCACCCCACCCAGTCCTAACAGTATTCTCGAGAGTGAGTCCCAAGACCATCCTGCCTCCCACCAAACTCTGTGCCTGTGAGAGGCACTCAGGGGCCTTGAATATTCCACATCCGTTCCCTCTCCTCAAGAGCCTTCCATGGCTTCCATTGCCCTCATGATAAATCCAGCTCTTCAGATTCAAGAGCTGGCTTCCTGTCTTTGCTGGCCTCTCTGACACCAATGGCCCCTTTCTTTCTAACTCTCTGCTCAGCCTCTCCATTAATGCCACCAAACCGTACCAAGTCTGTCCCACTCCCGCTAAAACAGAACATCCCATTAGGGACCTGCCCGGGCCTAGCCCACAACCTGTAGTACACCAGAACAGCCTGCTAGCATAAGTGGAGTAGACACGATGTCAGCTGTAAGTTCTGGGACCCCTTTTCTGTCACAGAGTGGCTGGTGCTGCCTCCTGGCCTGATGCACAGTAGGGAAACTGAGGCCTGAGTGCAGCCGCAGCCTGTTGGAAAATCCACAGAAAGGCTGGGTGGGGCTGCCTCTCATCACAATCCATCAGAGGAGCTCTAATTGATTAGGGGTGGTGACAATGGCAGTTGTCACTCCCACTGGGACATTATGTCCCAGATATTATTGGGAATCTTCTCCATGGACTGCACCCTCTGGAGAGACCAACCCTTCCCTGAGTTCCGTAGCCCCACCTCACCCTCCACTTACTGCTCTTTTCCTCACCAGCCCTGGGGCTAGGCTGCTTCACATAGTTAAGAGTGGAGATTTAGGATGAAGACAGTGCTAGGAATCCCAGGACGCTCCCTGCCCAGCCCAGCCTAAAGTCTGAGCGGCTGTTGGCTCACACCTGTAACTCTAGCAGGGTTTGTAACCCCAGAGTCCAGTGTGAAGCCAGCCTGACTACATTAAACAACCTCTCTCTTGGCCTTTCAGTAGGAAAGAATTCTTGCATCCCTTCCTACTCACGTTCAACTCCCTGACAAATTGTCCCCTCTGGAGAACTGATCTCACACTCTTCCTCAGGGGTCAGGGTCAACTTTGGTCCCTGCATTCTTCTGCAGCCTGCTCACAAAATTCACAAAGGCTTACATACAGGCACCAGAATGGAGAGACGG
This sequence comes from Acomys percivali, assembly GCA_907169655.1. Taxonomy (NCBI): domain Eukaryota; kingdom Metazoa; phylum Chordata; class Mammalia; order Rodentia; family Muridae; genus Acomys; species Acomys percivali. The sequence continues at coordinate 91,031,265 of OU015755.1, read as the reverse complement.
AGCTGCCCTGAGGGTCCCGGCATCCCTCCATGCCTTCTGCTCTTACTGCACAGCCACCCGCAGGGCCCCTCACCACAGGCTTTGCTGAGGGTTTTTCCAAGCGGGCTGCGGCCACCAGGTGACGTGGCCTCAAGCCAACCCTACCAGCAGTTCCAACGCTGCAATGCACCTTTGGAAGTGTCAGTTTCCCAAAGAGGGGGCTTCTGCCAGAGCTGACAGCACAGTGCTCACAGTGACTAAGCTGTAGATGCCGCGGGTGGGGGTGGGGCAGTGGGGCTACCTCTCTGGCCTCAGGTGTAGCTGCATGAGGGAGCAGTCATTGTGAACAGCAAAGTGACCAGGTGCAGAGACCCAATAAGGCAAGATGGGTGGGGCGGGGCAGGCTCCTAAATCCTCGTTCCTTTACAAGTGGCTCAGAGCCGGAGGCTTGGAGGATTTTGCAGAGGAATGTTCTTGGATCCCATGGGAGAACTGGGGGACAGGGCACGGGGCCAAGAGTTCTAGAACTTTCCAACCTGTCAGTGGAGCAATCTTCAGGGCTGGGCAGGGTAACAGTCCGGACTGTCTGTGGCATGTCCTGCCTGTAGCTGCTCCTGTTTCCCAGCTGAAGAGGGCTAGGCTGTCTGGGAGGGGGGGTTTGTCCCTCTATGTCACCATCCCACACTGCTCACCAGGACACCACACTGCCCCTGAGCCCCAGAGCTGGGTTCTGGAGAAGAGGCAGCGCGGACTGGACTCCCAGGGGTCTGCAGTATGCCCCGGCACACTCTGTCTTTATCTATCTCCACCTCTGCGGTGGTGACTGCCTGAGTCCCCTTGTTTGGCAGTGCTTTGTGACCCTGACCCCAACCCCCATGGGGGACTATGCTGAGTCTGGTCCCCGAGTTCAGAAAGCTCAAGGTCTTAGTCAGCCCAGTCCCGCTCAGCAAGTTTTTCCTGCCCAGTCGCAGTAGCAGGAGCAACAAAGGGGGGAACCAAGGTTGGAGGGGGGGTGCGGGTGGAGGCATGGGAGCCCATGGTCCCTTCTTCCCAACTGAGGTTCACCTGGGCCAGGTCTGGCACTCACTGCTCTGTCCACTGGGGAACAAGGGACAATAGAGCCCTCACTGCAGCGCACCGGGAGAAGAGAGATGACCTTGAAAGGACTGGGCTCTAGGGAGACAGTGCCCTGCCAGGTCTTTGTCCCAGGAAATGCTCAATAGCAAGTTTCTCACCCCTCCCAGGGTTGGTTTCTTTACCTGCACACTGGGGTGGGCAGGCACGGGCCTGGCTCGTTTTCCACAGTTGCCATTACTTGCTAACCATGTGCTCTTCGTCACTGTAGCAGCACTCGGGGGACAAGGGGTGGCTTTGTCCTATTTTGTGGTGACCCACAGGGCCTGGTTCACAGTAGGTACTCAGTGTGGCACCAGTCTGGTGGTCTGAGAAGCATGCGCTCTCCAAGGCACCCGTGACCAGAAAGGAAGCAAGATACCTTAATTGGAGACTATCTCCCATCAGCCATGACAGAAGAGTCTCCAGTGGCCTGGACATGAGGATGTGGGGAAAATTAGGCAGACAGGTGCCAGCCAGTGAGCTCAAGGGGGTGAGCTCTCTGAAACCTGCCCGATGAACCAGCTGTGGCTACAGCACTGCACAGTACCCAAGGCCCATAAACCTGCCTGTGACAGCTTTATGTGTCTTGGCATGAACTTGGGGGAGACCCAAGCCAGGAAGGGTAGAGGATCCCTATACTCCAGACTGTCATGTTGACCTCAGGGTCACAGGTGAGGACATGACCACCAAGAGAGGATCAAAGCCCGCAAGCCAGGGGGAGACCAGGGTTCCCAGTATCCCCAACCAGTTTGTCTTCTGGAGAGCCCTGGGCAAGAGCAACGGGGCCAGAAGTGGCCCCTGAGCAGGGTGTTCCCTCCAGGTTCACCTTGGGCCGTAGTTATATAGTGTGCATCCAGAGGACAGCTCTGTTCATAGCAATGTCTGCTTTGTGGATGGAGACACAGAGGCCTCTTGGATAACTTGCCTGGATTTCAGGGCTAGGAGCCTTCAGAGGGACTCACTCTGGCATTCCCAATATCCTAACTACATGTTAGTCTTGCCTCAGGATTCCAGGCCCAACCTAGGTGGAAGTGAGGGTGGAGACAGCCACCTGGTGGCCCTATGTGAAATCTCAGCCCCAAACTAGGGAAGCACTGGGCAAGTCTAGTTAGCATGGAGGCTTGGCCAGGACACTTTGGAAAAGGACTTGTTGGGGGCAGGGGGTGGGAGTGCAAGGATTTCTTTGAGCCCTCCACACTGGCCAAACTCTCCTACTGAAAAACTGCCCTGCCCGCCACGCGTGGTGGCGCACTCCATTAATCCCAGCTCTCGGGAGGCAGAGGCAGGAGGATCTCTGTGAGTTCGAGGCCAGCCTGGTCTACAAAGTGAGTCCAGGAGAGCGAAGACTACATAAAGAAACCCTGTCTCACAAAAACAAAGCAGAAACTGCCCCAGAGCAACGCCATCTCTCCTTCCAGTCAGGCTTGCTACCATTTAAACAGACCTCACTGTACAACCTCTGGATTGTCACATGTGCTGTTTCCTGTGCCTGGAATCCCCAGTCCCCAGCAAAGCTCTACACATGCTTAAGGCCTGCCTCTGACACCCTTTCCACTCTCCGACTGTGTCCCCTGCTTTTGGACTTCCTTCTGCACCAGTTCATGGTGGACCTTCTGGGGCTATGTGTATCCCATCATGCATTCTGGCTTTTGCCCCCGTCCCCCCTCCAAAAGCTGCCCAGGAAGCCTGGGTCTGTGGGGAGCTCAAGAGGAGTGTGATAGGACAGCTTCCTCTAGTTTCCTATTCCGGGCCTAATCTGTGCTGGGTGCCCATTTGGCTAAGTGACCTGGGGACTTGGGGACGCTTCCAGGAGTTACTGAGGCAGGGCTATCTGCCTGGTGGGTGTCATCACTAGGAGCCACTTCCTACTGTGGCCTGTAGGGAGGCAATGGGCAAGGATGTACAGGATGCTCAGGACCCTCCTGAACAAACAGTGCCAGGTGGGCAAGAAAGCTGGGGAAGGTGTGTGGCACGCTCCTAGAGCAGCCAGTGGCTGCTGCACAGTTGGGGTGACTGCTAAGACAGATACACTAGGCTTCTCCCCCCCTCCCCCCAAGAACAATAGCTTCATCGCAGTATGGCCTTTGCATCTCCACAGGCAACTCTCAGAAAGGAGGGGCTGCAGTCCACAGGAGCCACAGAGTCTTCACATACTGCCCTGAGCCTTGGTACACCTATTGTGGAAGGCCACTAGCCAGAGGTCAAGCCTGGCCTGGGAGCAAGCATCCTTGAAGAGCCACATATAGGCCACGCCTTCCTTTAGCACAGCAGCATGGCTGGTTCCAGTGCTCCAGGCACTGTCAGGCAACAGAGCAGATGCTGTTGGTAGGCCTGATTGTCCTGAGCCGTGTCATCAGGCCCTGACACCACTCTACTTCACTTGCACCCTAAGTCCTATCTGTCTGCTTTCTGTTACCTCACCCCTAAAAGTCCTCCTTTCTCACAGCCATGGGCGGGGGGGCAGAGGAGGTTGCTACAGATGGAACCTCATTGTCCCTTCCCTACACAAAACCCCTCAGGACTCCCTTTTGCTCTGAGAGAAAACCCAAGCTGTGCACCAGGCCCTTTGCCATGTGGCCCCCCTCCCTCTGAGGGTGAGCCAGGCTCTGTCCTTTGTTCCTGCTGCCCCTACCACACAGCTTTGGGGGTTCTTGCACAAGGCATCTAAGCCATCCCACCTTGGGGGGGAGTCTTTACACTGTGGCTGCCCTCTGCCTAGAAGTCTCCCCTGGGCACCAGGCAGAAGAAGATTTCCTCCCAGCTCAGAGCCCCCAGCAGCCTTTCCTGACTACCCTCCTGATGCATGTGTTTTCTGTCTCCACAAGTGAAGCCACTTTTGTCCCCTATAGTGCTGTTTCTTCAGTTTCCAGACAGCCTGGCCTTACCTAGAAGCCAATAACCTGCCAGGGTTGGCAGTGGGTGGAGGGCTGGCGGGGGTGGTGCTGGGGAATGGCAGGGAGGGGGGTTTGCTGCCCTCAATCCTAGTCTGCTATACCTGACTGAAGAGCTACTGCGCTCGTCTTAACAAGCCGCATGGTCCCCAGTCCCCAACCCTGCTTTGGATTTTGTTGTCAGGCACTGTCCTATAAGGTGTGAGTTCCTCCCTTTGGGGTAAATACAACATCTTGCTCTAGGTAAACTGACTCATCCGTGCAAAGACCTATTTTACCTAAGAGGAAACAGGCTCAACAAGGTTAAGTATCTATGCCACACGGCCACAAAGCGACAGCATCAGAATTAGATGTGCCTGGCCTCAAGGTCTGTCCTGTTGACAATGTTGGTCATCGAGTATGACTTTGTCAGCAGCATTTTCTGGGTACCAGCACAGGGGCCCCATTGGGCATGCTCCCGCCTCTAACCAAGAAGCCTCCACAGCTCTCTTGCTGATCAGGGAGTCTGGCCCTCTTGGACTGCCACCTGAGGCTGCACCCAGTCTTAGCCTGTCCCTGTGCTTTTCTGGGCTCAGACCGCTGCTTGCTTCTGCGCCCTTTACCCAGCCAGCAGCCCTGCCAAGCCTGTCCCCTCTCCTGTGCCCACCCATTCTGACCCCTTGGAACTCACTTCACAGAGACAGAGAACTCGCCAGGGGAGCTCTCACTCTCCCGGATCAGGAAGGCTCCCAGGTGGTTGCGTTTCATCAGAGTTTCTTCAGCCAGCTGCCGAGAAATCCTGCCCGAGTACCACCTGTGGGGAGAGGACACAGTGTCTGCAGGCATCGCTTAGCCTAGGTGGCAGGGCTGGCCCTCATCCCCCCGGTGATGTTGCGCCCATTTTACATATGGGGGAACTGAGAAATGGGAAAGAAAATCAAGGTCACACAGCAGAGGCAAACAAGATCTGAAGCAACCTTGTTGTTGCTTCCTTGTTGTTTTGTACCAGGCCAGACAAACCCACACCCGAGACAGACAAACCAGCCTCCAGTGCTCCACCCCCAGCTGGCACACCTCAGTCTGACTTGTAGAGGGAGAATATTCTTTCTTTTCTAAGGTTTTCTTTTCTTTTCTTTTGTTTGTTTGTTTCTTTGTTTTTCGAGACAGGGTTTTCTCTGTGTAGCCTTGCCTGTCCTAGACTCCCTTCATAGACCAGGCTGGCCTCGAACTCACAGTGATCTGCCTGCCCCTGCCTCCCGAGTGCTGGGATTAAAGGCTTGCTCACCAGGCCCAGCTCTTTCTTTTCTCTTTTAAAGAATGTTTTACTAGCCGCCGGGAGGTGGTGGCGCACGCCTTTAATCCCAGCGCTTGGGAGGCAGAGGCAGGCAGATCGCTGTGAGTTCGAGGCCAGCCTGGTCTACAAAGCGAGTCCAGGATAGCCAAGGCTACACAGAAAGACCCTGTCTCGAAAAACAAAACAACAACAAAAAAATAAATAAAAAGAATGTTTTACTATTTACATAGTATTCTGCCCCCATGTGTGTCTGTGATCCAGAAGAGGACACCAGATCTCATTATAGATAGTTGTGAGCCACTATGTGGTTGCTGGGAATTGAACTCTGGACCTTTGGAAGAACAGACAGTGCTCTTAACCTCTGAGCCATCTCTCCAGCCCCTAAGGTTTATTTTTTAAATTATATGTAGCGTACATACGGGGGGACGGGGGAGGAGATGTTCATGTGAGTCCAGAAGAGGGTGTCAGGTCCCCGGAAGCTGGAGTTACAGGTGGTTGTGAGCTGCCTGATGTGGGTGCTAAGAACCAAACACAGGTCGCTGGCAAGAGCAGTATACACTATTAACCACGCAGCTAGCCTTGATATTTTTTAATATTAAAATGATTTGTTTGTTTCTGTGTGGGCACATACATGTTCAGGAATGTCCATACCACATATATGTAGACCAGAGGACAATCTGTCAGTTCTCCCCTTCCACCATTTGAGTCCTGGGGCCTGAACTCAGATCATCAGCATTGGCAGCAAGTGCCTTTAAACACTGAGCCATCTCACTGGCCCAGGACAGATTTTCAAAAGCTATAAAGTGGGACTGGAAAGATGGCTCAGTGGGACTGGAGAAATGGCTCAGAGGTTAAATGCACTGACTGCTCTTCCAAAGGTCCTGAGTTCAATTTCCAGCAACCACATGGTGGTTCACAACCATCTATAATGAGATATGGTGCCCTCTTCTGGCCTGCAGGCAGAATACTGTATACATAATAAATAAATCTTTAAAAAAAGAAAGAAAGAAAAAGGATGGTTCAGTGGTTAAGGGCACTGTTTGCTCTTCCAGAGGTTCTGAGTTCAATTCCCAGCAACCACATGTTGGTTCACAGCCATCTATAATGAGATCTGGTGCCCTCTTCTGGCCTGCAGGCCTAATGCAGGCAGAGCATTCTATATAGAATAAATAAATCTTTATTTTTTTTTTTAAAGCTAGAAAATGTAAAGTTGTGCTAGGACGTGGGTCACTGGTGGAGCACTGCCCTAGTGTGTGAGGCTCCATGTTTGTCTTCAGCACCACATATAGATATGGATGACATCAGAAATAGTGGCCTCCGTTCCCTGTGGCCCTCCCAGGTAGGAGCCGACTTGGTACAGAGCTGCACCTGCTAAGTCTTTAACAAGGTGGGAGCAACCGCTCCTGGGGTCCTTGCTGCAAGCCTGTGGATCTCAGCTTACTGACTCCATGGCATTTTATTGAGTCGTAGGCTACACTGCTAGCCCTGGAGGGGGTTCCCTGGGAGGTGAGGGGTCCCCAGCAATAAGAAACCGCCTGCCGTGCCTGGACGCGGCTTCAAAATCCACACGTTGGAACTTGGTCTCTGTGTTAACTATTCTTGGTTGTCAACTTGACTATATCTGGAATGAACTAAAACCCCAAAACAAAGGGCACACCTGGGAGGGATTTTAGCTCAAACTGAAGTCGAAAGATCTACCCCTGCTTCCGATCCCTGAAGGAGGAAGACACACCTCCAATCCAGACCCTTTGAGCAGGGAAAACCCACCTCGAATCCCAGCTATGCCTCCAGCTGGAAGCCTATATAAAGGACATGGAAGAAGAAAGTTTCTGCTCACTGCCTGCTTGTCCTTGCCTAACTAGCAGGTCCATTCCTTCACTGGCGTTAGAGCCGACTTCCTCAGGATCCCAGCATGTACAGAACACAGCCTTGGGGACTGAGCAGCTGAGGTGGGACCACTGATGACAGGGTCATGAGGATAGATCTATTTTCTGTGAGTTAAGGAAGAAGAGGTTCGCATGCTTGAAGGACATTCCATTCCATCTTTGACTGCATTATGTCACTTCTAATACTGGGGTGGAAACTGAAACCCAGGGGGGCCTGAGGTCTCCCGAGAGGCTGCATAACAAGTCTGAGGTTCACCCCCACCCCCACCCACACAGATGCTCTCACAGGTTTCCTGTCCCTCTCTGGTGCCTCATGAAGGGCCTTCACCACCTCGCTGCAATCCCAGCCTACGTCTTACAGGCTAAATGATCCTGAACAAGCCACCTGATCTATCTCTCTCTCTCTCTCTCTCTCTCTCTCTCTCTCTCTCTCTCTCTCTCTCTCTCTGCCGCTGCTGGGCTATAAGATGAATTAATTTTTTGGTTTTGTTTGAAACAGGGTCTCTCTGTGTAGCCTTGGCAGTCCTGGAACCTGCTCTGTAAAACAGGCTGGCCTTGAACTCACAGAGATCTGTCTGCCTCTGCCTCCCAAGCTCTGGAATTAAAGGTCACTATCAGCCCGGCCTATAAAATGATGTTAATTGTTCCCACCTAGGCAGGCAGCTGGGCAGCTGTAGGAACACAGAAACCTTGAAGGTGTTTGTACCCACCACCGTGATAACTTGCTTCATACCCCTCCTCCCACACAGCCCCGGCAAATATCTATTCTAACCTGTGGGTCCACAGACCTATGCTCTTCCTGAGCCCTCCCTGGCCCTACAGTCACCTCATGACCCTTCTACTCCACCGAGAGTACAGGGTCTGCATCTCTGGGTCCAGAGGCAGAGGACACCCTGAGACTCAGGGAAAGAGTGGGCCTGACGTAGACAGAAGCCTTCTAGGGTTACAGCCCCCTCTCTCCCCACTCCCTCACTCAGAGCCTTCACCGGTCAGATGTTTTGGGCCAAGGCAAGGCCTAAGATTACCAAACGGGGACAGCTGCTCAGCAAGCCCCTTAGGATGTGGCTAGCACCTGATCACAGGGCTGCCCGCCTCCCTCCCCACCCCCAAGGCACCATGGGCTTGGATAACTTGATTCTGAATACCCTGCTGGACCCACCTTCCTTAAGGTCTCCATGGCAACCTGACCCAGAACTGCAGCCCTTGCAATCCCCCTCCTCCCGGCCCTGGTCAGGACTGTTCATCAGTTCAGACTCTGCAACCCTCCAACCTCTGCCTTAAGCTCCCCCTGAGGCCACCCAGGTGACGGCAGCCTTAGCTCACAAATGCCCCCAGACCTCTCCTGGCTAGCACCTGGCTGCCTGCTCTGCTTTTCTCTCTTTCCCTGTGTCCTTCTCTGGTCTCTGGGTGAGGATGTGCCTGGCAGAAAGGCCAGCAGTGTGGTTGAGGATGGGAACCCAGAGCAGGAAGCCAGAGGTGGCAGCGGAGTGGTGGCAGCTTTGGGGGGGAAAAAAAACAGAAAAAGACAAAGAGGAAATACCCTTCGTGCTCCACCCTGTACCTCCTTCCTTCCCAGCCACACAGCACGGCACAGCGCCCACCTCCTGACTGAGCCCCACCCCTGGCCCAGCACCCCCATGGCTCCCTGCTCCCTTGGCTCAGCACCCAAGGCCCTTCCTGACTGTCCCCTGTACTAAATGTTAGGCTCATTGCTCTCTTGGCTCATTCTGGCTTCCACCCGATTTCCACCTTCCCCTGAAAACACCAAAAGCCACTGCCTGTGTCTATACAGCCAACTCCTATACATCCCTCAGCATCTCACCCATTGCCACCCCTTCTGAGAGACACCCTGATGCGGCTCACCTTTGCACATATACTTTCTGTGTCCTGTGTGTCCCACTGGTCTGATCCCCCTGTCTCTGTATCTGGCTCCCTGGAACCAGACCAATGTCCCAGATGCCTTTTTGAGGCATATCCAGCAGGTGTTCAAGGACTGTTTAGTTGCCCAGACGTTCTGAAAACAATACCGAATGCCATTTGCTAAGAACTTGACCTAGGTCTCAGGCCCAAGACATCTAGGCCAAACTGTACTGCTAGTCTGCCCAAGTCCCAGACCAGTCCTTGGGGTATCTTATACCCGGGCCTATCCCAAGCAGCTTGTCTCTGGGAAGGCAAGGTGGGGTTGCATAGCCTCCGGGTAGATGGGGTTTACTCACGGGTGTGGCTTCACACGGATGTAGTTCTTGGGAACGAAACCCTCGGCTCCTCGGAGCTCGGCCTTGTACCAGTTCTGGTCATCTTCCATGTTCAGGATCTGTAGGCAGAGGCAATATGGCCACTTAGGCACCTGCCGAGCAGCAGCTCCCAAGCCTTTCACAGAGGGCAGAGCCATGCATGAGGACCTGTTGCCTCTCACAGACCAAGCCTGCCTAGTGGCAGATGGACATCTACAAGAAGCCTGTGATTCCTGGTGAGTCAGCTGAACCCAGGCAGGTTTGGGGTTAGGGCATGTCCTGTCCAGACCCCCAGGGCACCCCAGGATCCCCAGGAAAAGGGAGCAGACTTGTGCTCCTTGACTCTTTTCATTTTTTCCTGGTTTTTTGAGACAGGCTTTCTCTGTATAGCCCTGGTTGTCCTGGACTCACTTTGTAGACCATGTTGGCCTCGAACTCACAGAGATCTTCCTGCCTCTGCCTCCCTAGTGATGGGATTAAAGGTGTGTGCCACCATGCCCAGCTGTGCCCCTTGGCCCTTAACTGAGCTGTGTTTGCAGGAACCCAGAGCAGCCAACCAATGGCCACTGAGATGTGATTTGAAGTTGGAGGTTCCGAGATGGGTCATAGAGCCCCAACAGATGACTACCTTGGGTTACATATATTTAGTGTTTGGGGTAACAGTAATAATCAGGAAAGGGGGAATTCAGGAATACGGGAATAGGCAAAACAACCCGTGTTCTGATGAAGCCAGTTCCCAGATTCTGGCCCAGATGCTTGAGGCTCACAGACACCCTCCATGCTTGCATGGCCCTGCCATCCCAAGTGGACTAGCCAGAACTGGGTAGAGAGTCCCTGGGTGAACCACTGAAGGGCGGGAAGCAAGCCTAGGGAGGGGAGAGTCTACGCAGCAGCCTCCATCCCATGGGTACACTTGCCCTACGTCACTCCAATTCTCAAGCAACCTGAAGGAGTTGACAGCACCATGTGCTGCCTCACAGATAGGCTCAGAGAAGGAGTGAACCTGGCCTGCGCAGCACAGCATAGGCAGCCCCTGCAGGTGGTATAGAGCTCTGGCAATGCTGCTCTTAGGCGCCTTGGTCCACTGGCTTTCACCATTCTCTGCTCCTGCTTTGTCCCTGGCACCAAGCCTGAGGCTCTTCTCTGGTTAGCAGCAGGCTGTGGAGCTCGCTCCCCCTGCACCAGGGTGATAGAAGCAGGGAAATTGACATGCCTAAGAGCCACAACATGAGAAGCGGCCAAAAGGCTGGGCTTGTGCCTCAGCCCAGTCCTGAGACCCCCACCGCCACCCCCATCCCCACCCCGGGAGGCACTGAAGCCAGGCTGAGCCCTTCCTTGCTTGCTTGCTTCCTTCCTTCCTGGGCTGAAAAAGGTCAGCAGCACTGGACAGAGGGAAGTGGGTAGCCAGTTCAGGACCACTTTCACGCGAAATGAAACAAAATTTCCCCAGTGTGACCACAGCTTGAGAAAGAAATCTTCACCAGTGGTCTTGAACTCTGGCTACTTCTACTGTCTCTAGGGATGTGGCTCCAATGTCCTTGTCTATTCAATGGCACAGCTGTGGCCAACCATGCAATGTCTCATGCCCCTGTGGCCACTGTGCCCTTAACCCCTGCCATGTGCTGTCCTGCTTCCAGCCACCTCTTTGTAAAGTTCAGGCATATTTCTATGCTTACTTTGCTGAATTCTTTTTTTTTCCCCCCCTGGTTTTTCAAGACAGGGTTTCACTGTGTAGCCTTGGCTGTCCTAGACTTTGTAGACCAGGCTGGCCTCGAACTCACAATGATCCGCCCGCCTCTGCCTCCCAAGGGCTGGGATTAAAGGCACATGCCACCACGCCTGGCCTGAATTCTTATTGTTGGTGGATCGCTGGACCTTCGGAGCTGTGGAAACTCCTAGAGAACACACTTTAGGGTAGCGCTGTGTCCCACATCAAGCTCAGAGCTTGCCTGCCCCACCCCTGGCCCTACCCACTGCCTGCCTTCCTACTTTCCCCAAATGCAGTCACTGACAGATCTTTACTAAGCACCTACTGGGTGCAGCCAGTAAAAGGAGTCCTGGGGGTGCAGTGAGTGACAGGAGCCTGTGCCAAAGGAATGCCTTGAAGAAGCCAAGAGACAAAGAAACAAGCTGTGTCGAGCAGTGAGGGGTCCTGTGAGAACCACTGCCCGGACAAGAAGCTGCCACAGGGCACACAGAGTGGTCAAGAAAGGCCTCTCTGGAGATGCCCCAATTTACAAGAAAGAACCAGCCAGTTTGGCACCCCACACCTGTCACTCCAGCACTTAGAAGGTTGAGGCAGGAGAATTTTGGAGTTCCAGGTCTGTTTGGGCTACATAGTTTCACACTAATTGAAAATGACTCTACCTGCTGCCTACATGGTTTCTCCAAAAAGAGAGAGATGGAGCAGGGGTGGGTGGGAGTGGGGGAGTGCGAAGGGGGGGAGGGGGGACAGAGAAAGAAAGCAGCAGCAGCAAGCTCTTTCTGTAGCTAACTTGGTAAGGTGCTCTCTACTTAGAAGCACCTGACTGCCAAAGAGGGCCTTCAATTCCTGGTCAGAGTCACTCAGGGTCACATGTCCTGAGAAAGCCATGGGATTTCTACCTAGATTTTTCTGAGCAGCACCTGGAGAGGAAGTTGAGTCCCCACCTGCAAGCTGGCACCACTTGGCATGACATGGTGACACCCACTGGAGCCCAACAGGGGAGGAGCTTGACACTAGCACACAGTGTAGCCCTGACCAGGAAGTGGGGCTTGCGGCACACATGGCTGCAATGTTTCTAAGGTACAGACAACAGGGAGAGACTACAGTGAGGTAGGGAAGCACCCTGGGCTCAAATTCAGTGTGATGTCAAAAATCTCAGAATGAAGATACTGAATAAACCGGGTGTGGTGGTGCACACCTTTAATCCCAGCACTCGGGAGGCAGAGGCAGGTGGATCGCTGTGAGTTCGAGACCAGCCTGGTCTACAAAGCGAGTCCAGGACAGCCAAGGCTACACAGAGAAACCGTGTCTTGAAAAACAAAACAAAACAAAAAACCAAGAAAGAGGTCCAGGGAGATGGCTCAGCAGATAAAGGCACTTGCTGCCAAGCTTGATAGCCTGGGTTCAATCCTGGAACCCACACGGTTGCAGGAGAGAACCAACTTCTACAAGTCCTTTGACCTCTACACGTGCACAGTGGCACCCAAACCCCCACCCCCACCCCCACCCTGCACCCACACCCCGATACAATAAGCAAATAAGTGTACTTTTACGAAAGGGAAGAAAACATGCAAATAAACAAAACAGAATGTGGCTTTGTATGTGGACATTACTGACAGCTCTGTGCCCTCAGTGATTTCAGGTGCTCTGGGATGGGGAGGATTGGCTTTCGCCCCACCCCCACCCAGCTGGTGCTGATTTCTTCCACGGAGTGGTAGAGCTACACCCTCCTGAGTGCTGAGATCGCTGGCTGTGCTGCCATACCAACTCGGGTTCACTTCTGTATCTAATTTGTGCTGTGTCCACTGCCAGGACACCAGCTGCCTGGAGCAGCAATTGGGTCTGCCTGGTTGCTTTCTGATAATTAGCTGAAGTCTAGAACGGGACCTAGGACGTGCCAGATGTTCCAGAGTCCTGGCTGGTGAAAGAAAAGTGTCTGTTTGGTTATAAAGAGTGTTTCTGAGCCATACAACAGATTGTTTCATTTTTCATTTATTCGTTTTGAGACAGGATCTCCAATGCTGTCCAAGCACGCTCCTAGGCTCAAGCAATACTCCAAGTTCAACATCAGGAATGTTGAGATGACAGGGACACGCCACCAGGCCTAGTGCAAAAAAAAGTCTTTCTTTTGTTCCTTTTGTTTTTCTTTTTAAGATTTATCTACTAATTATGTATACCCAGCTTTTGCCTGTATGTATGCCTGTGTGTCAGAAGTGAGCACCAGATCTCACCATAGATGGTTATGAGCCACCAGGTGGTTGCTGGGAATTGAACTCAGGACCTCTGGAAGAGCAGCCAGTGCCCTTAACCTCTGAGCCATCTCTCCAGCCCCCTTTTGTTTTTCAAGACATAGTTTCTCTATGTGTAGCCCTGGCTATCATGGAACTTGCTTTGTAGACCAGGCTGGCCTCGAACTCACAGAGATCTGCTTGCCTCTGCCTCTCAAGTGCTGGGATTAAAGGTGTGCGCCACCACGCCCACCAGCTCTTAGTGCAAAAGAGTTAAAGCTTTCTATATGTTTCCAAGGTATCCATCTAGATCGTGTTTCTCAACCTGTGGGTCTTGACTCCTTTGGGGGTCAAATGACCCTTTTACAGAGTCACCTAAGACCACCAGAAAACACAGGTACTAACATTACAACAGTAGCAAAATTGCAGTTACGAAGTAGCAATGAAAATTATATTATAATGCCAGGCGTGGTGGCACACACCTTTAATCCCAGCATTTGAGAGGCAGAAGCAGGCGGATCTCTGTGAGTTCGAGGCCAGCCTGGTCTACAAAGCGAACCTAGGACAGCCAAGGCTACACAGAGAAACCCTGTCTCAAAAAGAAAAAAAGGAAAGAAAGAAAAAAAGAAAATCCTCTCTGTTGGAGGGGTTACCACAACATGAGGAACTGCATTAAAGGGGTGCAGCGTTAGGAAGGTTGAGGACCTCTGCTCTAGGTGGTCATGTCACCTCACACACGTGCCACCCCACGAGGAGATGGACACCTCTCCATGCTCTCAGCAACCTTGGGGGTTTCGTTTGTTTTGTTGCTTTTTTTTCAAAAGCAAGTTGTTTTTAAAGTAAAGTAGAGCTGGGCATGGTGGTCAACATGTTTAGGTACAGCCCTCGGGAGGGAGAGGCAGAGGAAGGCAGATCTCTGTGTGTTCCAAGCCAGCCAGGGCTACATAGCGAGAGTCTGTCTCAAAATAATAAATCACAAAGTGAGTCCAGGACAGCCAAGGCTACACAAAGAAACCCTGTCTTGAAAAACCATTTATTAATTAAAATAAACTACAAAGAAGTGCACACCTGTAATCCCAGCACTCGGGAGGCAGATGCAGGAGGATCTTTGTGAGTTCGAGGCCAGCCTGGTCTACAAAGTGATTCCAGGACAGCCAAGGCTACACAAAGAAACCCTGTCTTGGAAAAAAGAAAAAAAAATACAATGAAGTTATGCAGAGTGGGCAGTGGGCACCAGTCACACAGTGTCTGTCACTGACACATCTGAGCACCTGCTTGCTCACATTGTTTCTCTGATAAGTTTCTGCCTTGTCTGTTTTTCCACAAAGTGAGTTCTGTGTAGCCAAGGCTACACAGAAAAACTCTGTCTCAAAACACACACACACACACACCAAAAAAACAAAGCCATACATATACATATGTATAATTTTTAGGCATGGTGGTGCACACCTTTAAACCTAGCACTTGGGAGGCAGAGTCAGGCAGATCTCTGTGTGTTTGAGGCCAGCCTGGTCTGCTTGATGAGTTTTAGGACAGCAAAGGATACACAGAGTAACCCTGTCTTGAAAACCCAGACAAAACAAGCTCTTTACATATTATTGTCATTTTGGCCAAGGTGTTTTTCTTAGTCTGAGCTACCTTTGTGTCTCTTCTGCTCACCCAGCAGGCCCGGACTCTTCCCTTCCCCCTCAACTTTTGCCAAACCCCTCAAACAGGTCAAGATCCTGCTGCCTCAGGGCCTTTGGGAGATCGGCTTTGTGGTGCCAGTTCTTTCAGTGCCCGGTTTCCAACATCTTTTGAGAAGTTGCTCCCACTTCCCCATCTACAGCAGCCCTCTCAAGCCCCGGCCTCCCACCTCCCTGGCCGTGCCCTTGCACAAAGCTTGGCTAAATAGCCCAGTGCTTGTCAAGGTCTGCCAACTCCTTAACCATCGTTCTCTGAGCTTGACGTGAGCCTCTGGTGCCTTCCTCCCACCCCCTTGCTGAAAGCCGACCGTGTAAGCTGCTCCCACCCGGTGCTTCCAGACCCCCGCTCTCATGGGCTTCTGATGGGTAGATGGACCCCCTCACCTTTCACAGTAGACTTTTAGCTACTGGTTCTCTGTTTGTCTTGGGAGTCTATGAAGGAGGAGGTTTCATACCAGTTATCCCAGAGACCTTACCGGTCCCTTTGAACCAGGGCCAGAATCTTCTACACAACATTCCTACTATCTGAGGCCCAGCTACCCTCCAGTCTAAGTGTGTGTGAGGATGGAGCCCAGGCCGGTCTCCAGAGCAGCTGAGGCCTGTGAGCTAAATTCGGATCCCCACAGAGTCTCCCACCCGAGGCCCTTCCCAGGCCAAAGCGGCTGAGTGTGCACAGGACCCAGAGCCAACAGCTTAGATAGGCACAAGTGCCAACACCTTGGCTCGAAGAAGGGGGGCACACAAAGGTATGAGGCTTCTTTAGACCCACACCAACCTTTGAACTCCAGCTTAGAGCTTTAGGCACCCAGAGGACTGAACAAAGAAAGGCCCAAGAGTTGAAGCAACAGAGGCTGGTGCATGCTACACTGCTGCACATACAGCCACCTCCTCAAGCCTCGCTCATCGCAGCCAGTCACTGGTCTTCCATAGCCAAGAACTCCACACTGAGCCTGGGACCTATTCACAGGGTGCCTTGAAGGAGTCAGTCTCTGTGCTTGAATCTTGGGGCTAGGGCTCAGGGTGGAAGCCACCCAGCCCTGTGCCTGTTGCTCTAGTGGCCATGGAGGGCACAGGATGGGCTATTAGCGTTCCAGTGTCCAGGATCCAGCATGACCACTCCCCAAAGCTTGGCCGTGGCCCCTGGGCTCTCCTGTTGTACGCAAACTTCTAAGTAAGGGCATTCCCACTAGAGATCTCACAAGCTCATCTGTCTAACAACTTAGAAGGCCACCATTTTGATTTGGAGAAGCCCAGGTGAGAGCAAATAAAGACTATCAATTCTAGTTCCTCTTTCCCCTCATTACTGCTAGGCACTTAAATCCTAGCTATTTTAGCCCAATTAGGTTAAGGTGTCTGCTTATTCTAGACCATTTCTTTCACACACGCATTCTCTCTCTCTCTCTCTCTCTCTCTCTCTCTCTCTCTCTAATTTCCATTCTATTAGTAATCTCAAAACTTGTCTTTTAAATTTTTTTGTTTGAAAAAAAAAATAAAGCTAGAAAACTGTGGGATTGAGGCAACCCCTACCAGGCACCGTGGCAACTACCTCAAACTCTCACAATGGCCCCAAGGAAGGATTATTAATAAATACTATCCCATTTCCTAGATGGGGGAACCGAGGAGAGCAGAGGTGGCTAAACCGAGCCTGTCCTTCACAGCCTAGACATCCAGGACTGTGCTGAAGACTGCTTCCAACCCCACCACCCCTGTTGGCACCCTCTGCCCAGCTCCAACCCTCTGTACCTTGAGCGTGTCCCCCTTGTTGAAGGCCAGCTCGTCACTCTCAGTGGCCTGGAAGCTATACAGGGCCACGGACTCCATCCCAGTGTCCCTGGGCTTCAGCCTAGGACTCAGCAGCTACAGCTTCCTGCTTCCTGCAGTTGAGGACCACTTCCTTTGTTTTGAGTGTTTGTTCTTTTGAAGCTGGAGCCGGAAACTGCCCTTGATGGGGGAGCAACAGGAAACAGAGACATCACCCATGTCACAGCTCAGGGAGGGTGTGCTCACATACCCACTTTAGCTGTGGGGGAGTCCCATGTCCCTACTACAGACGGTGCAGAGCCCTCTCATGCTTGGCCTCTGTGTCACAGCACTGACATTTTTTTTTACTTGTCTTATATAGGGTTTCTATTGCTATGATAACACCATGACCCAAAGCTGCCTGGGAGGAAAGGATTTCTTTGGCTTACAGTCTATCAGGGAACCTGGAGGCAGGAACTGAAGCGAGGCCATGAGGGAGCACTGCTTACTGGCTTGCACACACCTAGGACTACCTGCCCAGGGGTAGAACTACCCACCAGTCATTAATCAAGAAAACACTCCTACCGGCTGACCTTGGCTTGTGTCAAGTTGGGGGGGAAAAAATCTCCCAGGATACTGTTGACACTTCTAGAGATTCCTAAGTACCTGCCACATCAACCCCAAATTCCAGCCCATGTTCAAGAACTTTCCAAGCATCTCTTTTTCACTCACTCCACACAGCACCGTCTTAGTCGGTACAGTGCAAGCAAACCTCGGTTCCAACCACTGTGGTGAGCACACCAGCCTTTCCTATTTGCCACCCCTCATCCTCCCTTCTGCTCCCAGGAAACTCCTATTCACTTATCAAAACCTCACTTATAAGGCCCCTGTTCTGCTTTAAACAGTGGGTACCACCTGAGCTATAGGTAGTTTGTGGTCCACAGGAATCACAACTAAATCTCTTCTGTGAGGTTGTTAAGGGTTATGACATGAGTGCAGACAGTGGTTTTGTGAATATTTTGAGGATGAATTACAACATGGGGAAATGCAGCTATGCATCTGGAACCAGAGTCCTCCACTGGGAACCAGAGAGAACCAGTGATCTCCAAACACTCAGGGGTAGCAACCGAGAACCTCAGCTGTGGAATGAGAGCCAGATGGATCCAGATGAAGCCAGATTTTTGTTTCATTTTGTATAGTTTTTGTCTTTGTTTTGTTTTTTCCGAGACAGGGTTTCTCTGTGTAGCCTTGACTGTCCTGGACTCACTTTGTAGACCAGGCTGGCCTCGAACTCACAGAGATCCGCCTGCCTCTGCCTCTAGAGCGCTGGGATTAAAGCTGTCCTTCACGGCACCCAGCCGTGCTTTTATATGTTTAAAGAACACCTCTAAAGTTTAATTATCTTTTTCAATCAGAATACAAGCAGCTAGGCATCGTAGTGGCCTTGTTGAATGAAGTGCATTATAGGTAATTCTCCTCTCCCTTTAGCTCCCCCCCCTCCAACCCCCACTTTCTGCTTTCATATCACGTGTTCTTTGCACTCAACCACCCCCTCTTCCTCAGAACCTCTCAGTCTCTTTTCTAGTGCTTTAGTTTTACCCACATTTCCCCTTGTTTGCACACATGTACCCCCGTTTGCACACATGTATATATTACACACTGCGATCCACACATGAGAAAAGACACAAAGCTTTTTCTTTCTGAGCCTGGACCACCTAGTTTAATATACTACTTTCCAGCTCCATCCGTCTTCCTGAGACTTTCCATTTTCTCTGCAGCTGAGCAGATTTCCAGTGTGTGTGCACCACGTTGTTGTGATCTAGGCATCCGTCGGTGGACATCTAGGCTGCCTCTGTCTTCTGTTTCCTGGCTGCTGTGTTAGGGCAGCAGTGAGCATGAACGTCCAAGTGTCCCTGTCGTAGGCTAAAGTTCTCTGGGTACGTGCCCTGGAGTGTCATAGCTGGGTCATACAGCAGTTCTAATGTCAGCTCCAACCCGCCACACTGCTTTCCTTAGTGGCCACACCAGTTCACACTCGCACCAGCAGTGAGTAAGGGCTGCCTTTCCCCACATCTGTGCCAGCATCTGCTGTCAGGCTCCTCAGTGGTGACACTGGGAATAGGGTGAGATGGGATGGCAAAGCAGTCTTAGTATCCATTTCCCTCATGGCTAGAAGTATGGAACAATTCGTGTTTTGTTTTGGGTTTTCCAGACAGGGTCTTACTATGTATCTCTGGCTGTCCTGGAATTCACTCTGTAGACTACTAACTAGGCTGGCCTGGAACTCACAGATCTGCCTGCCTCTAATTTTTTACAAATGTTTACCGTCTTCCTTTGAGAATGTCTGCTTTTCATTAGCCCATTTGTTGATTGTCAGTTCGGGCTTTTATAGTGTTGAATTTTTGCAGTTCTTTGTATGATAAGATGAGCTAATAAACAACTTTATGGCAAGAGATGGGAACCACACCCCCACTCCTGGCATCAGAAGCCAGCAGAACAGATCTCCTCACGGAGGAAGGCAATCAGCCTGGCACTGTCTTCAGCACTCATTGGTGTTCTCTCTCTCCTTCTCTCTCTCTCTCTCTCTCTCTCTCTCTCTCTCTCTCTCTCTCTCT
>OU015755.1:90991018-91005759 GCA_907169655.1 Acomys percivali | reverse complement strand
GAGAGAGAGAGAGAGAGAGAGAGAGAGAGAGAGAGAGAGAGAGATACCTACATAATTAAAACAAAACAAAATCCTTTCCCTGGGCCAGGGAGACAGCTCAGTGGTAAAAGTAGTTGTCACACAAGCCTGATGACCCAAAATAAATAAATAAATATAAAAATAAAATAAAATAGAATCCTCTCTCAAAGAACACAGGCTGCCCTAGTTTACACTGTCTCTGTGACTCAGCCAGCATTCCTTTTTTGTTTTTGTTTTTTGTTTTTTCAAGACAGGATCTCTCTGTGTAGCCTTGCCTGTCCTGGACTCCCTTTTGTAAAAACCCAGCTGGCCTCAAACTCACAGCGATCCGCCTGCCTCTGTCTCCCGGGTGCTGGGATTAAAGGGGCTATGGGCTCCTTTGTAATGTAAACTATATAATAAATTTTTAATTCATAGAGACACACGCACACAGTCAAAGTCGGTTCTTTCCGTTCAGCATGTGGATCTCAGAGATCTAACACGTTGTCAGGCTTGGCAGTAAGGCACCTTACCCTGCCACCTCACTGGTGGCTTCTACTTTTTTTTTTTTTGAGACGGAGACTCACTGTGCATCTCTGCCTATTCTGGAACTCATTATGTAGATCAGGCTGGCCTCGAACTCACAGAGATCTGCCTGCCTCTGCCTCCAAAGTCCTGAGATTAAAGGCCTGCACCACGTGCTTGTCTTGCTTCTACAGCTTAACTTATCTGAACAGGCTTCTGATTTGTTTCTTTGCCATCGGTGATGCCTAGAAATATTAATATTAAATAATACTCCCTTTCCATTTGTGGGTATTTTACATGTATTGTTATTCCTACTAATACCACAACCTCAGCAATGCAATGCTCTGTTGTCACCCCACCTGATTGCCTTAACTCCGTGTGAGTTCCCTTCTACCTACCTCCTTTGTGCTGTTATTGACAAGTATATTAGGCTTCCAGATGTTCAAGGCCCAACTGTGTGTGTGTGTGTGTGTGTGTGTGTGTGTGTGTGTGTGTATAAGTGATTATGTGATGACGACAAGTGTTTAATTTACTGTGTGCATCAGTTAGTAGAGGATGGAGAAAAATATACAGTTGTCTTTTTTTATTTGTTTGAGGTTTTTTTTGTTGTTGTTTTTCAAGATGGGATTTCTCTGGGTAGCCCTGGCACTGTCTGTACTCACTTTGCAGACCAGACTGGTCTTGTAATGCCCAAGTCGTGAAACCCCCAAAGACCATCAGGAACAAGCTGGATGCAAATCACAAAGAGTCTCGTTTATTAGTAAAGCTCAGAGCCTGGACCATTAGCCCCCTGGTGAGGAAGGAAGATGGTGGCCCCTAGTGCTAGAGGAACAAGGTTTTCAGAGGGGTACAGCAATGTTGCTCTTTTAAGCTGATTGTCTGGGGACCAGGGCCAGACCACAGGGGGTAATTTTTTGTTTGTTCTGGTCACTGTGACCTGTAGCTCTGATTGGTTGGTCCCGGGTGCAAGCTCCTAGGAACAGTTTCTAGCTGTATGTTTGTGGCTTTCCCTGGAAACTCTAGGGGCAGGGGCAGGGGCAGGTGCTCAGGCCCAGAATACAAAATGGCGTTGGTTTGGTCTCTATGGTCTCAAACTCACAGAGATCTACCTGCCTCTGTGTCCCCCAGTGCTGGGATTACAGGCGTGCACCACCAAGCCCAGCTCTCAGTTACTTTTCTGTTGCTGTAATAAAACATCATCACCAAGGTTAGAGTCCATGATGGTAGAACAAAGACAGCATGTGAGAATAGGTGAGAGCTTACATCTTGATCCACAAACAGGAGGCAAAGAGAGGGAGAGGGAGAGAGAACAGACTGGGAATGGTCCCAGTCTTTTAAAACCACAAAGCCCACCCCTATGACTCACTCCATCCAAAAAAGCCACACCTTCCCAGACAGTTCCACCAACTGGGGACCAAGCATTCAAACATATGAGCCTATGATGGGCATTTTCATTCAAACCATTATTTACTTGTTTGTTTGTTTGTTTTTCAACACAGGGTCTCTCTGTGTAGCTCTGGCTGTCCTGGACTCACTTTATAGACCACACTGGCCTCAAACTCAAAGTGATCTACCTGCCTCTGCCTCCCGAGTGCTGGGATTACAGGCATGCACCACCACGCCCAGCCAACGTCTACCATCTTTTACAGTTGTCCCAGTGCCTTTTAGTTTAACGTTTCTCTGTCTCTATCACAGTTTGCCTGAGTTGGAATTGCTGCCTGGGGCCACTTGCTTCTACCCTGAGGCGCCTCCCCATTCTCCCCACAGAGCAGCTGGACTGCAACAAACTCTCAGCCTTTGTTGCGCCATTTTTTCTGGGAACATCTGTGTTTCATCCTCTTTTTTTGAGAGACAGCTGTGCTAGGTGCAGGGTTCCCAGCTGCTGTTCCCCCAGCCTACTGAGCACTTAAGGCTGCTGTCTTTATGTCCTGTCCTCAGGTGTGAGTCCTATGGGCTCCCCTGCATCTCTCTCTCTCTCTCTCTCTCTCTCTCTCTCTCTCTCTCTCTCTCTCTCTCCCTCTCCCCTTTGAAAGTTTTTTCACTGCCTTTGAGTTTCAGCGCTTTTCAGCATCATTTTTCTTTGTAGCTTATGTTGGCTTTGGACTTTGTTGTAACTCCTGGATATAGAGGTTGTTGTTTCTCCAACAAATTTGCGAAGTTTTCTGTCATTATTTTTTGATTACTTCCCCTTTCTCTGCCCTTTCATCTGATAATCTAATTAGGGATGGAATGATAGATAATATCCTGAATGGTGTTCCAGGTTTGTCTGAAGCAGTCTGCATTTTTGTTTATTCGTTCTTTCTGTTCTTTGCGTTCTCTCTCTCTCTCTCTCTCTCTCTCTCTCTCTCTCTCTCTCTCTCTGTGTGTGTGTGTATCTCTGTCTCTGTCTCTGTCTCTGTCTCTCTCTATCTCTGTCTGACAGTTGTCCTGTCTGTAGGACTCCCAGTATGCACTCCTGCTCCTGGCTCACCAATCTATGCTTAAATTCACACGTTCTCACCAGGCGGTGCTGGTGCACACCTTTAAGCCCAGCTCTCGGGGAGGCAAAGGCAGGTGTGAGCCAGCCTGGCTTACAGAGAGTGTTCCAAGACAGCCAGGGCCACATAGAAACTGTCTCAAAAACTAAAAAAACAAAAAAACAAAACAACAACAACAAAAAAAAAAACAGAAAGAAAGAAAGAAAAGAAACAAAGATTGCCATGTTCCCCTTCCCCACTTGGCACTTTACATACATTCTTCCTGTCACATGCTATCTTCCTACGTTCCTAGACTTATTTATGCTTTGCTAAATAACTCTTCAGCTCCAGCAACGTGCACAGGACAGTGGCTACTTGAAGCTCTCTTCCTGAAATTTTGATCTAAGTCACAGACAGTTTCCGCTTTCTGTGTTTGGGTCATGCTTTCCTGTTGTTTTGGTTTTTGTGTTTCATAACAGTTTTATTGGAACAATAATTCTAGGCATGCATCACCGCCTCCAAAATTTGTTATTATTATTTTCTTATTTATTGAGTGAGTGGATTTATATTTATATTTATATTTATATTTATATTTATATTTATATTTATACATATATATATGTATGTATATTTTTTTAAATCTTTATTTATTTATTTTGTGTGTGTGTGTGTGGTTTTTGAGACAGGGTTTCTCTGTGTAGCTTTGACTGTCCTGGACTCTATTTGTAGACCAGCCTGGCCTTGAACTTGCAGAGAAATGCCAGGCTCTGCCTCCCAAGTGCTGGGGTTAAAGGTGTGCACCACCACACCTAGTTTTTTGTTGTTGTTTTGTTTTGTTGTTGTTGTTTTTTTTTTTTTTTTTTTTTTTTTTGGTGTGAGTGGATTATTTGTTCCTCAGCAGGCACAGCTTTGGGTAGACCCACAGTGGCCCAGAATGACTGAATGAAGGTTATTTTGTTAGGGTTCCCTGTTTCTTTCCCTAACTACACATAGCTGTTAAAGCCCCCACTAACTGCTACTTCTACAATGCTTAGTCATAAATCACTCTACAGATGAGTCAGTTTAACTCTGCTGTCTCTGAAGGAAGAGTGTGTGAGGTCCAAACTTGCCTCTTCCTCCCCCTCCTTCCTCCTCTTCCCTCCTCCTCCTCTTCTTCCTCCTCCTCCTTTCATGCCCCAGGTGCTAGGCAAGTGCCTTATGGGTGAACACATCCCCAGCCCTTGAATGCAGACTGTCCTGGGCTTAGAATGGTTTTCAACTTTACAGAACAGGAAGGGGACATCCGTCCAGTAGGGACAGATTGGGCTTTGGATTCTCTCTGGACTGGAGACCTGCTGCCCAAAGTCCTCTCAGAGCTGTTTCCAGTCAGGCCTCAGTCAAGAAGGTGAGACGCTCCCCGACCCCACTATGTGAACTTTGTTGTTAGTGTCTCAGCAGCATCCTGCAAACACTCAACACTCCATTACAAAAAGCAGATAGTTTGGGCCTGGAGAGATGGCTCAGTGGTTAAGAGCACCACCTGCTCTTCCAAAGGTTCTGAGTTCAATTCCCAGCAACCACATGGTGGTTCACAACCATCTGTAATGTCATGTGATGCCCTCTTCTGGCCTGCAGGTGTGCATGCAGGCAGAACACTGTATACATAATAAATAAATAAATAAATAAATAAATAAATAAATAAATCTTAAAACAAACCAACAAAAAAGCAGATAGTATGACTTAGATGATTCTGCCCAACGGGCCACCAATGTGAGTGTTTTTTTGTTTGTTTGGTTGGTTGGTTGGTTGGTTGGTTGGTTGGTTTTGGTTTTTCGAGACAGGGTCTCTCTGGCTGTCCTGGACTCACTTTGTAGACCAGGCTGGGTTTGAACTCACAGCGGTCCACCTGCCTCTGCTTCCCGAGTGCTGGGATTACAGGTGTGCGCCACTACCACCCAGCTTAGTTAGGTGGGTTTAATGCTTTTCTTACTTCGGACATTTCAAACTTACCATGCGTATGTCTGGTTGGAACACCACTGCATCTTCATTTTCTGTCCCTGTTGATGACAATTCACATGTATGCTCTGGTTTTCCACACTTTCAATGCGGATCAGATCCACGGGTGTCCTTATGTTCGCCTGCGGGAAGTGGACCTCAGAAGACCCAGGTTTTAATCTTTTGGTTGTTTGTTTACTTTTGAATACTCAATATTTCACAGAGAGCCTGGCACATACTTCAGGCTGGTGAGACGGCTCAATCAGTAAAGGGCACAAGCACCTCAGTTCTATCCATAGAGCCCACATAAAAAGGCTGGACAAAGAGGCATCCACCTGTAGCCCCAGTGCCCAGGAAGAAGAGACAGGAGAATGGATCCCTGCTCAGGGTGTGATGGCTAATAATTGTCAGCTTGACAGGCTGTCCTGTAGCCTTGGTGATGGTCTTTGTTTTATAATTTAGATAAGATGCTGGGCGGTGGTGGCGCACGCCTTTAGCCCCAGCACTTGGGAGGCAGAGGCAGGTGGATCGCTGTGAGTTCGAGGCCAGCCTTGTCTACAAAGTGAGTCCAGAACATCATCATCATCATCATCATCATCATCATCATCATAATAATAATAATAAATAAAATAATAATAATTTAGATAAGATGTATGGTACCAGATATTAAGAGTAAAATACCGGATGCCAATATGGAGAAGTTTATTAAATGAGCATGGGGAGAGAAGGAAAGGGAGGGGTACCAGAGACAGAGACAGAGACAGAGAGAGAGAGAGAGAGAGAATGGAAGGAAGCGGGTAGAGGGAAAAGGAGGAAGGGGTAAGAGAGGGAGGGGCACGGTAGGTCTGTCCTTTTATATACTGGGCGGGACCACGGCCCCATGGCAGGTAGGCAATGACATCACAGGTAGGCGGACCGAAGCAGCAGAATCCTAATACTCTAGGCTGCTGTGAGGGATTTTCTAGGTTGGGTTCGTTGAGGTGCTTAGGGAAAGGACTAGAAGGAATCCAAGTCTTTTCTAGCATGGAACCTTCGCAGTGCGGCTCTGTAGCCTCCCGCTGCTTGAAAACTTTGTTTGCACAGAAGTATTGTGGCATCCTCAAAATATGAGGGGCCGGGGACTGGAGAGATGGCTCAGAGGTTAAGAGCACTAACTGCTCTTCCAGAGGTGCTGAGCTCAATTCCCAGCAACCACATGGTGGTTCACAACCATCTATAATGAGATCTGATGCCCTTGTCTGGCCTGCAGGTGTGCATGCAGACAGAGCACTGTATACATAATAAATAAATATTTATAAAACTGAGGGGCCCTGACCAGGGACCCTTTCCCCCGGTTCCTTCATTTTCTTAGCACCATTTCTTTTTTCTTTTTTCTTTTTTTTAATTACCCAAACTCCACACAAAGCAGCGCACCCTTTAGCAATAGTAGAGCTGCCTCGCCGGCTTACTTTCACTTTGCCCACCTGTTGTAGTATAGACGGGTCCTTGGCTCCCAAGATTTAATTTCCAACATGTGGGGAAATCCACCCTAACTGCTGGACCAAATGAAAGAGAGGACGACGGCTGAGCACCAACAGTGACTGCTCTACTTCTTCGCTGTGGATGGGGTGTGACCAGCCACCTCTGCTCCTGCCACCAAACCTTCCCCCCACATGATGGACAGTGTCCACTGAAACTGTGAACCAGACCCTGTGTCCAAAAACCAAAAAGAAAGAAAGAAAGAAAGAAAGAAAGAAAGAAAGAAAGAAAGAAAGAAAGACTGTGAAGCAAACCCTTCTACATTGATTCCATTAGGTATTTTATTGCCTTAGTGAGACAAGTAATTAATTACACACCCTCCTTCAGAAGCAAGGTGAGAGACAGTGAGAAAAACCCCAGCCTCCACATGTATGCTCACGAATACTCGCATGCACAAGCATGTATACATACGAACATGCACACGCACACACAAACATGCACACACATTTTTTAAAAATCTCTGAGCCGTGCGGTGGTGGCGCATTGCCTTTAATCCCAGCACTTGGGAGGCAGAGGCTGTGAGTTCGAGGCCATCCTGGTCTACAAAGCAAGTCCAGGACAGTCAAGGCTACACAGAGAAACCCTGTTCTTGAAAAAAAAAAAATCTCTGGCAGGTGAGATGGCTCAACAGGTAAAGCTATTAGTGCAAAGGCCTGATGACCCGAGTCTCATCCACAGAACCCATGGAGAAAGGAGAGGACCAACTGTTAGGATTCTGTGACAGTCCGCCTACCTGTGATGTCACTGCTTACCTGCCACGGGGGCGTGGCCCTGCCCAGGGCCATATAAAAGAACAGACCCTCCACGTGGCACTCTATCTCTTTTTACCTCTCTCTACTTCTCTCTCTCCTCTCTGCCCTCTCTACATCTCTCTACCTCTTTATCTCTCTCCCTCTCTCCCCATGTGTGTCTCCAGAGACAGTTCCTGTATCTCCCTATTAAACCTTTAAACCTCTTTTTTTTTTTTTTTTTTTTTCCTGAAAAAGGGTCTCTCTGTGTAGCCTTGGCTGTCCTGGACTCACTTTGTAGACCAGGCTGGCCTCGAACTCACAGCGATCCGCCTGCCTCTGCCTCCCGAGTGCTGGGATTAAAGGCCTGCGCCACCATGCCCGGCTATTAAACCTCTTAAGTGGATCTGTTGCGTGGTGTGATTTCATCCCTGTGTACAGCTCCACCGTTCACCTCCAACCTCCGCCGCTCAACTTTTTACACTAACTCCTGAAATGCATCCTCTGATCTCCACATACACACTATGACGCTCGTGCGCCTCCACTCACACACATGTCAAAACTGTTTGTGTCTCTCTGTCACCACCCCACCTCCTCTGACTTATTCCTGTTGTCTTTTGTGGTGTTTGGGATGAACTCTCCAGAGTGACCCCACATTCCTAAAGCCCCTAATGTGGCCTCTGCACAGGTCATCGGCCTAGTCTAGTGACTGCAAAGCTTCCAATCACACTGAAACTGCAGCCTGCTTCCCCATAGGCCGCCAGGTGGGAGTCCGTCCCCTACACCCCCACCACCTCCACCACCCCGGCTACCCATTCCCCCATCCCCCGCCCCACCCCCACATCCCACACACCCCCGCTACCCATTCCCCCATCCCTTGCCCCACCCCCACATCCCACACACCCCTGGCTACCCATTCCCCCATCCCCCGCCCCCCCCACACGCCCCGCCATCCCCACACACACACCTCGCTACCCATTCCCCCATCCCCCGCCCCACCCACACACCCACACACATGCCCCGCCACCCCACCCCACCCCCACCCCCCACAGCCCCGGCTACCCATTTCCCCATCCCCCTCCTCTGACTTCATCCTCATGACGCTTTTCTCTCACACTGCCAGTGCGGACTCAGGGCGTTCTGGCTTCCGGTGATGTTTGCAATAGCACAGTAGCTTACCATACCCCAAGCTGTGCTCAGGTTGTTTCTCTGGAAAGTCAAGTTGTGGGTGGCGCTGTTCTGTCTGGCAGAGTCAGCCCTGCCTCCTTCCCCAGCCTCTGGCTAGACCTCAGCTCTCCCACCACCTCCGGCTTCCAGCCAGCGCATCTGGCCCCTGCCACCTATCCTGTCCTGTCAGCGCAACTGGCCCCTGCCGGCTGTCCTGTCCTGTCAGCACATCTGGCCCCTGCCACCTATCCTGTCCTGTCAGCGCAACTGGCCCCTGCCGGCTGCCCTGTCCTGTCAGAGCTCCCTCTTCGGAGTGACGGAGTGACGCCCAGCATCAGAGGGCAAAGGCTAGGAAGTCTCAGAGGAAACAGGCAGACCTCCAACCAAACAAAATCCAACATGGAGGGAAAAAGAACCCTTTCCTTCCCCGCCCCCCCCCCAAGGTCTTTCTCTGTGACTCTTATCCTCTGAGAATCAGGAATTGATCACCCCTGACAAAATTTGCTATGAAGATTGCCCGGGGAAGCAATATTCTATTTATGTGGAGATATTTCAAATAAATATCTTAAATAGCGATGAATCATGCTTATGTGAAAGCACATATGATCTTTGAGTTAGCTTCACTTCTTTCTCAGTTGGAAGCCTGCCGCTTTCTGAGATTTTTACAAATGAAATTACGAACTTTGTTACAGTCAAAACATACATCTGCACACCCTTGGAAGTAGTGTGGTAAGCATTCCTTCAGTTCTTATGTCCAGTGGTTTGATTTTATCAGCCTGTATTTCTGTTCAGTGCAACTCTGAAACCACCTAAGATCTCACTTACCAGACAGAGAAAAGAGAGAGAGAAAGATACAGACAGAGACAGAGTCAGAGGCAAGAGACAGAGACAGAGACAGAGACAGACATTCAGACAGACAGACAGACAGAGACATGGAGACAGAGATCCTTAGAAACCCTTTAAACAGCCGGGCGTGGTGATGCACGTCTTTAATCCCAGCACTCCGGAGGAAGAGGCAAGTGGATCGCTGTGAGTTCGAGGCCAGCCTGGTCCATAAAGTGAGTCTGGGACAGCCAAGGCTACACAGAAACCCTGACTTGGAAAAATAAAAATAAAAATAAATCCTTTTAACAGCTGAGAATGGTGATAAAGGCAGAGGCAGGCAAATCTCTGTGAGATACAGGATATAGGACAGAATGAGAGACCAGGTGCTCTGGCTGGAAGCTGGAGGTGGTAGGAGAGCTGAGGCATTTGGGAGTGGCTAGAGGCTGGGGCTGAATCTGCCAGACAAATCAGCACCACCCTCAACCTGATTTCTCCCAGCTTAGTCTACATAATGACTAGTGACCTAGTGACTCGGGCCAGCCTGAGCTACATAGTGAGACCCTACTATCTCAAATGAAATAAAAGTGCTGCACACCTTGACTCCCAGCATTCAGGAAGCAGAGGCAGGTAGATCTCTGTGAGTTCGAGGCCAGCCTGGTCTACAAAGAGAGTCCAGGACAGCCAAGGATACACAGAGAAAGCCTGTCTTGAAAAAACAAAAACAAAAATAAATAAATAAATAAAAATAAAAGACCAGCCTGATCTATCTGTTAGCATTTGCTTCAGTCTACCTGCCTGTGATGTCATTGCTTACCAGCACAGAGAGAATTAATTTATAAATGCTTGTTCACTTGATTCCTTATGATCATCTTGATTTCTATATTCTGTTTTGTTTTCTTTTTTTGTTTTTTGAGACAGGGTTTCTCTGTGTACCGTTGGCTGTCCTGGCCTCACTTTGTAGACCAGGCTGGCCTCAAACTCACAGAGATCTGCCGGCCTCTGCCTCCCAAGTGCTGAGATTAAAGGTGTGCGCCACCACGGCCCGGCTGATTTCTATACTCTTAGACAATTTGAGACTCCCTGCCTAGAGAATGGTGCCACCCACTGTGGGCTGGATCTTCCCACCTCATTTGAGACATTAAGACACGGACGGCCACAGGACAACCCAGTGTAGACAACTCTTCCCAGGTGACTCCAGCTTGTATCAATTTGACAAAACCACTCATCCCAAGCGTCTTATGCGTGTGGGTAGGGCACTCAGATTGGCAACACCCTGGGCTCTGACTCAGAGTTGGTAATGTGTTTGTAGGATTTTCCACCTCCTCCTTAACCGGAAAGCACCAGGAGAGGTGCCTGGAGATGAGGACAAAGGAACTGGCTGCTCTCATGCGAAGGGCATAGTGGCTGCGTGGGCACCTAAATCTTTGATAGCAGCCCCCACAAAGGACACAAAGCATGGGCTTTGTGGGGGCATGTGCCAAGAGCAGCTGCCCTCGAGGCATGCCCAGGAAACCCTGTGCCATTGTCTGGCTTGTAAGATTGGAGCCAGGAGGCCTTAGTTGTAACCAGAATGCCACTCGAGCACCACAGTAACACACAGAGGTTCCTGACCATGAAGGAGCCTTCTAGAAACTGACAGTAGAAAGTTCTCCAGAGGCCTTTAGTCCCAGCACTCGGGAGACAGAGGCAGTTGGGTCTCTGTGAATTTGGGGACAGCCAGGACTACACAGAGAAACCCTGTCTTGGGGAGGTGGTGGGGGGAGTCTCCAAAAGCTCAGCTGTTAAAGGCTTTCACCACAGGGTGACACTACTGAGAGGAGTGGGGACAAAAGGAATTTTGGGGTCCCGGGGGGTGGGGGTCATGTTATCTAGGATTCTCATGTCTCCTTGCTCGTTTGCTCTCTGGCCATGAGGTGAGCAGCTTGCTTTACCACAAGCTCCTTGACTTTACCATCCAGCCCGTCACCTGAGTGCAATGGACCCAGATGAGTATGGGTGGACCCTCCAAACCAGGAGGTTTCTCAAGTTTCTTCCCAGGGGCTACAAGCCACCTCCACCCCCTCCCGGGGACCAAGGCAAGCAGGATCCACACAAGGTTCACTCTGGGGAACCAATGGGATTACTGGGCGTCCTAGCAGAACATAGGTGAAGACTTAAATTTATTATTTGGGGGCTCCTAGGGCCTCTGTGGCCAAGAAGTCCCAGAGGGGCCACCTGTTCTTAACTCCAGGATTCCCACCTGACCACCATTGGCTTGTGGGTGCATCTGTTTCACCTTTTGTGTACTCTTTAGCATTTACAGGCACAGGGCTTTGCAAACTGTTTCCCCATCACTCTGATAGGCATCACTTGTGCTTTGCAGATGTTGTCCCTCACTTTGATGGGCATCACTTGTGCCTTACCCAACCACAACGTTCCCAAGAATCCCACAGCAACACCTGGCCTCCACCCCTTTGTGAACTAAGGCCCCATGCTGGCATCTTCAGGTGCACTCACATGCCTCTTAAATGAGTCTCCAAATCTGCAAAAACGCTCAAACATCAGCCTTGTCCTGGCCGTGAGCAACACAGCTTTCTGATCCGTCCTGACCCACCATCCCATAATGAATAGTGTGGATTATGGAGACAACCCCAGTGAAGCACTCGAAGGTCTGCTGTCGTCCGTTTTGAGCCGTGTCAGGCGATCACAGAAGTTCACTGAGGAGATACTAAATCACGCGCGAAGTCAAATAGCGTGGGAAGGTCTTATCCGTTAGTATCAGTTGTTCCCTCTACCGATCCATGTTGGGTGCAGTAGCATGGAGGGGAGGCACTAACTTGTCAGCCTCCACAGCCCTCAGTCAGCTCCCTGAGCTGTTCCACTTCCACACCGTCGAGCTCTTCCGCGGAACCTCCCTGCACATCCCCACCCCTGTGAGCTTGGTGGGGCTGCCTAAGAGAGCTTAGCCCTCCTCAGGGCTAATGGTGAATGCGATCTGGCTGTCTCCTCCTGTACCTGCCGCTCAGACTGGTTCCCTGGGTGAGAGAGGCTCTGGGTTCGCGTTGTGGCTGTAGGGACCTGTCTTGGCTCTCTCCACCCACACGCCTTGCTCCTGGGAGAGGTCCTGGCTGGGCAAACCATTTCCATCCGTAGTATATGCTTTTTCAGGAGGGAGAGAAAGGTAGTCTGCTTGCTCTGGAGGGATAATAGCCTGCCCCTGGGACAGGCTTGATCTTCTGCCCCACGTGGTTTTACTGTGGATGTCCTCTGTGAACTGCTCCTCTGGCTTTAATGCCTTCCCAGAGTTCATTAGGACAGAATTTGGTTTTCTATCTTTTTTTTCCCCCTCTTGGAAATTTGGGCTTGACACAAATCTTGCCACGTTGCCTTCAGATAATCCAGACAGGACTCTTTCTTTGCTTTCTGTTTCCGTGCCAGTCTCCAGGTCCTTGCTAATCAAGTCTTCCTTAAGTCTCTGGTGAACACCATCCTCTCAGGCCCTGTGCCCGCCCCTCCACACCCCCACTCCACTCCCACCTCCTCCCCATCCCATCCCCCATCCCCCCATCCCCTCCCACCCCCACCCCGTCCCCAGGTCATGCTGCCTTGCTTCCGTCATACCTAGTTCCCTCGGCAGTGCCTGGCCCTGCCCCTGAGACATATAGGGCCTTGGCTGCTGGATGACCAAGCGTCTCTAATGGCTCCTATGAGCCAGTCCATTGGTAACTGGCTCCCCTTGTACTACCCCAGGCTATGTGGCTTGTGTCTCGAGGATGTGTGGTTATATTTTCAGTTTCTCTGCTCCTGCAGCATGCCCGACTGATCCGATTTGCCTCCACATCCCAGAACCTCACAAGCCAGGCTGAGAGAGATTCTTTCATTGCTTCTTAAAGCATTCCTCTACTTCCAGCAATGCCAGCATAGAATGTTCTTTGATGACCATGGTCTCTCACACGAGACGACTTGTTAGGAACCCCTTGTCTGAGCTGGGTGTGGTGGTGCACACTTTAATCCCAGGACTTGTGAGTTCGAAGCCAGCCTGGTCTACAAGGTGAGTCCAGGACAGCCAAGGCGACATAGAGAAATTCTGTCTCCAAAAACCAAAACCAAAACAAAACAAAAAGACCCCTGTCTGATGCTGGTTCTTGGACTTTCCCTTTCTCTATATCAAAGGTCAGACTCATGGAGTATCTTTTGTTGCCTCTAGGTCACTGCCACCCTCATCGCTACCTGACTCCTCCCAGGGGTTCCAGGTTTTGGGGTCCCACAGATAGCTCTATATTACTGGTATAATCTGGGTCTTCTTCCCCTGTTGGACCCTTAGACAAAACAACAAAAACAAAAACAAAAACAAAACAGTGCTTCTGGTTTTAGAGTCATGAAGAATACAGGAATAACTTGGTTGTACTATCTTCCATCACATTTCAGAGGGCCTCTGAGGCCAAGAATGTGCCAGTGGACCACCTGCACGGGGCCCTGAGAGGCCACTTTCACAGAGCCATAGAAGTGAAACTTGAATTGCTTTGGAGGCCCCAGTGTCAGAGGCTGTGCACGTGGACCAGCAAAACAGTTGTAGAACTCATGGAATACAGCCCACCAGTTAGCACACCCATAATGGGCATGTCTCAGTGAGGCATAACATACACACACACACACACACACACACACACACACACACACACACACCAGAACTACATGTCCTGAGGACTTCATGCTGTTATGGAGCATAGCTCTGCTTGTTACCCTTGGAGTCCTCATAATCCCCTTAATATGTGAATTGTGTGAGTACTGTAAAGGGGACTGCCAGGCCCTCACGGTGCAATATCATTGACATATGCAAAAACAATGCTTGATCTCTTTCAGGCATTGCTGTAGATTAATGATTCAACCATCGCCCTTCGGGGGGAAAAAAACCTGCAGATGTGGATTGTTAACAATGATCCCTACCCTTAGAAAGAATTTGATGAGCCAGGGTCACAGTGACACATGCCTTTAATCCCAGCATTCAGGGAGGCAAAGGCAGGTGGATCTCTGTGAGTTCAAGATTAGTCTGGTTTACAAAGTAAGTCCAGGACAGCCAGGACTACACAGAGAAACCCTGTCTCAGAAAAAGAGAGAGAGAGAGAGAGAGAGACAGAGACAGAGAGAGAGAGAGAGAGAGAGAGAGAGAGAGACAGAGAGAGAGAGACAGAGAGAGAGACAGAGAGAGAGAGAGAGAGAGAGAGAGAAGCCGGGCATGGTGGCACACACCTTTTGGTTTTTTTGTTTTTGGTTTTTTTTGTTTTTGGTTTTTCGAGACAGGGTCTCTCTGTGTAGCCTTGGCTGTCCTAGACTCACTTTGTACACCAGGCTGGCCTCGAACTCACAGCGATCCGCCTGCCTCTGCCTCTGCCTCCCGAGTGCTGGGATTAAAGGCCACGGGGCACACGCCTTTAATCCTAGCACTCGGGAGGCAGATTGCTATGAGTTCAAGGCCAGCCTGGTCTACAAAGTGAGTCTAGGACAGCCAGGGATACAAACAGAGAAAAGAAAGAAAGAAAGAAAGAAAGAAAGAAAGAAAGAAAGAAAGAAA
>OU015755.1:90964061-90986313 GCA_907169655.1 Acomys percivali | reverse complement strand
GCAGGTGAGGGGTTACTTACAGATGTGGGTGCTCCTCCCCCAACAGACCTCATAGGGAAAGTCCTTACTCAACAGGGACAGGGCTTCCCTATAGCTGCAGGGATGACGCCCCCTTCGCCTAGAGTTTCCTCATCCTATGTACTCTAGCGCCTCCCTGAGGCCATGTTACATATAACAAGTGGTAGGGAGTGGCTGCATACTCAGGTGAGGAGCTTGTGACCCTTCCCATCCCTCCAGGAAGGGATGAAAACAGGCCTAGCTGAGATCTTCCTTTTGTAAGGGCCACAGCCAAGCCCTCCAGCATGATGGCTGCTTGGTTCAGAGGACAGTTACTCACAGCCGAGACCCACAGAAAATCAGGCCAAATGACTGTCTCTCATGGGACAAAGGACTCACAAAACCCCTCCTTTAAATTTTATTTATTTATTTATTTAGGTTTTTTTGAGACAGGGTCTCTCTGTGTTCGCCTTGGCTGTCCTGGACCCACTTTGTAGACCAGGCTGGCCTCGAACTCACAGCAATCCACCTGCCTCTGCCTCCCGAGTGCTGGGACTAAAGGCGTGCCCCACCAACGCCTGGCCCCTGCTTTGAATTTTAATTGTTACCATATAATGAGAAAATAACTGGTTGGATGATTTTTGTGCCCCCTTTTCCCCATTTTCTTTCTTTCTCTCTTTTTTCTTTTCTTTCTTTCTTTCTTTCTTTCTTTTTTTTTTTAAGACAGAAACCGTTTCTCTGTGTAGCTTTGCCTGTCCTGGCACTCTCTATGTAAACCAGGCTGGCCTAGAACTCAGAGATCTGCCTTCCTCAATGTTGGAATTACAGGTGTGCACCTATAATTTATCTCTCTCTTTTAAAAAAAATTATTAATTTACTTTTTTTTTTTCCCCTGACAGGGTTTCTCTTTGTTGCCTTGGCTGCCCTGGACCCGCTTTGTAGACCAGGCTGATCTCCAACTCACGTCAATCCACCTGCCTCTGTCTCCTGAGTGCTGGGATTAAAGGTGTGAGCCACCATGCCCAACATTATTTTATTATTTTTTCTTTTTGTTTTCTCAACAGGGTCTCTCTGGGTGTAGCCTTGCCTGTCCTGGGCTTACTTTTTAGACCAGGCTGGCCTTGAACTCACAGCGATCTACCTGCCTCTGCCTCCCAAGTGCTGGGATTAAAAGCGTGCGCCACCAGCACTTGACGTAGATTTGTTTATTTTTATGTGTATGAGTGTTTGCCTGTATGTACAGATCTTTACCACACACATGCCTGATGCCTGGGGCCTGGCGCCTGAGTTCTGCGCCTTTGCTTCTCCCAGCACTGAGGTTACAGACACACTCTGCCACACATATATTTGCTTATCTTATGTGTATATGTGACCCCCATGAGCATGCAGGAGCCTATAGAGGTCAGAAGAGGCATTGGGTCCCCTAGAAATGGAGTGACAGATGGTTGTGAGTTGCCATGCAGATGCTGGGAACTGAACTTGGGTGCCCTGTAAGAGCAGCAAGTGTGTTTGACTCCTGAGCCATCTCTCCAGCCCCCTGGAGATGGTTGCGTGGGATCCATGCTCCTGTCCTCACACTCATGCAGCAACCACCTCACAAAGTCAACAATTCTCTCTAGTTCTTAAATTTTGTCATCGCTGAACTTTTCTTTAGATTTGTTTATTTATTTATTTATTTATTTTTGTTTTTTGAGACAGGGTTTCTCTGTGTAGCCTTGGCTGTCCTGAACTCACTTTGTAGACCAGGCTGGCTTCGAACTCACAGAGATCCGCCTGCCTCTGCCTCTCAAGTGCTGGGATTAAAAGTGTGCGCCACCACCGCCCAGCGTACATTTGTTTATTTTTATGTGTATGAGTGTTTGCCTGTACGTATAGATCTTTACCACACACATGCCTGGTGCCTGAAGAAACCAGAAGAGGATATCGGGCCCCTTGTAACCAGAGTTACAGGTGGCTGCGAGCTACAACACGGGTGCAAGAAACTGAACCCAGGTCCTCTTAACCACTGAGCCATCTCTCCAGCCCCTGTTAAAAAAACATATTTATTGCTGTGCATGGTGACACATGCCTTTAAATCCCAGCACTTGGGAGGCAGAAGCAGGCGGATTTCTGTGAGTTCGAGGCCAGCCTGGTCTACATAGAGAGTTCCAGGATAGCCAAGGCTATTACACAAAGAAACCCTGCCTCCAAAAATCAACCAACCAAAAACCTTTACTTTAAAACGATCAGTTGCATACACACCTATACACACTGACAAACTATCATCTGCGAAAAGAGAACGTCAATTGAGGAAGGTGCCCCCGTCACATCTGCCTGTAGAAAAGTCCGCGGGGGCATATTCTTGATTAATTGATTCGGGAGGGCCCAGGCCACTATGGGCAGTGCCACTGTGGACTAGTGGTCATAGAAGGAAAAGAAAGCCGGCTGAGCCAGGCGCGGGAACCAGCCACAAAGCGCCACTCCTCCTTGCTGTCGGCTTCTGTTCCTGTCACACCTTGACCGCCTGCCCTGACTTAGATCAGTGGTGAAATGTGACATGGTAAGTGTAAGCCAAATAAATCCTTTCTTCCCCAAGTTGCTTTTGGCCGTGGTGTTTAATCGTAGCCGTAGAAACCAAACTAAGACACACATAATTAAAAAAAAAAAAAAAAAGGGTGGAAAGTGTCTAAGGAAAACACCCAACACTCACCTCTGTCCTCCACATGCGCGCGCGCGCACACACACACACACACACACACACACACACACACACACACACAAACAGCACCTTTTAACCAATTTAAATAAAGTTATGTGGCTATTCCTGCATCTTTAAATTTTTAAGGTAAATACTAGTGTATTTCTACGTGTCAGTGTGCCCTGGGAAGACAGCCAGCGCAGACGCCAGAGCGTGCGGTACTAGTTCTACACCGGATTGCTCCACCCCGCAGGAGGGAAGCCGCATGCGCACGGGAGCCTGGGTCGGTCGCTTTCCCGGCGGTGTGCAAACAGCACCACCGCCCTTCTGCCCTCTTGCGGCAGGCACCTTAGGCAACTCCAGACCTCCCTGCTGCTGCGTCCCTGGATGCCCAGGCCACCATGACCCAGCCTAACGCAGACATTTGGCCACCCAGGCCGGATTTCCTTAGGCGCAGAGACCCAGGCAGAGACCAGAAAGTGTGGGATGGCTGAAGCGAGGAGAGGGGGGGACCGGGACGGGGACTGGACACGAGACACTTAAGGGGTAAGGGTGCAGATTCCAGTTTCCCCAGACCCCCCCCCCGAAAACCCAGCCTCCAAGCTCCTCAGTTTCCCCGCAGACCCAGCTTCCGGCACCCCAGCTCCCCAGCCCCACGGGTGGCCATCAACTCCAGTCCCTCTGCCCCCTAGCTCCCCAATTTCAGACTCCCCAGTCCCCGCGGCTCCCTAGCCCCCATCTCCTCAGCCCTCCCCTATGTCAACGTCTCCCCACCACCCACCCCCCAGCGCCACAGGGCGCGGTCGCCAGGGAAATTGGCCAGATGCGGCCAGCTGGGGGCGCTTCTGTTTTGCAGTTCTTGCTGCGCCGGGATTTTCCACCACCACCACCACCACCACCCCCGCCCGAACTCGTAAATTATTCTCCCATTAGCTGATTTAAAATAAAATGTAGGGCTGGAGAGATGACTCTGTGGTTAAGAGCACTGCCTGCTCTCCCAAAGGACCTGGGTTCAATTCCCAGCACCCACATGGCAGCTCACAACTGTCTGTAACCCCAAGATCTGACACTCCCACACCAACAGACATAAATTAAAATTAAATAAAATGTAAGAAAATAAAAAATAAAATCTTTATTTAAAAAAATGTATATGTATGTTTTTTTAAGAGCTCGCATGGGTCAAATTCACTGAGGTAACAATAAATACTGCCAACCAAGAACGATGCCAAACGCGGAAGGAGCTTGGCTGCAAACAGGAGGAAGGCTTGTTGCTCTCTTCCTAAAGGAGATGCCCAAACAATCAGACAGCAAGTTTGACTTGGTTTTGCGGGGATCAAGCCTCTGCCACTGCACCCCAACTTTTTTAAAAAGGCAGTTTTTCAGAATTTAAAATCTAATTCAAAGCTGGGCGGTGGTGGCGCACGCCTTTAATCCCAGCACTCGGGAGGCAGAAGCAGGCGGATCGCTGTGAGTTCGAGGCCAGCCTGGTCTACAAAGCGAGTCCAGGACAGCCAAGGCTACACAGAGAAACCCTGTCTCAAAAAAAAAAAAAAAAAAAAAAAATCTAATTCAAGTGCTCATAAAGATGAGCAAGGCTCCATAGTGAGAGAGACACATAGAAACGAAACAAAATTTCACAGAACATTACCCTTACTTTTTGTTTGTTTGTTTGGTTTTTGTTTTGTTTTGTTTTTGTTTTCTTTTGTTTTTGTTTTTGTTTTTGTTTTTTGGAGACAGGGTTTCTCTGTGTAGCCTTGGCTATCCTGGACTCACTTTGTAGAGGCGTGTGCCACCACGCCTGGCTTCTTCATTTTGTTTTAACATTGAAGAGTAGGCAGATGCAGTTGTGCATGGTGGCACAGTGCCTTTAATTCCAGCACTGAGAAAACAGAGGCCAGCCTGCTCCGTGTAGTGATTTTCAGGCCAGCCAGAGCTTCATGAGACCCTGCCTTTAAAAAAAAAAAAGGCGCAATCCCAGCACTCAGGAGGCAGATCATTGTGGGATGGAGGCCAGCCTGGTCTACAAAGTGAGTCCAAGGACAGCCAGGGCTACACAGACAAACCTTGTCTCGAAAAACCAAAATAAATACATAAATAAATAAATAAAATTAAAGTTGCCCTCACACCACTCCTGCATTATTAAGTGTTTTAACTTTTGGTCACTACGACAAAATAACCTGAGAAAATCAACTTATATAAAGGAAGAAAGGTTAATTTTGACTGGGAGTTTCAGAACGCCTGTGGTAGCAGAATACATCATAGCCAGAGGTGTGCCAGATAAAACTGTTCAGGAAGCATGCAGGAAGAGGGACCGAGGTTCCAATAGTCCCTTCAAGAGTATGCCCCCAGCCGGGTGGTGGTGGTGCACGCCTTTAGTCCCCAGCACTCAGGAGGCAGAGGCAGGCGGATCTCTGAGTTGAGGCCAGCCTGGTTTATGGAGTGAGTTCTAGGACAGCCATGGCTACACAGAGAAACCCTGTCTCAAAACAACAAAACACAAAATACAAAGAATGTGCCCCCTAGTGACCTAGCTTTCTTCCAATGGAGCCCACTTCCTAAAGGCTCTAAACTTCCTAAGAGCACCATAGTCTGGGGACCTTCCACACATGAGCTTTGGGGAAACATGCCAGGTCCAGAGTCTACAGGAAGTGAAACTCATTATGCCTCCCCTAGAATCTCAGCTGGCTGTATTTGTGGCTGTTTAAGAGTAATGGGGGCGGGAGGCAGAGGCAGGTGGATCTCTGGGAGTTCAAGGCCAACCTGGTCTACAAAGTGAGTCCAGGAGAGCCAAGGCTACACAGAGAAACTCTGTCTCAAACAACAGCAACAACAAAAAGAACCTATAAAGGTCAAGAGAGCCAGGCTTGTCAGCCGCTCATGTTCACAGCAGTTGGTCAGTAGAGGCAAAGGGCTCAGGATTTTATCCTGGGCCATGTAGACATAGTGAGACCAGCCTGGGATACAGGAAAGCCTGTGTGAAAACAAACAATAACAAAACAACCACAAATAAAAACCTCAAGAGAATCAGCACCTTCTGGAAAGAGATGCCACGTTGGGAGCAGGTCCAAGATGCAAGGCAGAAACAAACACCCATGTGGTGACTGGCGAGCGAGCGAGGCTCCCAGCTCACAGAGCCAGCAGAGCTTCCAGCCCTCAGCTAACAAATGGTTCTTATCCATGCCCACCTCAGAAGCATAGGAAACCCAGTTAAGCTGGGTTCTTTAATGTACGTGCCAAATTTCTGGAATGTTCCTGCTCATTAAAAAAAAAAAACCCACAAAACATACTATTCACTGTTTTCTAGTTTAACCAAGTGCTCACCTTGTTTTGTAGCACTCAGCAGGCAGTTTCTCCTGGCTGCAGGAGTACGCAGCTCAGGAAGGTACGAGGCAAAGATGTTGGCAGCTCACTCACTCTTCTGCTGGGGCCATCCTGAGCCTGGATCTCCTTGTGCACCAGTGTCAGGCTGACAGACTAGTCCCACTTCAGCGTTCAGTTCCCTTCCTCCCCCCCCCCCACTTGCCTTGCTTCCCTTGGTTCTCCACTGGCTTCCTAGAGTCACTTCCCAAAGAAACCCCTTGCAGCCAGATTCCTGACTCAGGGTCAGTTTGAGAAGAACCCGCTTTGAGAGGAGGAAGGGGCCTAGAACCAGCAGTCCCAGATCAGGTTCACCAAGCACTTCCTAGATGCGCAGTTCAGGAACGCTAACTCCTTCCTCCCCAACACCTTCTGAAGAACCACTAAGCCCACTTTCCACTAGAAGAAATTAAAGCACCGAGGCCAGGGCTGGAGAGATGGCTCAGAGGTTAAGAGCACCTTCTGCTCTTCCTAAAGGTCTTGAGTTCAGTTCCCAGCAACCACATGGTGGCTTACAACCACCTGTAATGAGATCTGGTGACTTCTTGTGGTGGGCAGGTACACGTGTGGGCAGAATACTGTATAAATAATAAATAAATCTTATTTATTAAAAAGAAAAAAAGAAAGCACCGAGGCCAAATGGCTCAACACCAGGCGGATTTACAGCCAGGAGAGGGTATGAGGTAGGGGGACAGGTCAGAGGCTCTGCTTCTGAGCCCATCTCTGGGACATCATTCTGTGAATCATGCACCACTTTGGAGCTATTATCAACAGTGGGGAACATTCTAGCAAATCACTTGATGCCCACACCCACACACTCCCTGTGGGCTGGCTGAGAGGCCCGAAAGTGTGGATTTCCCTCACTAATGCCAAGCCACTTGCCAAGTGGTTGCATAAGACAAGCAAATCTTTTTCAACTTTTATTTAAGTTTTGTGGCAAATCCTGAATACCTGTCAGCCCCCTTTTTGGGGGGGGGGGGTGGAAAGGGTGTGTGTGTGCAGCTTCTGACTATGAAGCCCGAGTTGTCCTTGAACTGGTGACCCTCGTCTGAGCCTCCAGGCTGCCGGGGTGCTGGAAAGCAGGGATGCCCCCATCAAGCCGGACTGCCCGGGCCTGTAAACTGTTTCCATCGCAGTGGCTTCCACTCTGACCTCACCTTCTTGGCATCTTGTCTCGTTTTGTGTTCTTTAGGTTGTATTCTTTTTTGCCTAAAGCAAAAGGCCTTGTTGCCAAGGGTGGTGCCCCATGCCTGTAATTCCAGCACCAAACAGAAGCTGAGAACGGGGACTAAACATGGGCTCCATATAGCAAGGCCTTTTCTCAGAAACAGCAAAAAAGAAAAAAGAAAAAAGAAAAAAAAGAAGAAAAGAAAAGAAAAAGGCTTCATGTCGCACTCCTTTAATCCCAGCACTCGGGAGGCAGAGGCAGGTGGATCGCTGTGAGTTTGAGGCCAGCCTGGTCTACAAAGTGAGTCCAGGACAGCCAAGGCTACACAGAGAAACCCTGTCTTGAAAAAGTAAAAAAAAAAAAAAAAAAAAAAAAAGACCTCGTACATTCCAGAAGCTTCAGGCTGGGTGAACCCAGATGAACCTCTCAAGTGGCTGGAGGTGGCTGTGGGCTGCAGGTGGGGACCTTCTCCTGAGCAGGGACAGGATGACAGCCAGGTTCCTGCCATACCCCTCCAGGAGGCAGAGGTGGCTAGGGGCAGAGTGAAGGAGGTGGCAGCTGGAAGTGGCAGGCTCCAGGCCCCTTTCTGCAGTAGCCTGCCAGATGCACAGCTGGAGAGAAATTGCAGGTCCCGAGGGAAAGCAGGGTTTTATTTTGTTTTGTTTTTATACTCAGCGACATCGATGTTGATTGGCTGGTGGAGTTTTGTGTATGCCTACTGAGCCAGAGGTGAGTGGGACATAGGGAGCTTGTTTCCAGAATGGCAATGGGGGGGGGGGGGGGACAAGAGGTCTTCAGATGATATGGAAGGAATCTCAGCAATTCTTTTGAGAGCCTCAAGAGTGTCTGAAGCCATTCCGGAGTTAGCGGGGACAGGCAAGAAGCTTGAGAGGGCTGGGGAAGCCCGACTTCCAAAGTTAGAGGAAAAAGCCTCAAAGGAACCAAGGCTCACAGGGGAAGGAGGCAGGCCCGGTGCAGTGCGGTACAAGTCACCCCCACCACAGGCAGGAAGCTGATGTCCTCACCTCTCCAGAGACCTCCTGCGACCCATCACTCACCCAGCACTTGCCCAGGGCCCCCACCTGGTGCTGTACACTTGTTTGCGGTCAGTAACATCTGAGTCAGATATAAGGTGGGGTCTGAGGAGCTCGGGCCGCCATCTCACTCACAGAGCAGTCACTCAGGAGTAGAAATGGGCTCAGAAACAGGCAATGACCTGATCTGGGCCACAAGAAAAAGAAGACAGGAGTTGGGCAGGGCAATTAGGGACTGCCAAGCTGAACGCCAAAGAGAAAGCTGCAGGTGAGAGGTGGGCATGGGATGGATGACGTGACTGTGGCCACAGAGGCTGCCACAGGGCTGTGGAGGACTTTTATCAGCAGGATGAAGGAGACTTCCCAGGTGAGTTTGAAACTATACCCTGAAAAACGTGTGGAAGGTGACACTTGATTTTTTTATTTTGTTTTATTTATTTATTTGGTTTTTCAAGACAGGGTTTCTCTGTGTAGTCTTGGCTGTCCTGGACTCCCTTTGTAGACCAGGCTGGCCTCGGACTCACAGCGATCCGCCTGCCTCTGCCTCCCGAGTGCTGGAATTAAAGGCGTGCGCCACCACGCCTTGAGAAAGAGAAGGGATGGGGAAAGCAAATACAGAGAAGTCTCTATGGGACTTCTAGTCAGTGGATCATGGGCCTGTTGCTTTAAGACCAGAAAGGCCTCCCTCCCACCCCTTTCTGTCCCTTGAGACAAAGCATGCTGCTGCTCTGGTCCCTGTCACCTAAGAATGTAAGAGGAATTTGTTAACAAATGCGCCTCAATATCTTCATCACTGCTCACCCTACCCACTCCAGAATTGGTTTTGAACTATGGCCAGAGGCTCCCCACCCACCCTGGGAGAACTCCCCACTGGTCAGCCCCTCTGTAGCAACTCCCTGGCTGCCTCACTCTCCCACACTCTTTCTCCCTCTTCAGCTTCCTGCCACAGCAGTTCCTTCACACCTTCATTTTAAGCTAGCGTAAATGACCTCTTACTTATTTCTGTGTGTGTGTGTACATGGTACATGCGTGTGCCTGTACCATGGTCCATGTGCGGAGGGCAGAGGACCACTTAAAGGCATCAGTTCTCACTCTACCCTGTAGTAGGTGCCTGAATTCAAACTCAGCCCATCTAGCTTAGTGGCGGGAGTCTTAGCCCACAGCCATCCAACCACCCTAAGCTGACTTTCTTAATGGTTTTAATACTGCTTTCCCATCTCACGGCTCAGGCATGCCGCCACTGGTGTGATATAATGTCCCTCTCCCGTCTCATGGTTGGAAAAGAATGTTCTTGATGTCACACCCAAACAAAGCAAAGTTAACCCGACAAGGCATTTTTTTTTTTTTTTTTTTTTCAAAACGGGTGTGCCGTGACCTAAACCAGGCTAGCAAGCAGCCTACGTGGTGACCAAGACGTCCTCTATCTTTCCTCCGTTTGGGAAAAACTACTGATGAGTCAGTCTTTTCTGTCAAGTATTATAAAACTTGTGTTTAGGACAAGGAATGGGAATCGCTTTATCTCCTCACCCTTTATGTTCTGATCACACCACCCTGCAAAAATCTTTGTTTGCACCAAGCTCCACTGCTCTAGTCTAGGAATTTGATGGCCTGGAACAGCGACTCCTTTCTCCTTGGAGTAGTGCCCCTTCTCCCTTCCTTTCCTGTGTAAACGTTCCCTGTGAGTTCCTATGTGCGGCAGTCCCATTGTACCCCAGATAACACAATTTACTTTGTCATCTACCATCTCTGGCTTGGACGGTCTTTTGTTTGTTTGTTTGTTTGTTTGTTTGTTTGTTTTTCGAGACAGGGTCTCTCTGTGTAGCCTTGGCTGTCCTAGACCCGCTTTGTAGACCAGGCTGGCCTCGAACTCACAGCGATCCACCTGCCTCTGCCTCCCG
Source organism: Acomys percivali (assembly GCA_907169655.1). Classification (NCBI taxonomy): domain Eukaryota; kingdom Metazoa; phylum Chordata; class Mammalia; order Rodentia; family Muridae; genus Acomys; species Acomys percivali. Next base: position 90,976,182 of record OU015755.1, on the reverse strand, counting down.
AGTGCTGGGATTATAGGCGTGCGCCACCACGCCCGGCTCTTCGGACAGTCTTTCTATATCTTCTGTGAGGCTCCCTGAGCCTGGGAGGAAAGGTTTGAAAGGACATGCCATTTAGGACTGAGTGCCCCAAAAGCTCTCACTCTCCGTACCCTGTCTAGTTAATGGGTCTCTGTGTTAATTCCAGTCAACTGCAAAAAGAAGCTGCTCAGCTCTGTGGGTGGCACACACCTGTCATCCCAGCACTCTGGGAGGCAAAGGCAGGCAGATTCTCTGTGAGTTCGAGGCCAGCCTGGTCTACAAAACGAGTGTAGGACAGCCAAGGCTACACAGAAAAATACTGTCCTGAAAAACCAAGAAGGAGGAGGAGAAAGAAAGAAGCAGCAACAGTAGCAGCAGCAGCTTCTCTGACGAGGGCTGGATGAGGCACTGATCCGTGGGTGTAGCAATATGTCATTAGGAGTCATTTTATTGATTTGTTCCTTTCCTTTATGTCAACTTGACACAAGCTAGAGTCATCTGAAAGGAGGGAGCCTCAATTGAGAAAATGCGTCCCTAAGATCCCGCTGTAAGGCATTTTCTTTCTTTCTTTCCTTTACTGGAGCCTGGTATAAGGCATTTTCTTAGTTAAAAATGGGGAAGGGCACGGCCCATTGTGGATGGCGCCAACCCTGGGCTGGTGGTTCTGGGTTCTATAGGAGAGGAGGCTGAGCAAGCCATGAGAAAACTAGCGAGCAGCACCCTCTGTGACCTCTGCTTCAACTCCTGCTTCCAGGTTCCTGCCCTGCCTGAGTTCCTGTCCTGACTGCCTTCAGTGATGATGAGCAGTGATGTGGAAGTGGAAGCCAAATAAACCCTTTCCTCCCTCCCCAACTTGCTTTTTGGTCATGGTGTTTCATCACAGCAATAGAAACCCTGACTAAGGCAGGTCCTTCAGCAGAATAATAGTACAATAGTATTAGGTTTTCCCCTAGACCTAGAACCTAGTTAGCCTCAGGTTCTTTGTTTGTTTGTTTGTTTCGAGACAGGGTTTCTCTGTGTAGCCTTGGCTGCCCTGGACTTGCTTTGTAGACCAGGCTGGCCTCAAACTCACAGAGATCCACCTGCCTCTGCCTCCCAAGTGCTGGGATTACAGGCATGCACCACCATGGCTGGCGCATAAATAAATAAATATTTTTTTAAAAAGGAAATCAAGCCAGGTGTGGTGGCATATGCCTTTAATCCCAGCAGTTGGGAAGCAGAGGCAGGTGGATGGCTGTGAGTTTGAGGCCCACCTAGTCTCACAGAGAGACCCTGTCTCAAAAAAAAAAAAGAAAGAAAGAAAGAAAGAAAAGAAAAAGAAAAAGAAAAAATAAATAAATAAATAAATAAAATAAATAAAACTTTAATTAGCCACACATTTTTGTTCTTGTAATTGTTAAAAAGCAACACTGACTGCTGTTCCAGAGGTCATGAGTTCAATTTCCAGCAACCACATGGTGGCTCACAACCATCTATGTTGTGATTTGATGCCCTCTTTTGGACTGCAACTGTACATTGCAGGCAGAGCATTGTATACATAATAAATAAATAAATAAATATATAAATCTCTTTTTTTAAGATTTATTTATTATTTATACAGTGTCTACCTGCCTATGAGCTTGCATGCCAGAAGAGGGCACCAGATCTCAGTATAGGTGGTTGTGAGCCATCATGTGGTTGCTAGGAATTGAACTCATGACCTTTGGGAGAGCAGACAGGGCTCTTAACCACTGAGCCATCCCTCCAGCCCAAATAAATAAATCTTTTAAAAAAAAAAAATCCCTTTCCCAAGGTTTAAAAAAAAAAAAGAAAGAAAAGCAATACTAAGTAGACATTTGACATCTATGTATTGAACTTTGACCTTAGAAAGTTTAATATCACATATACAAAGTCTCACCTTTCACGTACTTTTTGTTGTTTTTTGAGACAGAATCTCTCTGTGTAGCCTTGGCTGTCCTGGACTCACTACGTAGACCAGGCTGGCCTCGAACTCACAGCGATCAGCCTGCCTCTGCCTCCCAAGTGCTGGGATTAAAGGCGTGTGCCACCACGCCTGGCTTACATACTTTAAGTAACCTGTTCAGACCTTTGTATCCTGCTTTAGCTTTCCAGCTTTCTTTTCCGTTCTGGAAAAAAAAAAAAAATCCTATATTTCTTCCTTCCAAGACATGGGTGAGAGGTTACCTAAGAAGTGTGGGTAAAGTAGCTGTGCTTGAAGTCTTCATCCAGTGTGGATGATGGCTTCCGCTAGCCGCTTAGGTGGACTCCTGTCCTCCTAGTCGTTCCCAGCCTCAAGGCCATATGCAATTAAGGCAGAACTGATGGATCTGGAGGATAGCCAGTGAGTGTCCTTACTTTGTCCCTCTATACAACAGCCAACACGCCCGCCAACACAGCTGCTCTGATGAAGAGGGCCACTGTTTGGCTTAAAGGATAGTTTTCTGCAATACCACAGTAACAAAAGAAGGCTAAATCTAAGGTGCATACGTAGGATAGTATCTCGAATTAACACTACCTGTGTACATACTTAAACTGTGCAGCTTTGTGAGTATCAAGGTAAAACACAAAACAAAATCTTTTCAGGGGATGGGTTACTGGGTCAGTGAATAAGAGCACCTCTATAAGACTTGAGCACTCATATCAGATGGCTCACAACTGCCTGTAACTCCAGCTCCAGAGGATCTGACACCTTCTTCTGGACTCTGAAGGCACCTGTGCTCACACATGCATATCCCCCCCACCCCCCCACCCCCCAACCCCCCCATTCCCCCATCCCCCCACCCCCCATCACAAACCACACATATACACATGATTAAAAATAAGTCTTGGGGCTGGAGAGATGGCTCAGTGGTTAAGAGCATGCCTATTCTTTGAAAGGTCCTGGTTTCAATTTCCAGCACCCATATGGCAGCTCACAACTGCCTGTAACTCCAAGATCTGGCACCCTCACACCAACACACATAAATTAAAATTAAATAAAAAATATTTTAAAAAAGAAAGAAGTTTTAAAAATAAGTCTTTTGGGTCGATGTGATGGCGCACACCTTTAATCCCAACACTCAGGAGGCAGAGGCAGGCAGATTGCTGTGAGTTCAAGGCCAGCCTGATATACAAAGTGAGTCCAAGACAGCCAAGGCTACACAGAGAGACCCTGCCTTGAAAAAAGAACCAAAATAAAAAAAGAAGTCTTTCAAGCCAGAGCTGGTGGCACATGCCTTTAATCCCAACACTCAGGAGGCAGAGGCAGGTGGATCTCTGTGAGCTCGAGGCCAGCCTGGTCTACAAAGTGAGTCCAGGACAGCCAAGGCTACACAGAGAAACCCTTTCTTGGCAAAGAGCCCATGGAGCCTGGGTCTCCCGCCTCCCCCACCCACGCAGACTGATTTCTCTTTCCCTCTGGCTGGGGTAGCTGTCTACTGGCAGCACTTGTCTAACGCTTGGCTGCTGCAGCTGTGTGGCTAGGTCCTGGAAACCTGACTGGGAGTAAAGAAGATTAGAAAAGACAGATACAAGTAGCGTATGTGGCTTGAGTGGGCCATGTACTCGATGGAGGTGCACATGCAACAGCCCGAACACTCAGTGAATTATATACATACATACATACATACATACATACATACATACACATAAAATGAGTGACTTATATATATACACACACATACATATGTATATACATACATACATACACACATAGAATCAGTGAATTTTTTATATATATATATATATATATATATATATGTACATACATACATACAATCAATGAGGCAGGTTAGCTACTCTCAGGGGGGTGTCTCTGTAGGGGAGGAATCTGGAGGTGGGGGTAGATCATGCACTCATCTGAAATAAAGAAGCTTGTGCAAGAACTGTTTTTAGCTAAAGGTCAAGCCTTAGTCAGCATCCACACTGGACCAGAGAAAGCCCTTGCCAGTCCCCGGAGCTTGGCCCAGGGAAAGCCTTGCCATTTCTGCCTGACGTTGCTGCTCTTTGTTTGGCCGCCCTTTGGGTTTTCAAGACAGGGTTTCTCTGTGTAGCTTTGGCTGTCCTGGAACTTCCTCTGGAGACCAGGCTGGCCTCAAATTCACAGAGATCCACCTGCCTCTGCCTCCTCAGTGCTGGGATCAAAGGTGTGTTCCACCGCTGCCATCGCCGCCGCCATCACCACCACCACCGCCATCACCACCACCACTACCACCTGGCAACACAGCACTCTTGACATGGCTGTGCTCATGTCAACAATACACATCCCCTCAGGACCTCATGGATGCTGTCTAAGGGTTGACCTTTAGCTAAACAGTTCTTGCACAAGTTACTGACCATAGCTTCTCCACACCTGGTGATCTATCCTTTGGGCCCCTGTTCAGATCTATACTTTAACAGAACTTGGCCCTGGCCCACTCACTGTAAATTCACAAAACCTTCCCAGGTCGAGGCATCTCAGGGATTGCTCCCACTGGCAGCCAGCTAGTGCTGGGGCCACCTGGCTGGGAAAACTCTTTACTCTGTGCTAGAAACCAGTAAGTATTTCAAGCAAAACAAAATGTCAAAAAGCCGGGCGAGGTGGCGCACGTCTTTAATCCCAGCACTCGGGAGGCAGAGGCTGGTGGATCGCTGTGAGTTTGAGGCCAGCCTGGTCTACAAATTGAGTCTAGGACAGCCAAGGCTACACGGAGAGACCCTGTCTCAAAAAAAAAAAAAAAGTGTCAAAAAAAGGGGGCCTGGAGACAGAGCTCAGCAGTTAAGAACACTAGCTGCTCTTCCAGAGGACCCAGGTTCAATTCCCAGCACTGACATGGCAGCTCACACCTGCCTGTGACTCTAGTTCCAGTGGATCTGACACCCTCATACCAATACCATAAAATAAAATTTAATTAAAAAAAATTTTTTTAAGCCACGCGTGGTGGTGCAGAGAGAACCTGTCTTGGAAAAAAACCAAAAAAACAAAACACAAGACACCACCTTGTTAGCCGGGCAGGCACAGTGGTGCACACAGGTAATCCCAGCACTCTGGGAGCCAGAGGGAGGTGGATCTCTGTGAGTTCAAGCCCAGCCTGGTCTACAAATCCAGTTCAGGACAGCCAAGGCTACACAGAGAAACTCTGTCTTGGGGGAGGGATGACCCAAACCAACTTGTTAAAATAATTAATTCTGATTCAAAACTTTGGTACCCAGTTAGAAGGGAGAGACTTGAGACCTTGTGGTCCAAGGCAGCATTGCCCTCATGCTGTGGCTTCTGCTTTCCGCCGTTCCCCAAACCAGATTCAAAGTCTCCCAGTTTCTCCAAGGGAGAAGTCAGGAAGTTAAACATAGGCTTGAGATGTTTTGAACTGTTGCATATGCTTGGGAGGAAGAAACAGGTGGAAATCTGTGAATTCAAAGCTGCTCTGCTCTTCCTATCAAGTTCTAAACCAGCCAGTGTTACACAATGAGACCCTGTCTCAGGTTTGTTTGGTTTTTTTTTTTTTCTTTTGGTTTTGTTTTTCTAGACAGGGTTTCTCTATGTTATCTTGGCTGTCCTGGACTCACTTTGTAGACCAGGCTGGCCTCGAACTCACAGCAATCCGCCTGCCTCTGCCTCCCGAGTGCTGGGATTAAAGGTGTGCACCACCATGCCCAGCAATATGTCCTGGGTTTCCTATCTTGGGTGAGTAGACTTGTGTTGAATCTCCCCAGGAAAAGTTGTCACACAACAAAAGCCCCAAGGACATCAGTAGGTTGCTGGCAAGATGGCCTGATGGAAAAGGCTTGAGTCGGCTCCTAGCCGGCCCACTGCTGATCACTTCTCCCAGGACCCTTGTGTGCCCTTGTTTTAAGTAACGCAAATGGTCTGGGAGGTGGTGGCACATATCTTTAATCCCAGGCAGAGGCAGATGGATCTCTGGGAATTCAAGAACAGCTTGATTTACAGAGTGATTTCCAGGACAGCCAAGGCTACATAGAGAAACCCTGCCATCACATCCAACCCAAATTCATACTTATTCTAACACTTGAGTCTTACTCTTTTTTTTTTTTTTTTTTTTTAGATTTATTTATTTATTATTATGAATACAGTGATCTCTATGCATGTATACCTGTAGGCCAGAAGAGGGCATCAGATCACATTCTAGATGGTTGTGAGCCACCACGTGGTTGCTGGGAATTGAACTCAAGACCTCTGGAGGAGCAGTTAGTGCCCTTAACCTCTGAGCCATCTCTCTAGCCCCCGAGTCTTACTCTTTATAAAAAATATTTATTTATTTATTTATTATACAGTGTTCTGACTGCATGTACACCTGAAGGCCAGAAGAGGGCACTAGATCTCATTATAGATGGTTATGAGCCACCGTGTGGTTGTTGGGAATTGAACACAGGACCTTTGGAAGAGCAGCCAGTTCTCTTCTGAGCCATCTTTCCAGCCCAAGTTTTTGCTTTGTTTTGTTAGGTTTTTTTGTTTTGCTAGGCAAGTACTATATAACTGAGCTAAATCCCCAACTCTAGGGTTTTTTTGTTTTGTTTTGTTTTAGGTTTTTCAAGACAGAGTTTCTCTGTGTAGCCTTGGCTGTCCTGCACTCGCTTTGTGGACCAGACTGGCCTAGAACTGGCAGCGATCTGCCTGCCTCTGCCTACCGAGTGCTGGGATTAAAGGAGTGCGCCACCACGCCCAGCTTTTTGAGATCGACTTACTTTTTTAAGACAGGTGGTGGTGATTTGAATGAGGACCGCCCCCATAGGCGCACAGATCTGAAGACTTGGTTCCAGTTGGTAGAAGTGTTTGGGTAGGATTAGGGGACCAGGGAAAGGGGGAAAACACCCTGCCCCAGGCTTGACCAGGAGCCCCCTCCACCCCCCACCACCACCACCCCCAACAAGTAAAGTTCTTAAAAAAAAAAAAAAGCAAACAAACAAAAGAACATACTACTCTCTCAGAGGACCTGAGTTCAGTTCTCAGCACCAATCTTGGGCAACTTGAAACTGCTATAACTCTAGCTCCATGAGATCTTTGGGCCTATGTAGGCACCTGTTTTCATATGCATATACCTATAAAGAGACACAAGCACACACATAATTGAAAATAAATTTTATTTTATTTATTTATTGATTTATTGATTTTTGAGACAGGCAGGCAGGCTGTAAATTCAAGGCCAGCCTGGTCTACAAAGTGAGTCCAGGACAGCCATGGCTACACAGGAAGACTCTGTCTAAAAAAAAAAAGAGAGAGAGAGCCGGGCGTGGTGGCGCACGCCTTTAATCCCAGCACTTGGGAGGCAGAGGCAGATGGATCGCTGTGAGTTCGAGGCCAGCTTGGTCTACAAAGCGAGTCCAGGACAGCCAAGGCTACACAGAGAAACCCTGTCTCGAGGAAAAAAAAAAAAAAAAAAGAAAAGAAAAAGAAAAAGAAAAACAGGAAAAAAACAAAAACAAAGATAAGGTGGTGGAGCAACCTCTGTTGACAGCTGCAGGAGTGCTCTCTGAGGCAGGTCTGTGGAGGCCTTTGCCTGGGTGAGGCAGCAGCGGAAGTCCCTGTGGGCGGGTGGGGCTGTGGTAGCCCTGATGTGGTTTCTGTAGGGCTCCTGTGGTTCTAATCTGGGCACTGAGCCTGCCTTCTGTGGCTTTTTCACCCACGTACCGCTCAGTGGCCCACGCTTTGCTTCCCGGGGATAGGCTGGGCTGGAGAGCCCAAGTGCCACCCTTCTCAATTTCTGGAGACCCTTCTCCTTTTGTCTCTTGTGAGGGTGGGGCTGGCATTCTGTCTTACTGAAGAAGAAATATGGTTTATCGAGGGACAGTGGCTACTCCAGGGTCACACAGTTAGAAGCACTGGGTCTGCCCAAAGCTTGGAGATGCCTGAATTGTTCAACGACACTCCATGTTTTCATTCATTCATTCATTCATTCATTCATTCACCATGAGAAGTGCACTTATCCAAGCACATTGACTCCCAGCCAGAGGCCTAGGAACTTTATCAAAAAATTGGCTGGATGTCTGGGCATGGTAGTGCACACCAGTAATCCCAGCACTCAGGAGGCAGAGGTAGGCAGATCGCTATGAGTTCAAGGCCAACTTGATGTACAGCATGAGTTCCAGGACAGCCAAGCAACACAGAGAAATCTTATCTGGAAAAAAAAAATTAAAAGTTGGCTGGAGTCCTTTCCCATGTGCCCCCCTCCCCTCCAAATTTGACCATGCTTTCCCCAGCACTCCCACATCAAAGATTGACTTTCAGCTCAGGGCATCACCATCATCATCATCCCAGTGCCCCCACAAAGCTAAGGGCCTGCCAGAAATTTGTTTGAGGAGAGCCTGCACACCCCCTTACAGGCTCCTTCCCTCTAAGTTACGCCTGAGATCATATCCTCGAGTTGGCACTGAGACCATTGTTTCAGGGCAGACTCCCAGGGGCAGGACCCTCAGTGAACCCTGTCATTTATTCATCCAGGCCTCTGCTGCCTGGGCTGCACCCCTGAGCCTGGCCCACCCTGTCAGAAGCCCTTGGGGGCCTCAGTCAGAGGCTGCTTTAGCTTGCTAACCCCTTTGCTGGTGGAGGATGCAGGAGCAACAGAGGGTTGCAAGCCGGTGTGGCTAGTGTGAGGCCAGAGCACCTGGTGGTAGAAAAAAACAAAAACAAAAAAAACCACACATCTTGGTATCTTCCAAAGAACACATAAACAAAGTGGCTTGGCAAAGAAGGTTCTGTCTGTAAAAAGGGAGAACCAGAAGTCAAACAGGGCTAGCAAAGCAGGAAGTTCATTCGGCTTTTTTGCTATTAAAGGTGGTGACTCTGTCTTTTCCCCATTGGCTGGGGTCCTACCTCACAGTGTTTGAAGACTGACTGGTTTAAAAGGGGGAAGGGGTCGGTGCCATAGACCATCAAATGTCAGGAATGCAGCAGAGCCTTAACTTGAACAAATGTGGTACCAGTTGTGGGGCGATAGGAGATTTGTATAAAAGTTTTATTTTGTTTTTTGTTTTTGTTTTTTTCAAGACAGGGTTTCTCTGTGTAGCCTTGGCTGTCCTAGACTCACTTTGTAGACTAGGCTGGCCTCGAACTCACAGTGATCCTCCTGCCTCTGCCCCCCAAGTGCTGGGATTAAAGGCATGCACCACCACACTCAGCTGTATAAAAGTTTTATAAGATGGGGGCAGATTTACGGCATATTGGCTCTTAGCAGGTAGGCACCTTTGATAGAACAGCAACAACAAAAACAACAAAAAAGACATTTCTCACACTGTGAGATCTGGCTCCTTTGGGGAGATGTTGCACTTCCATTTGACTTTGAAGGCTTGCCAGTAAGATAGTGCCTCAGGTAGGGTCTCATCTTTGGTAGACAGAACGGCCTGAGGAGATCAAGGCTGGAAGCAAGGACTGACTGATGGTGGCCCTAGAGATATGGGTGGGGTCATATACACTGACCTGGCGCTTGACGAGAGGAGAAGAACATTCTCAGAGTCTTGTATGGCCACTGAGCTTTTCAGAGCAAGGGCAGGATTTGATTTTGGGGGCTTGCATTCTCTTGGGAAGCATGGAGGCTTAAGTTCTCTCCTTCCTTGCTGTAGCCCCCAGAAAAATGAGGCTAGCCCACTCTGGACAGCTGGAACAGTAACCTTGGTGACACAGAGTTTGCTTGTCCTCCACAGGCTCCGGCGCTCTGAAAACCTCTTATAAATAGAATGGATTACAGAATGCAATCTCACAGCTGGGAGGCGATATGATGGCACAGCTGGGAATAGAGAGAGGCACAGCTGGGAGGTGATGGCACAGCTTGGGACGTGACAGCACAGCTGGGAGGTGACAGCACAGCTGGGAATAGACAGAGGGAGAGGCAAAGCTGGGAGGTGATGGCACAGCTGGACAGCAGGGAGGTGACAGCAATGGGAGTAGATGCACAGCTGGAAGGTGACAGCCCTGGGAATAGATGCTAAGCTTCTTCAGGTGTGTATCTAGTCTCCAAATTGTCCTTCTAGAACATGAGCCCAGAATCTGTTTTTGCTATGAGATGCTGGCTTCTTCCTTGGGCCCCCAGGGTAAGAAAACAGGAAGCCTGGGTCTCCATCTTTGCTGCAGTCCCCTTTTCTTTAGCTCAGACCCATGCTTGACTGCATAGGTGTGCTCATCACTAAGGAATAGCTCTCTAGCCTGTCTTCCTTGTCCCTCTTTTCAGGCTGAAAGCAAGGATTAGTCATGTCCTAAATTGATGCTCTCATGGGATTCAAAAAAAAAAAAAAAAAAAGCAAGGTCTCTCAGGACAGACGCTTTCAGATGAGGACAATGACCTAGGGTGGAGAGGCTGCACACTGGGGACAATCCTCCTGAATCTGGTTGGTCCCATCAAGGGATGACAATGATGAGCAGACTAACCATTTCCTGGACCACTTTACAGGACCAGAGCTGAGGTGATCAACCAGGCCACACCCTGAGCAGGCTGCTTAGTTACGGACACCTCTTGTCCTCCTCCCAATTCCTTCTCTGCTTTAACACAAGTCAGTACCCTGGAGATGAACTTGTGGTGAGGGGGTCGGGGGGGGGGAGGGGGGGGGGGGTGGGGGGGGGGGGGGGTGGTCACTGGACCCCTTTGTCTGTTTCTGTTCACAACATGTCTCCAACCTATTGGACCTTCCCAAGCCCAGGCTAGGTTGAACCATGGCCTGGCCCTGCTCCTTGGAGTCTGGGGTGCCCCAAATGACACCTCTCTTCCATAGCATAATCAGGAATGGGGATCAGAGAACACCCCAAAGCATAGCCAGGGACAGAGCCAAGTATATGGCTTCTCTGGGGGATGAAGAGCTGTCCTGGAAGGACACGTCTTTAATCCCAGCACTCGGGAGGCAGGAGCAGGAGGATCTCTGTGAGTTCAAGGCCAGCCTGGTCTACAAAGTGAGTCCAGGACAACCAAGGCTACACAGAGAAACCCTGTCTTGAAAAACCAACCAACAAAACAAACAAACAAAAAAAGAGCTGTCCTTCTGGGTCAGGGTGGAAGATGAGATGGAATCCTTGTTAGCCATGTATCCTGTGACAAGCCAGGTTCTTCAAACTCTGTCTCCTGTTGCTGTAGCAGGCTGGGAAGTCTGTGGTCACAGTACTGGTGTCAGCTAGCTTCTCTCAAGGTGCCTGGTACTGCTTCAGCTGGTGCCAGGCGGGAGGGGGAGGGGGCAGGACTTAGCTCAGTGAGCACTGTGTCATTCTATGATCTTTCTTTCTTTCTATGGCTCCCAGAGGATTAACCCCATCCCCGATAGACACTGGTCCCCATTAATGACCAAAGCCCATCTTAGACACCTAACCCTGACATAGCCACATGGCAGTCAGATTTTAGCAAAGAGGAGCCACAGTGGCCCACACAGGTGAGTACCCTTGTGTAAAGCCGCTCCATCACAATCTTCACCTCTCTGGGCTGATTCAAACACCAGGGAAAGCTGAGGACAGAATTCCCAGCATGCTCAGGACACTCTCCGAGGAATGTGGAGGGTGTGAGCAGAAACGTGGGCTTGAGGTTTCTCTCTTCAGTTTACCGGACCAGAGGTGAGTGACTTCACTTTCCCATGACTCAGTTTTCTCCTGAAGGGCTCTCAGGCTCTCAAGCATAATGGTATTGTCAGGTCTAGAAGAATCTAGGGGACAGATGGCTAACTGTGGTGCCTATTAGCATACCAAAGTGTCTGCTGCCTTCCAGGCTCACTCAGTACCTGTGGCTCCCCTCAGCTCTTCTCACCCCACCCCCTGCCCTAACCTCCTCCGGCTCATGGGTGTCCCTTCCCCCAACTTCTCATTCCTAGATGACCCTGCCATTTTGGCCACGTGCTCTCTTGCCTCCATCTCTTACCCCCTTTCCCACTTTCTTTCTTTTTTTTCTTTTCTTTTCTTTTTTTTTTTTTTTTTTTTTTGAGACAGAGTTTCTCTGTGTAATAGCCCTGGCTGTCCCGGAACTCTCTCTGTAGACCAGCCTGGCTTTGAACTCACAGTGATGAGCCTGCCTCAGCCCCAGTTCAGTCTTTTAGTCATGTTGAGTCTACTACTTTCTCTCTGCTCTGGACTCTTCCAGATGCTTCTGGCTGTGCTCTCCCTCATATCTACAATAAAAAACCTCCTCCTCCTCCTCCTCCTCCTCCTCCTCCTCCTCCTCCTCCT
>OU015755.1:90943134-90964051 GCA_907169655.1 Acomys percivali | reverse complement strand
CTTGGAGCAGTCATGTCCTCACTCTGTACAGACCTGGCAGTGCTAAGGAGCAGGCGTGCCCTCGTGGTCTCTGGGTGGACATGCTGTGATTCTATGTGGGAGAGCGAGACCCCTCCTCCTTCGCCAGCGTTGAGTCACTGGTGAAGGCTGGCACTTCTGCACATGCATGTTATTAACGAACAGAGGTCCAAAGAGGTTCGCAGACTTCCTCTGGGCATAGGGTGTGGCGGCTGGTAGGGGTGGTACAGAGACTGGAGCCCTAGCCAGGCTGATTCAGACAGTGTGGCCGTGACTCAGGTTTTCAAGAACACGGTGTGTGGAGTGAGCTCAGGGGTGGGGGAGGGGAGGGCCCTGGCTCAGAAATAAAAGTCACTTCTGCATCCCCTGTGGCTGGTGGCCAGGACTGGCTGGGTGAGAACCGGGGATGCAGCCCATTCCACAAAGCCCAGGGGAGCTGCCCTCCACCTAGGCCGCTGGATTCCTGCCTGTGCTTCTAAACCAGAGCCTCACCATACCCCGACCGGGCATCCTTGATCTGGTTCTAGGGACACTGCCCTAAGCTGCTCAGAATGTACCCGAGCTCACAGACCAAGCAGGGCCAAGCCTGGTTAGCACTTAGATGGATGAATAAAGCTGTGACATCCTGCCAGGGATAAAGGGTGTTGTAAGACTAAGGCTAGCCTGGGATACTGCTTTAGAGAGCCGTGTTCTGAGGTTGCGCTGAAGGGTATGGAGAGTCTGAGGGACAGCAGAAGACAGCAGGAGACGTACCATGTGAAGCAGAAACAGGGGGGACTAGAACTTTCTCTCTATGAAACAAATGGTAGGGAGTTTTTTTTTTTTTTTTTTTTTTAAGATGTATTTGGGGCTGGAGAGATGGCTCAGCAACTAAGATCACTTGTTGCTCTTGCACAGGACCAGGATTTTCACAGTGGTTCACAAACATCCTTCACTCTAGTTCAAAGGATCTGATGACCTCTTCTGATCTTTCGGGTACTGAGAGTGCATACGGTACATGCATACAGGTAAAACATCCACACATCTAGTCTTTTTTTTTTTTTTTTAATTAATAAATAGAGAGGCTGGAGAGATTGTTCGGTGATTAAGAGCACTGGCTGCTTTTCCAGAGGACCTGGGTTCAATTCCCAGCATCTACATGGCAGCTCACAACTATCTGTAACTTCAGAGGAATCTGAGACTCTGTATATATCACACAGACATACACGCAGGTAAAATATCAATGTATCTAAAAAGGAATAAATAAATCATTTAAAAATGTTTAAAAAATAAAATAACATTTTTTATCTGTTTATTTTTATGTGTATATATCACTAGAGGGAGTCAGATCCTTGGAGTTAGAGGCGGTTGTAACTACCCAATTTGGGGGTTGAGAATCAAATTCTCAGGTCTTAAGTACAGAGTCGAGGCTCTAGCGCCTGTTGCTGTTTTTGTTTGTTTGTTTTGAGACAAGGTTTCTCTGTATAGCCTTGGCTATTCTGGACTCACTTTGTAGACCAGGCTAGCCTCGAACTCACAGCGATCACCTGTCTCTGCCTCCCAAGTGCTGGGATTAAAGGCATGCACCACCATGCCCGGCGCCTGTTGCTGTTTTTTTGTTGTTGTTGTTGTTGTTGTTTTAGGTATTTGTTTTGTTGTTGTTGTTGTTTATTTATTATGTATACAGTGCACATCAGATCGTATTATAGATGATTGTGAGCCACCATGTGGTTGCTGGGAATTGAATTTAGGACCTCTGGAAGAGTAGTTGGTGCTCTTTTTTTTTTTTTTTTTTTTTTGGTTTTTCGAGACAGGGTCTCTCTGTGTAGCCTTGGCTGTCCTGGACTCACTTTGTAGACCAGGCTGGCCTCGAACTCACAGCGATCCACTTGCCTCTGCCTCCCGAGTGCTGGGATTAAAGGCGTGCGCTACCACCGCCCGTAGTTGGTGCTCTTAACCAGCCCACTTGTTGCTGTTTTTAAGGCAGGATCTTGCTACTACATATGTGTTAGGTAACAATTTCCTCCAAGATTGAAACATTCAGCTCAGCAGGGACACTCTTCAACAGAAAGGTAAACTCCCTTAATTCTCCTCAGGAAGTCCCTGAAACTGACCAAATTCGCTAGGCCCCTCCCTGCCAGAGGAAACAATTAAAGCTGGGAGTCCCTCAAAGACGAGAGAAGCTGTAAAGAAGACACAGAATTTGTAGTTGTGAAGATTCTCAGTCTAGCAAATGTTCTGACCAACTAACTGCCTGGAAGAAGCTGAGATCAACTGAGGCACCAGGAAAGGACACTCCCAACCTATTGAGCTGCCTGCAGGGTGTACACTATGCTCTAAATTCCCAACATTATGAGCTGTCACTGTGCTAGGGTGGGCTTTGGTGATGCAGCAGCCTTTGAGTCATTTCTGCTCCTGTAAGTGACCCCTTACCCATATTCCTGTAAGTAACCCCAGTATAATTCATTGGTTCACCAATTGGACTTTGGTGGTATCTGTACTTTAGTCTGTGTGGGTTCCTTATCTGGGTGAGTAGACGTGTGTGCTGCATCTCTCTAGAAGAGTTTCCATCACACAACAGAAACTTTAATAAAGCTCAGTGGCTGGCTAAGCTGGACTTTTGTGGTATCTGTACTTTAGTCTGTTATGAGCTCCCTATCTGAGACAAGTAGAGTTTTGTGTTATGTCTCCTCAGGAAGAGTCTTGTCACACAATAGTGGGCTAGGCTCCATCCTCCTGCCTCAGCCTCTCAAATCCTGGGATTACGAGCACAGTACAACCCTACCTATCTCCAGGCATTGGGTCTGATTCTTAGCACCAGGTGGAGTGGGCTATGGTTTGAGCTGCTCAGCTTCCCCCCAACCGCCGCCCCCAGCCCCAAGCCACGCATGTGCAGACTCTGTTTCTATGTCTGAGAAACAGGAGCCAAGGCTTTCTCTCAGTTCAGACATGTGCTTAGATATACTATGAGCTTCTGTTTCCTTACTGCATTCCTTTTTTTTTTTTGTTTTTTTGTTTTTGGTTTTTCGAGACAGGGTCTCTCTGTCTAGCCTTGGCTCTCCTGGACTCACTTTGTAGACCAGGTTGGCCTCGAACTCACAGCGATCCGCCTGCCTCTGCCTCCCGAGTGCTGGGATTAAAGGCGAGTGCCACCACCGCCCAGCTCCTTACTGCATTCCTTACTGTCCCTGGCTAGCAAGGGGCCACAGGAAGACCAAGTGCTACCCACTCCCAAACCTTTCTCTGGCCTGAGATCTCACACACATGACCTTGGGCTGAGGCTGGAATTCAGCTTGTGATCCTCAGAGGACACCAGGTGTAGCCTCAGACTCCCCACACTCAGCCACAACTTATGGACCAACTCCACTGGGGTATCTGGCCTCTCCTCTCTTGGCCCAACAAACATACTCAAGCCATGGCTATCTGTACCTGACAAATGGACCCAGATATTGCTGTCTGTGGCCAGGACCTCATCCAAGTCAGAGAGACAAATAAACAAGAACTGGCCGAGTGGTGGCGCACGCCTTTAATCCCAGTATTTGGGAGGCAGAGGCAGGCGGATTGCTGTGAGTTCGAGGTCAGCCTGGTCTACAAAGTGAGTCCAGGACAGCCAAGGCTACACAGAGAGACCCTGTCTTGAAAACAACAACAACAAAAACAAGAACTGTTCCATGGATGACAGCCCAAACAGGAAGTCATCATCTAGGGGTGGTTGTGAGCAGAATGAGCCAGAGAAGGCCCCTAGGGTGACCCCTGACCCCCAGCCCAGTTAGTGTTGGTCAGAGCAAATGTGAGAAGGGTGTGTGGGGGGTGGGGGGGGGCAGGGTAGACTGTACACATTCATGTTCAGAAGTGGTCATGGGCCAATAACTCAGGTGCTAAAGATGCTTAGGAAGCTAGTGTGGGATGCCTGAAGAACAGAGAGCTGGCCCATCCTATGTTGGAGCTCAGTTTCCCCATCTGTGCAGTGGGTAGCCACAGAGATGTGAAAGCAGGCCTGGAGTAGAGGCTGCCAGCTGCCAGCTGGTTAACCTGGTATGTAGGAGGCTTGTGCCTAGCAGCCCAGCTGGAGAGAATGGGGGGGTGCAGGCTGTCATCTTTCTGCTCAGAGCCTCTCTGCTAAGCACATTTATACAAATTATTAGTGATAGTTGCTGTGTATATATATATATATATATATATATATTTTTTTTTTTCTTTCTTTCTGAGACAGGGTTTCTCTGTCCTGGACTCGCTGAACAGGTTGGCCTTGAACTCACAGCGATCTTCCTGCCTCTACCTCCCAAGTGCTGGGATTAAAGGCGTGCACCACCATGCCTGGCTGTTGCTGTATATTTTCAACCTGAATCTCATTCTTTCTTTTTTTCTTTCCTTAAGACAGGGCATATGACCAGGCAGTGGTGGCGCATGCCTTTAATCCCAGCACTCGGGAGGCAGAGGCAGGTGGATCTTTGTGAGTTTGAGGCCAGCCTGATCTACAAAGTTAGTCCAGAACAGCCAGGGCTGTTACACATAGAAACCCTGTCTTGAAGAACCAACCAATCAACTAACCAACCAACCAACCAACCAACAAAAACAAAACAGCAAACAAAACAACTCATGCATAGAAAAAACTGCCAACAGTGCAGCCAGATGTGACTGAGAGACTGGCTTCCTCCTGACACCTTCTTCCCAGTGACTCTAGGAGAGTCTGAGTCTCTCTCTCTCTCTCTCCCTCCCTCCCTCCCTTCCTCCCCTTTCATTTTGTTTGTTTGCTGGGAATTAAACACAGGCCTCACCTCACACAAACTAAGCAATCCTCTGGTCAAGCCTGTATAAACATCATAGCATGTGCTTATACAAAGCGGAGTGTGAGGCTAAGATACCAGCTGGCGCTATAATCCTCAGAGGCCATGATCATGGATGTGGTGCGGCTGATGGCACAGTTGAGGCAGGATGGCTGCGGCTCTGTCGTCACCCCCACCCCATCTGCCGAGCAGTGCTCTCTGCGTGCGGCCTCCTGCTTGTGTACTTCAGGAGCATCTTGGACCTTTCCACATCAGTGCATCAGGGTAACAAGAAGTGCCTTGCACATGCCTAAGCAGGTAACTAGCCCGGAGCCACACCCCAGCCTCTGCCGCCTTGCTCTTCAGTATTACCTGCATCCTCTTCCTAGAAACAGTGCCATCTGTCTTCACCTCCTGGGCAGATGAGTCTGCCAGGTAAGTTTCTCAAAGAACAGTTCCAGCAAACCCTGGTGGTGCAGGCCTGTGAGCCCAGCATTAAGAGGCCAGCTTAAGCCCTGCCTGGTTACTTTGGGGAAATCTCAAAAAAATAAAAGATGGAAGAACCGGGAGTGGTGGCGCACGCCTTTAATCCCAGCACTTGGGAGGCAGAGGCAGGCAGATCCCTGTAAGTTCGAGGCCAGCCTGGTCTACAAAGTGAGTCTAGGACAGCCAAGGCCACACAGAGAAACCCTGTCTCAAAAAACCAAAATAAAATAAAATAAAATAAAAGGAGCCGGGCGTGGTGGCGCACGCCTTTAATCCCAGCACTCGGGAGGCAGAGGCAGGCAGATCGCTGTGAGTTCGAGGACAGCCTGGTCTACAAAAAAGAGAGAGAGAAGGAACGAGGTAGCCCAAGGGTGAAATTTTTCTTTCTTTCTTTTATTTTTTTTTTGGTTTTTCTTTTTTTTTTTTGGTTTTTCGAGACAGGGTTTCTCCGTGTAGCCTTGGCTGTCCTGGACCCGCTTTGTAGACCAGGCTGTCCTCGAACTCACAGCGATCCGCCTGCCTCTGCCTCCCGAGTGCTGGGATTAAAGGCGTGCGCCACCACTGCGCCCGGCTTCTCTTTTCTTCTCTTGAAGCTCATAAGGGGCCCCCTGAATACCCTTATCCCTGAGGCCCACCATCTTGACAATATATTCCTTTTTTAATCTGTAAGGTCACATCTGATCTTGCTTTTGCATATTGATGTGAGAACCCGTATTTTCAATTCTTTGACTAAAAGGTCAAGAGCCTGGAAGCACCTCACCCTGACTTCTGTGGGCCGGGAGGAAGGAGCAATTCCATGGTTATCTACAGGTTCCTTCTAGGTAGAAACTTATATTGGGTTCTCGGACCCAAAGGTAGGATTTGTGTCAGCCACCAGTGACAGCTTGTGTGCTGTCAGCCAACCTGCTACCGGCATGAGTATCCTCCATGGAATTAATTGTGACATCTGTCCACTGTGTCAAGAATTTTACTTGTCAGCCGGGCAGGGTGGCGCACGCCTTTAATCCCAGCACTCGGGAGGCAGAGCCAGGCGGATCAATGTGAGTTCAAGACCAGCCTGGACTACAAAGCGAGTCCAGGTCAGTCAAGGCTACTCAGAGAAACCCTGTCTTGAAAAACCAAAAAAAAAAAAAAAAAAAAAAAGAAAGAATTTTACTTGTGAAAAAAGGGAAAACTTTTTTTTTTAACTTGTCAGAGGTGGCACACGCCTTTAATCCCAGCACACAAGAGGCAGAGGCAGAGGCAGCCGGATCTCTGGGAATTTAAGGCTAGCCTGGTCTACATAGTTCCAGGACGGCCAGAGCTACATAGTGAGACCTTGTCTCAAAACAAACAGAAAACCAAACAAGCAAAAAAGAATTTGTGGGGCTGGAGAGATGGCTCAGCAGTTAACGGCACTGACTGCTCCTTCAGAGGTCATGAGTTCAATTCCTAGCAGCCACATGGTGGCTCACAACCATCCACAATTAGATCTGGTGCCCTCTTCTGGCATGCAGGTGTACATGCAGGCATAATACTGTATACATAATAAGTAAATAAATATTTTTAAAAAATAAAATAAAATAAAGGGAAAAAGTCAGGGCTTGTGTAGCCTAGGCTAACCTTGACCTCTCCATGTAGCCAAGGATGACCTTGAACTCCTGATTTCCTGATTCTCCTGTTTCACCCCTCTCCTTTTGGAGACAGCGTCTCTCTATGTAGTCCTTGCTGTCCTGGCAGTCCCTCTGTAGACAGCTTCTGGGGTGCTGAGATTAAAGGTCGCCCCTCCTGTCCCCTCCTACATGGCTCACCATCCCATCATAGGACACAGGATTATGCAGTGTGCCACCACTCCAGGGTTTCAATTCAAATTTCTTTTTAATTAAAGGAGAAAAGAAAGGAAGCGGGAAGGTGCAAAGGAGTGAAGAAGGGAGAGAGGAGAAGAACCTACAGCTGAGAAAGAGGCAAAAGAAAATAAAGACTGGGGGGAGGTAGGGATGTAGGTCAGCTGGGAGAGTTTGATCTGCACTGCGTAGCTGGTCCTGAACCAGCACTCAGGAGGTAGAGGCAAGCAAATTTGAGTTTGAGGCCAGCTTGGTTTGCATAGTGAGACCCTGTCTCTCAAAAAGGGGAAAGCAGATTAAACAAACCAGCCATCAATCCAGTAGACAAAAGTGACTTCCACATGTAGTCCTCTGACCTCCACTCTAGCACTCTGGCACATTGACACATGTAAACACACACACACACACACACACACCAGACACCAACAATTTGAGAGATAGTTTTAGGCTTGTTTGTTTGTTTGTTTGTTTGTTTGTTTGTTTTTCGAGACAGGGTTTCTCTGTGTAGCCTTGGCTGTCCTGGACTCGCTTTGCAGACTAGGCTGGCCTCAAACTCACAGCGATCCACCTGCCTCTGCCTCCCGAGTACTGGAATTAAAGGTGTGTGTCACCACTGCCTGGGATATTTTTGTATATGGCTAAATTTGCATTTTCCTACTCTATGGGGCCTTGGTCTTCTGTCCTCTTTTGAACTGTTACATCTTGACTTTTCAGTTGCTATGTCTGTGTCATTTCTGAAGTCCAGGGACAGACCTGGACCTCAGTCCTGGAAAGCAGAAGGCAGGGCAAAGGCAGTAGGGGACTGCAGGTGTCCAGGGTTCTACATTGCCCCACTTATGCTGAGCTCCCCCGGGCCCTGAGCTGCTTGCTAAGCATAGAGTCCAGCTATCTGGGCAGCTCTCTGTTACTCTGAATTAGCAGTTTACTCATCACTCTGCAGAGGCAAAGGGTAGCTCAAAGCTCAGAGAGTATCAGTGACCTATTCCCAGTCACACAGCAACTGTGGACTGGGCCTCCTTGTTCCTAGGAACTCTGTTTTCTTTTCTTTTTCTTTTCTTTCTTTTCTTTTCTTTCTTTTTTCTTTTTCTTTTCTTTTCTTTTCTTTTTTTTTTTTGGTTTTTTTGTTTTTTTTTGGGGACAGGGTGTTTTCTCTGTAATCTTGGCTGTCCTGGACTCGCTTTGTAGACCAGGCTGGCCTCTAACTCACAGCGATCCGCCTGCCTCTGCCTCCCGAGTGCTGGGATTAAAGGCGTGGGCCACCACCACCTGGCTGGAACTGTGTTTTCAAAAGCTGCATATGGGTTCAGGGTTGTGTCTAGACAGGGTTCAGTTTCCAAGTGCGAAGGCTGGAGAGAAGGAATCGTTTCTCCAGTCTCCTCATAGAGCTCCCTTTCCCCACGAGTGACAAGGTGCAGCCACCTGCCTGGCTTCTTCCGACTTGGCCTGAATGAGAACATTTGATAGGGCTTGGTCTCAGGGTCCCAGTGGCTTCTCCTGCTTTTCTGGGGGTCAGGATTACAGGGCTATTCTCAAAACAGCACTGCGTAGCTGGGGCAGCCCCAAAGGTCACATGGCATTTCCTTGTAATACAGCACTTTTAAATCATATGTGTAATAGGAGTTTCCTGCCCAACAGGTAATGTGAGTGAAGCGGGGGTCTTTGATTTTTTTTTTTTTTTTTAAGATTTTCTTTATTTATTTATTGTATGAGTGCTCTATCTGCACCTTAACCTCTGAGCTATCTCTCCAGCCCTCCCGCCCTTTTTTTTTTTAACACAGCTGAGCAAAGTGAGGTTCAGACAGGAATTTGAGGGAGCAGAGTATCCAAAGCATTCTGACCTGTCCCACCTAAGTGGGTCCTTGGCAGATGGCTCAGGACAGTAACATTGTGGCTATCAGCTCAATTGTAGAGGCTGGAAAGTGTAGGCCCTGGGGTAGGCAGCACCAACTCTAAAGGGGGAGCTGGGATTTGGATGCTGGCGTTGGCGGGACACACACACACACACACACACACACACACACACACACACACATTCAGAGAACTCATCTTGATTTGGACCTTTTGTTCCAAATGATCAGCTGACGCTGGCATAGACTGTGGTGCAGGCTAGGAGCCATCAGACTGCTGGGGACAGTTCCCAGCTTGGTGGCAAAGTCTTCTCTCTACAGTGTTTTTTGTTTTTTGTTTTTAAATACAAGCAGGAAGTGATTTGTTACTGCATATTAAACATGGTTGGGCCGGGCGTGGTGGCGCACGCCTATAATCCCAGCACTCGGGAGGCAGAGGCAGGTGGATCGCTGTGAGTTCGAGGCCAGCCTGGTCTACAAAGCGGGTCCAGGACAGCTAAGGCTACACAGAGAAACCCTGTCTCAAAAAAAACCAAAAATAAATAAATAAATAAATAAATAAACATGGTTGGGAGGGCCTGGGGTAAGAACCAGCTAGATTGAAGCACGAATTTAGTGAGTATTCTGATGCGGTCGATAGGAAGAAGTAAGCGAGGCACGGAGGGTTAGCCCAGTTCGAGGTCTTCCATGAACTTCCCTGAAAAGAGCCACGGCCCCGGGAGAGCTGCTTAGTGTTTTTGTGCTTGATTAAACCACAGGCGGAGAAGGAAGACATCAAGTAAAGTTCTTTGGTCTGGAGAAACAGAAACTGATTCTAGCTACAAAAGGGAGAGAGGAATTTGTACCATGCAACCTGTACACCCCTGGCCGAACAATGCACCCTTGTCCCCTCAGAGCCCTACTTGTGTGGGGCTGAAGGTAACGCCTCTCTCTGAACAACAAGAGAGGGGTTTAGAGAAGAAATGGAACAGCTCTGAGAATCTCAGGCAAGGCTGGGAAAGACTACCACCCCAGACAGCTTCAGTACCTCAGAAGGGAGATTTGACAAGCAAATTCTTTTTTTTTTTCTTTTTTTTTAAAGATTTATTTATTATTATACATAGTGTTCTGCCTGCATGTACACCTGCAGGCCAGAAGAGGGCACCAGATCACATTATAGATGGTTGTGAGCCACCATGTGGTTGCTGGGAATTGAACTCAGGACCTTTGGAAGAGCAGGCAGCGCTCTTAACCACTGAGCCATCTCTCCAGCCCCTATTTTATTTTATTGCTTTTTTTTTTTAAAAGATTTATTCATTTTATGTATTGCATATGAGTGCTTTATCTGCAGAAGAGGATATCAGATCACATTATAGATGGTTGTGAGCCACCATGTGGTTGCTGGGAATTGAACTAAGGACCTCTGGAAGAGCAGGCGGCGTTCTTAACCACTGGGCCATCTCTCCAGCCCTATTTTTTTGCTTTTTGAGACAGGGTTTCTCACTGTAACCTTGGCTATCCTGGAACTAGCTCGATAGACCAGGCTGGCCTTGAACTCACAGAGATCTGCCTGCTTCTGCCTTCCAGAGTGTTGTTTAGAACCTCTCTCTCTCTCTCTCTCTCTCTCTATCTCTATCTCTATCTCTATCTCTATCTTTTTTTTTTTTTTTCCGAGACAGGGTCTTTCTGTGTAGCCTTGGCCATCCTGGACTCACTTTGTAGACCAGGCTGGCCTCGAACTCACAGTGATCCACCTGCCTCTGCCTCCTGAGTGCTGGGATTAAAGGCGTGCGCCACCACCGCCCGGCTAGAACCTCTATTTATGATTTATACAGTATTCTGCTCACATGTGTGCCTGCAGGCCAGCAGAGGGCACCAGATATCATTATAGGTGGTTTGTGAACCACCATGTGGTTGCTGGTAATTGAACTCTGGACCTTTGGAAGAACAGACAGTGCTCTTAACCTCTGAGCCATCTCTCCAGCCCCTCTCTCTTGCTTTTTAAAAAAATTGATTTATTTTTAATTTATTCACCACACCTGACTAACTGCTTGCTTCCTCTTCCTCCTCCTCCTCCTCCTTTTTTTTGTGACAGGGTTTCTCTGTGTAGCCTTGGCTGTCCTAAACTTGCTCTGTAGACCAGACTGGCTTCAAACTCACAGCCATCCACCAGCTTCTGCCTCCCCAGTGCTGGGGTCACAGGCCTGTGCTACTGCACCAGGCTACCTCCTCCTCCTCCTCTTTCTTCTGTTTTGGTTTTTGAGACAGGGTTTCTCTGTGTAGCCCTGGATGTTCTGGAAATGGGTTTATAGACCCACCAGATTAGTGCTGGCTTCACAGAGATCCACCTGCCTCTGCTTCCTGAGTTTTTGTTTGGGTTTTTCGAGACATGGTCTCTCTGGGTAGCCTTGGCTGTCCTTGACTGGCTTTGTAGACCAGGCTGGCCTTGAACTCACAGTGATCCACCTGCCTCTGCCTCCCGAGTGCTGGGATTAAAGGCCGTGCACCACCACTCCCTGCCCTCTCTCTATTATTATTATTATTTTGTTTGTTTGTTTGTTTTGTTTTTCGAGACAGAGTTTCTCTGTGTAACAGCTCTAGTTGTCCTGGAACTCTCTCTGTAGACCAGGCTGGCCTTGAACTCACAGCCATCCGCCTGACTCTGCCTCCCGAGTGCTGGGATTAAAGGCGTGTGCCACCACCGCCCAGCCTGAACTTGTGATTTTTCTGCCTCTTTGTCCCAATGATGGATATGAATGACAGGCATGCACCAAGACATCTGGAGACCTTCACAGAAATTTATATTTGTAGTGTCTCAGGTCTGTAATCCAAGTCTGTGAGAAGCTTCCTAGACCTCTGGCCGACTCAGCCTTTCCCTGTTTAGTAAAAGCCACAGATAGCTTCCCAGAACTTCAAGTTTCCAAAGTATTTTCTCCTCTGCTTTTGCCCTTGAGGTAGAATACTATCTCAGGTGAATTTTTTAATTTTTGGTTTTTCGAGACAGGGTTTCTCCGTGTAGACCAGGCTGGCCTCGAACTCACAGCGATCTTCCTGCTCTCAGGTGAATTTTATTTTCATGTCACAGATGGGGAAAATGAGATTTATAAATTGGGCGGTGGTGCACACCTTTAATCCCAATACTTGGGAGGCAGAGGCAGGCAGATGGATGTGAGTTGGAGGCCAGCCTGAACTATGTAAGTTCCAGGACAACCAGAGCTGTTACACAGAGAAACACTGTCAAAAAAAAAGAAAAAGAAAAAGAAAAGAAAAGAAAAAAAAGAAAAAGAAAAGAAAAAAAAAAAGAAAGAAAGAAAGAAGGGGGGCAGAAAGAAAATAATTATGCTTCTGGATTCCTAGCCTGAGTTTCTCTTGGGGGACAATTTTTTTTCTTCAGTTTTTTTTGTTTTTTTTTTTGTTTTTTTTTCTTTTTTTCTTTTTTTTTTCCGAGATAGGGTCTCTCTGTGTAGCCTTGGCTGTCCTGGACTCACTTTGTAGACCAGGCTGGCCTCGGACTCACAGAGATCCGCCTGCCTCTGCCTCCTGAGTGCTGGGATTAAAGGCGTGCGCCACCACGCCCGGCTTTCAGTTATTTTTAAAAAGCATTATTTTTATTTTTACATGGCTGCGTTTCTCTATGTCTATTCCACATGTATGCCTTTGAGGGCTAGAATAGAATACTGGATCCCTGGATCTGGAATTCCAGCCTGTTGTTAACTGCCTGAAGTGGTGCTGGCAACCAAGCTGTGGGCCTCTGGAAGAGCAGCAATTGCTCTTAACAGCGGAAACAGCTATCCCCCAAGCCCTTTCTTCCATTTTCAGTGGTTCTGGCATGGAGCCCAGAGCATTCAGTACTTTCAACAGGCACCCTACCCTTAAGCTGTACCCACACTAGTCCTGGAACAATGATTTTGAGCACAGTGTTCAAATCTTTGGAAACTGGGAATGGTCTGGTCGCTTTCACTTTGTAACCCCAGCACCTAAGAGGCTGAGGCAGGAGGACTGCCATAAATAAATGTGAGCTGAGCCTGATCCATATAGTGAGCTCAGTGTGAGCTACAGTGTGAGGCTCTTCTGCAAAACCAGTGACAACAAACTCTTTGGCTTGCAGCATCTCCTGCCCTCAGGGAGTCAATCTTCCCCATACTCTTCCAGGAAGACCTTTTCCCCAATCCCAGAAAATCTGGGGTCACAGTCTTCCTCTTCTGTAAAGCAGGAATGCCACTGCTGACCCCAAAGTATTGTCGTGAAGATGACTTTAGAAAAGGAACTGGATGGGGGTGGGGTGGGGGTGGGGTGGGGTGGGGGGCAATGCTTCCAGAGGGGATCGTCAGGAATGGCTTGAACTCACACTGGAATGTCCCCTTTGACCTTGCAGGAGAGAATCTGGGGTGGGGGCAGGGGTGGTGGGGGTGTGTAAGGGGGGAAATGGGAGTGGGGGTGGGGGGAGTAAGAGATAGGGGAATGGGGACACTGCTTAATCTCTTACTTCCTATCCTGCAGGCTAGCATCTCACTGTTTTTCTGTGTCCAAAGCCTGCCTCAGGCCTGCGGGAGGGCTCTTCATCAAGTCATGGTGCCTGCTGGGTCCCATCAGGTGGAAGAGAGAGAACTGATCTTCAAGTATAGACTCACAACATGAAAATATGTAATTAGGAAAAAAAAAAAATGTGGCCATTCACGGTATGGTAGCACACACCTTTAATCCCGGCACTCAGGAGGCAGATAAAGGAGGATTCCTGCATTCTAGGCTAGCCTCATCGACAGAGTGGAGTTCAAGGACAGCCAAGGTACACAGAGAGACTGGGGAGGGGAATGGACATGGGGGACAGGACAGCAGGACAGCACAGGGTAGACATTCCCGTCATTGAAGAAAATTCTAGGGTGGAAGGTGTGGCTGGGAGCATTTGCCCAGCTCAACCCAAAAATCAGGCGATGACTTAGTAATGTCCTCTATGCCTGGGTTTGTCCCCGTGATGTGTTATAGTTCACCCGGTGACTGGACAATGAGCCCCTCGCTCAAAAGTCTGGTAGCTATCCTTCCCCAGTAGGCACAGTAGCAGACACCTTTAATCCCAGCACTTGGGACGCTGAGACCGAAGCAGGCAGGTCTCTGAGTTTGAGGTCAGCCTCGTCTACATAATTGAATTTAAAACAAAATGAAATAAAAGGTGGGGGACGTGACTACTCCTAAAGTATGGAGAAGATTCTTATTGTACATGTAAGGGGTGGGGAGCAGAGCAGGCAGGGTGGAGAGCCCAGGCTGAACATGGCCCATGGGCTAAACTGCCCATAAGAGAAGAGAGAGGAGAGAAGCCCTCCATTAAAACAGGCAGCCCAGGCCAAGGGTCCTAGAGGGGGATTAGGTTTGGGGAAGGAAGTGGAAGCCCAGTTAGGGTAGGGGTGGGGCAAGGTGAGAAATGATGGGAGGAGCCACAGGGACTGAGTGGTGCTGGGAGAGCTGGCCTGCATTCACTCTGCTGGGTTAATAGGCATCTCAACCATTTGTCCCAGGTTTCTGAAACCTAATAATGAGTTCCAGGCCAGCCACAACTATACAATTAACACCTGTCTCAAAGCAAAGCAAACCCACTTCTTTTTTTCTTTTCTTCTTTCTTTCTTTGTTTGTTTTGTTTTTTAAAGATTTATTTATTTATTATGTATACAGTGCTCTGGCTGCATGTACACCTGCAGGCCAGAAGAGGGCATCACATCACATTATGGATGGTTGTGAGCCACCATGTGGTTGCTGGGAATTGAACTCAGGACCTCTGGAGGAGCAGTCGGTGCCCTTAACCTCTGAGCCATCTTTCCAGCCCTCTTTCTTTCTTTGTTTTCTTATAGATGGGGTTTCTCTCTCTCCCTCTCTCTCTCTCTCTTTCTCTCTCTCTTTTTAAGATTTATTTATTATGTGTACAGTGTTCTGTCTGCATATACACCTGAATGCTAGAAGAGGGCACCAGATTTCATAATAGATGGTTGTGAGCCATCATGTGGTTACTGGGAATTGAACTCAGGACCTTTGAAAGAGCAGCCAGTGCTCTTAACCTCTGAGGCATCTCTCCAGTCCCCAGATGGGGTTTCTCTATGCACCCTTGGCTGTCCTGGAACTCCCTCTATAGACCAGGCTGCCTTGAACTCACAGAGAGCCACCTGCCTCTGGCTCCTGAGTGCTGGGGTTAAAGGTGTGCCCTACCACACCCAGCTGTTTATTGCCTCTGCAATAGCCTTATGTACCCCTTTGTCTGTTTTGACACATTTGTCTTCAACATTTGCTAAAGAATCTTAATGAAGCCAGGCATGGTGGCACATGCCTTTGATCCCAGCAGAGGCAGGCGGTCCTCTGAATTGGAAGCCAGCCTGGCCAACAAAGAATTCCAGGCCAGCCAGGGCTATTACACAGAGAAACACTGGGGGGTGGGGGGTGGGGCAGGCAGGGGAGGGGGAGAATCTGAATGAAATGCCAGGATGATTTCAGCCGAGTATCAGATAGGGCTGCCATTGACAAGGTGAACTCTAGATCTCTGAGAGGCAGGAAGTTAGATTATCTTCATTGTTATCAATGTCTAGGTGTAAAACTAGGCTGGTGGCGCACGCCTCCTGTAATCCCAGCACTCAGGAGGCAGAGGCAGGCAGATCGCTGTGAGTTCTACAAAGCAAGTCCAGGACAGCTAAGTCTACACAGAGAAACTCTGTCTGGAAAAAGCAAACCAAACCAAAAAAACAAACAAACAAACAAAAACCAACCAAACAACCAAACAAAAAAAACCCAAATCAATGTCTGGGGGAAGTATGAGCCCTTACCCAGATCATGCACCTTCAATTGTGTTTTCTCTCTTTCCCTTTCTCTCTACATCTTTTGACACAACGTCTCACGATGTAGCCCTGGCTGTCCTGGAACACACTGCATAGATCAGGCTAGCCTCAAACTCAGAGATTCACCTGCTTCTGCTTTTGATGTGTGCCATCAGCCTTAATGGACATTTGTATTTGAAAATATTTCTTTATAAAATAAGTACTTTATGTCATGAACCTTCACAGCAAATGTTTTTTTGTCTTTCTTTTTTGAGACAGGGTTCCTCTGTGTAGCCTTGAATGTCCTGGACTTTGTAGACCAGGCTGGCCTTGAACTCACAGCCATCCGCCTGCCTCTGCCACCCGAGTGCTGGGATTAAAGGTGTGTGCCACCACCGCCTAGCTTGTTTGTTTGTTTTTCGAGACAGGGTTTCTCTATGTAGCCCTTGCAGTCCTGGACTCCCTTTTTAGAACAGGCTGGCCTCGAACTCACAGAGATCCACCTACCTCTACCTTCTGAGTGCTGGGGTTAAAGGCGTGGGCCACCACGCCTGGCCCATATGTGAATTCTTTATAGGAAAAATGTATTTATGTCTCAGAGAAGTACAAGGACCTGTGAGCTTCAATGTCCTTCCGTGAGCAAAGGCAGATGAATTTTTTTTTTCTTTTTTGGAGACAGGGTTTCTCTGTGTAGCCTTGGCTGTCCCAGACCCCCTCTGTAGACCAGGCTGGCCTTGAACTCAGAGATCTGCCTGCCTCTGCCTCCCAAATTGTTGGATTAAAGGCGAACACCAACCACGCCTGGCTCAACATTTTTATTGAAATATAACACAGGCACAGAAAAGCAAAGAGATCCAAAATATGCATAAGTGAGTCTTCATGAAGTGAACGCACTTGTAAGCTAAATAAAACAACCCTGTCTGGAGCCTAACTTCTTTTTTTTAATTTTTTTATTATGGTTTTTCGAGACAGGGTTTCTCTGTGTAGCCTTGACTACTCACTTTGTAGTCCAGGCTGACCTCGAACTCACAGCGATCCGCCTGCCTCTGCCTCCCGAGTGCTGGGATTAAAGGCGTGCGCCACCACGCCCGGCTTGGAGCCTAACTTCTTTCCTGTCTCTGATTCAAAAAATTTTTCACATGGGAGTGGAAAGAGTAAGAGGCCCTGGTTCTGAGCCGGCTAGGCAGGGTTCTGTGCTTTCGAATTTAAGGAGCACGGATTGAAAATTAGGGTAGTATGTATGCCCTGGGGAATTGTTGAGGCGGGAGATGTGTAAGTTCTGAGTTAGGGCTTCATAAATTTGCTTGGGTTTGTTGTGGTAGCAGAAGCTATTTAGAGGAGGCCTTGGGGGCATATGTGGGAGGGGCGGACAGTATTGGAGGCGGGGCCTAGGAGCTAGGGAGGGCGGAGCCAATGGGCGAGGGGGTGGGGCCTCGGCGCTCGGAGGGGAGGGGCTTGCGCGCGCGCGCTCGTCACCGGCGCGCCCCCTCTCGGCCGCCATGTTGGCTGGCGTGTGGGTGTCAAACGCTGCACGGGCTCGGGTCGCTCCCGCCTCTCCAGCGTCGCCGGCGGCTGCAGCCTTGCACTCGCGCGGGCCGGGAACGGAGGTGAGCCGGGACTCGCGGGACTTGGGGGTGGTGGCGGTGGTGGCTCCGGAGCCGGGGCGGGGCGGGGCGCGGACCTTCCTTCTCTCCAGTATGTGGACACCCCTAGAGCACCGGCTTTCCCCTCGCCGGCCGGGGCGTGCACCGTGCGGCCAGCCGGACCCCACCCTGCTGTACTGCTCAGCCAGGCCCCGCCCCACCTGAGCCCGCTCTAGGCTGAGAGGACGGCTGCCTCCCTCCCGGCTTGGGCGCCTGTCTTCGCCTCACACCTTAGCTCGGGGGCCTTCAGTTTGGAGCAACCCCCCCCCCCCCCAGGGTGTGCTCCCCCCCCCCCCCCCCGGCTCTCCCCTCGCCTGGGTCCGAGCCGGCCGGCCGGCCTCCCTTAGGGAGCCGGAGGAGGTGGGGGTCCTCTTAACCCACGGCTCTCTCGCCCCCTGGGACTGGGTTCCCCTACCCGGCCCCTATTCCACAGCACAGCGGGGACGGGGGCGGCGGAGCCAGGCTCCAGCTGCCTTTTGTTCCGCGTGGGATGGAGGAGACCCGGTGGCCCATGTTGGGCGAGTCCGGGTGGGCGAACCGCGCGTGGGGACCGGCCTCTTCCGGGAGACCCTCGCTCTCCTGTGGGCCAGCTCCCTGAGAGCGCGAGCGGAGCGCGTTGGGAGAGGCAGGCCATTCGTAGAGGAGTCCGGGCCAACAGGTTTTTGTTTGCAACCTGAAGTTGGCCCAGTGGCTTCGCGGTGGGGCACACTGTCTGAGCTCCCTAGAATTCCCAGCTCGGCCAGTGTTAAGTCCGTTCTCGGTCTGGGGCCTCAGTCCCTCCCAGCGGCCTCTTCACTTAAGTGCTGTTTTGGGAGCGCATTTAAAGTCTGTGTTTCACAAGGATAGGCTTTAGCCAAATTCTTGTTTTTTTGTTTTTTTTTTTGACTAGAGGGACTGAGGCCCAAAGATGCGTTAGTTTGCCCAAGGTCATCCAGTGACAGGGTGTCCGTGTCCCATCTGGAAGCCCCGTCTCCAGGACACACCACAGCACTTAACGTTTGAGGACTTCCCTCAAATCGCTTGCCTGCTATTTTTAACATTTATACAAGAAAAATGGGCAGGAAAAAGACGAGAAAGACCTGTGACTTCGTCTTTTGCACACTCGAGAAAAAATGCCCTGTGGAAGAAGGGATTGAAATGGGGTTGGAATGATTGAAAAAAGGTGAATTTCTATGATGGACGGTCCCGTCATTATGTAATATAGTGAAGACTTAGCGGGAACTTTGTGGTCTTGAAACTCTGGAGTGATAGCGGCAGATGCTGGGCCCACAGTGATCGGCTGTGTTGGTAATTAAGCTTGTCATCTATATTCTGTTGTTAATGAAGCTCTGGTCTGTATTTTAAATGAGCACGGGAGGAGCTGCAGTCTGCTTCTGAAGGCTGTTTGTGACTAACGGTATGTTGGGGAAGCACCTGTAGGTCTCATTTGTCATGTATTCCTATGTTTGCTTTCCATACGTTTTGTGACAGGGTCTCACTCACTAGGTAGTCCAGTCTGGCCTCGAATGCAGAGAGATTCACCTGCCTCTGCCTCTTTGGGTGGAGAGATTAAAGGTGTGGGAGACCACACCCAGGCAGCTCTTATGTTTAAAGTTTTTTAACCCCAGAGCTGAGAACCGAACCCAGGGCCTTGCACTAGGCTCTACCTCTGAGCTAAATCCCAACCCCTGTTTTAAAGTTAGGCTGGTTATCTGTAACTGTCTTGACTGGGCTCTTGTTTTTTGTATGTATTAGTTGCAAAGTATTGTACCACGCGGGCTGCTGGATCAGGAGCAAGTTTTGAGTAATTTTGTGGGGTACTTGGATTTCTCTCCCCTAGCCCTGAGATGGAAAGATGGGGGCTCTATTGAAGTCTCCCTTCCCTGCGGGGTGTATGGTGCCAAACATATGAGTTACAAAGAAGTGGGAAACTTAAAAAAGCATTATGTGCACCTGTGAGTGTAGGTGCTGTTGGAGAGCAGAAGTGGGTGTCAGACCGCCTGGAGCTGGAGTTACATTGGGTTGTGAGATGTCTGGTGTAGGTGCTGGAAACTGAGCTCTCGTCCTTTCAAAGAGTAGTAAGTGCCCTTAAATCCTGAGCACTCTCTCCAGCCTAGGTCTTTGAAACTTTGAAGTGACAATGCCTGGCATGGTGTTTTAGTCTCTGGGAAAATGGCCTATCCTTTGTAGAAACTCTCTGTGGAAATATGGCTACCTCTTATGTAATCTTTCATAATGAGGAGTAGATTTCCCACGGGTGGAGATTCTGATAAGACTCCTATGAAAGTAGTTGAAAAGTTTTGGAGAATCTGATTTATTTTAATGGTTCGCTTTTTCTGGAAGTTTTTTTTTTTTTTTTTTTTTGGTTTTTCAAGACAGGGTCTCTCTGTGTAGCCTTGGCTGTCCTGGACTCGCTTTGTAGACCAGCCTGGCCTTGAACTCACAGCAATCCGCCTGCCTCTGCCTCCCAAGTGCTGGGATTAAAAGCATACGCCACCACTGGCCGGCTTTTAATTTCCTTAGTAGTGGTAACTTTCAGTTCTTTGTGGGCTGAAGCAGGGAATGAGTTTCATTCAACTGTGCACTGCATGAAGAGCATTGCTGTCTTGCTGATGGGGTGTGATTGACCAGCATGAGCACCTAGGGACTCTGAGTGTTGAAGTCAGAGGGTCTCCCAGAGGGTCTTACTGTGTAACCTAGGTTGGCCTGGAATTTGACTCTCCTGCTTCTCCCTCTCCAGGGATTGAATTACAGGGCATGGGCTGCCATGCTTGGCCCTTGGTCTGCTGGTTTAAGTATATTTGGGTTTAAGTTAGCCTCTCTGTCAAGCCTGTGCCAGCTGCCAATGTTTAGGCCCTTCTTCCTCTGTGCCCTCAGCCTCCCCACCACACACACTACTCTGGCATTTTGAGACTGATTTCTTTAAGGCCAGTGGTTGTCTTGTTGTTCTTTACTTTCCCGTGGCTCAG
The DNA here is from genome assembly GCA_907169655.1 of Acomys percivali. Lineage (NCBI taxonomy): Eukaryota > Metazoa > Chordata > Mammalia > Rodentia > Muridae > Acomys > Acomys percivali. The sequence goes on along the minus strand of OU015755.1, from coordinate 90,943,771 downwards.
TTCAGTCTGTGACATACAATAGCGCTCAGTAAAGGTCTGTAATAAGTAGTCCTGCAGGCCAGGAGGACATTGTTTTTATGATTCTGTACCACAGGCTCCACTGTTCAGCGTTGCTCGGGCATAAACCACTACTGTGTGCCAGCTGTATTGTGAAATGACTGTCCAGCAGATTTCTTTTCTTTTTCTTTTTTTCTGCAGTGTTGGGAATTAAATTTAAGGCCTCACATATGTCTGCTAGGCAAAGTACTCTGCCACTGAGTTATATTCCCAGCCCTCCAGCTGATTGAGTTTTTGGAAATTGACAATTCTGATAAGTTAGTCAGTGGCTATGTAGCTCTGGCTCTCTTGGGATGCAGTATATAGACTATGTTGGCTTGGCACTGGGATTAAAGACATTCATCACCATGACCAGCTTTCTTAATTAAAAAAAGATGTACTGAGCCGGGCATGGTGGCGCACACCTTTAATCCCAGCACTCGGGAGGCAGAGGCAGGCAGATTGCTGTGTGTTCGAGGCCAGACTGGTCTACAAAGCGAGTCCAGGACAGCCAAGGCTACATAGGGAGACCCTGTCTTAAAAAAAAAAAGTACATTATTATTATTATTATTATTATTATTATTATTATTATTATTATTAT